>JASVEL010004520.1:0-162407 GCA_032618575.1 Nicotiana noctiflora
CGTGTTATTTTGTTCTTCGCGATTGTGACTGGCCTTCCGCAATCACATTTAAGGGTAAACCTAGGCAGAATTTAAAACCCAAAATTGAGGGTTTAGACCATAATTCATATTTTGGAATTTGGAGGTCGGGATATTGTGATGTTTTAAGTTATTTTCACCTGGGGGTCTTGGGTAAGTGATTCTTACTCGGTTTAGACTAATTTCCATGAATATACATTTAAATCCATCCTTTAAATCCTAACTTTTGGTGGAAGTTGGGGGAAAAGTTCTTAGACCAAGAGATGGAGTTTTGTTTGGAAATTTGACATCGGATTGGAATAATTTTTATATGGTTAGACTCGTGAGAGTGTGAGGATTCTGAAAATGTAAGTTTTACTCAATTTTGGGGCTCGATGTGTTTTGGTCATTTTACCTAATTTTGTGTATTAGCTTAGAATTTCATTATAAAATCAGTTACTTGAGGTGTTATTTACATTATGAACTTGAATTGAATAGATTTGTGCCATTTGGAGTCGAGTACTCGTGGCAAGAGCGTGGCATCAGATTGAGTATTGAGTCGTTTCGAGGTAGGTGGCTTATCTAACCTTATGTGAGGGACCATCCCCTTAGGATATGGTATTTGTTATTTAAAATGCCCTGAACGTGGGGTCACGAGCACGTACTTGAGCTAATTGTTAAAAACTCAATTTTACTTTAAGTATTTAAACTGAGTTTCTGTCTCTCCTGTTTTATTTTACTTGCAAACTTAGCCTGTTGTTAGTTAGAAAAGCATGCCTAGTTGACTTAATTGCCTATTTGCTTAAACTGTCTTAATATCATTATGTGAAACTTGTTAGGTTAGAATTAACTATTTACTCGTACGCAGTTGGTATTTAATTTAATATTCTTGTGTTGTTGCTATGTATTTTAAATTGGGACTACGGGATGGCATCCCCGGAGATCCCCTGCATGAAATTATAATTGGGAGTGAGGTGCGAAATACCAAGAGATCCTAGGCACATATATTGAAGATACCGAGAGATCTTCGGGATACCAAAAGATCCCTGGCATATATTGAGGATACCAAGAGATCCCCGGGATACTAAGAGATCCTTATTGTATATATTGAGGATACCAAGAGATCCTCGGGATATACCAAGAGACCCTCCGAATACCAAGAGATCCTAGTGTATATATTGAGGATACCCAGAGATTATCGGGATACTAAGAGATCCCTGGCATATATTGAGGATACCAAGAGATCCCTAGTATATATATTGAGGATACCAAGAGATCCCTAGTGTATATATTGAGGATACCAAGAGATCCCCGGTTATTATCTTTGTTGTGAGTGGTATTTCCTTGTGGTTTGCATTTACCTTTGTTTCCGTTATTGAACTCTTATTACCATGTATAGACTCTTACTGTAGATTCTCAATAGCACTACTTATTTTACCCTGTCATTTTAATATTTATTTAATCTCGGTAGAGCCCTGGCCTTTCTCGTTACTACTCAATTGAGGTTAGGGCTAGGACTTACTGAGTATCGTTGTGGTATACTCATGCCTCTTATGCGCTTGTTTTTCATGTGCAGACCCAGGTACCGCTAATCATGCCTACCATCCTTAAGGGAGGCGACTACTTAGAGACTCCGAGGTACATCTACCGTACCCGCTGACCAAGGAGTCCCTTTCTATTCCCGCTTTAGTATTTAGCCCTTCTATGCTTTTCTGTTGTTAGATATTCCGGAGTGGGGTTCAGGGTCTTGATTTAGTATTGGTTTTGAGACATATATATACATATATATATATATATTGTATGCCTAGTGGCACATTTAACACTGTTATTGCTTTATTTCTATTTATGAAGCATTTTATTTCTGAATTTTGGTTATCATCCGCAATTTAGGCTTACCTAGTCATATAGACTAGGTGCCGTCACGATGGTTCATGGAGAACGAATCGGAGTCGTGACAACTTGTCCCAATAAAAGGATAGTGGTTACGTATTATTACTCACTGAGCTAGAGACTCACTCCCGTGATTTTTCTTTATAGAGACAGTAGTTGATGCAGGTGAAGGTTTTGTTAGTTAGAGCGTGCATGTTCATACTTCTTGGTGAGACCCACACTCGTGCACGTGGGCGGATAGTTTTATTTATTTGCTACAGTCTTTTCTTTTGAACTCTTAGAGTTGCTCCATCGTTATCTTATTAGTGTCGTGAGTATTCATTTGTTGATATGGACTAGTTACTTGTATTACACTTTCTTTTCGTATTTTTAGAGTTGGTTTTGGTTTTACTATATTGAGGGGGTTGGTAATATTAGTAAAAACTAGTGCTGAAAAAATGAGCTCGTATTTTGCCAATCCACCCATATTTTAGTGGATTGGATGATTGATATTTAAGTTGGGTAAAATTTGGGCTTCAACCCATATTCAACCTGTAGAAATATGGGTATTTATAGGTAAAATGTGGGTAAAATGGGTTAGACTTGTGGGTCATTGTTTATCTTAACATTGTCTTTATGAACTCATTTCCTCCAACTGAAGGAAATTATTTTTCTTATCAAGAGAAGGAAAAATATTTTTCAAAACTCTTTCCCAAACTAACCCACAATATGCCTCATCCCCACCATCCCAGGCCCGCTCCAAACCACCCGAGCACACCCCGCCCCTACCCACTACTACCATCCCAACCCTACCCAACTCAATAGAAATATTTATAGATACTTTTTCATTTCAACAAAATAAGTATTTTGTGATGTAGAAAAAGTAGTTTCTTTCATTTTAATATAATAAATACTTTTCTTTTCTTATTGTAGAAAGATTACTTTCTTTCTAGAGATAATACATAAATTACCCATCAAACTTGTCCGGAAAAATCATTTACACGCCTTAACTTTACGGGCGAACTATGTCCCCCTTATTCTTGTTTGGGGTGAATTTAAGACCACCTTAAATGGTGACATGGCAAAGAGAGTAGCTTCACTCTCCCAATCTCACGTGAAAGAGGGAAATTTTGTTACTGTGTAGGCCCCTTTTTCATTTACTTCTTTTTTTTTTTATTTTTTTCTCAATTTGTTTTCTCTCTCCACCTTTTCTTCTTCCTCTCACAATTGCAAAACTCATTTTTTTAACAAAATATATTTTGCGTAAAAATATATTTGTAAAAGCCATTCTTTTTTTTTTGTAAAAATAGAATTTTTTTCTTCAGTTTTTAATAAAATATTTTCTTTTTTTAAAAACAGAAAAAAATATTTTACAAAAAATTATTTTCGCTTTTGAAAAAGTTTTTTTTCTTCATTTTTTCAGTTTTTTAAAGTTATTTTTTTGTAAAAACTATTTTGTTTGTAAAAAAAAAGGAAAAAATCGTTTTTTAACAAAATATATTTATTTTTTAAAAACTGAAAAATTTATTTTCAACAAAATATTTTCTCTTTTGAAAAATGTTATTTTTATTTTTTCAGTTTTTAAGAACAAATTTGTAAAAACTATTTTTTTTGTAAAAACAGAATAAAATCATCTTTAACAAAATATCTTTATTTTTTAAAAAACTGAAAAAATTATTTTCAAAAAAATATTTTCGCTTTTGAAAAATATTATTTTTATTTTTTCAGTTTTTTAAAAGAATTTTATTTGTAAAAACTAGAACAAATTTGTATAAACTATGTTTTTTGTAAAAACTGAAAAAATTATTTTCAACAAAATATTTTCATTTTGAAAAATATTATTTTTATTTTTCAGTTTTTTATAAGAATTTTATTTTATAAAAACTGAAAAAATAAATTTGTAAAAACTATTTTTTTTGTAAATATAAAAGAGCATTTTTAACAAAATATCTTTTTTTTTAAAACTGAAAAAATTATTTTCAATAAAATATTTTTCTTTTTTGAAAAATATTATTTTTATTTTTTTCAGTTTTTTAAAAGAATTTTATTTTGCAAAAACTGAAAAAATAAATTTGTAAAAACTAATTTTTTTTGTAAAAACAGAAAAAAATTATTTTTGATCAGATTTTGACACGTGGCGCACGTGTACTACACACCCCATCACAAGACTGATTGAGTGTTAACAATGGGGTATTTAATTAACCCCAAACAAGAATAGGGGGGACATAGGTCGCCCGTAAAGTTAAGGCGTGTAAATGATTTTTCCGGACAAGTTTGATGGGTAATTTATGTATTATCTCTTCTTTTTAAATCGAAAATAGTATTTTATTCTTAGTTATAGCGTTTTCAATTCATACATTATACCCCCTTTTTAATAGTGCCCTTCGTCGTCTTCCTTGACAGAACCCCTTCCCCAATTATTTTAAAACCTCTTCTTTCTTCTGCCGCCCTTCCCCTCACTACTCATTTTTATTAAAAAATTATGGCCCCTCTCATCACTCAAAAGGTTAAGAACGTAGGTCCCACATCATAGTAGAGCATTGAATTATCATGGTTTAACTCCTTCATCTTAAAATTTTCACGCAAAACACTCACAACATCGAGGTACTTCGATTTATTTTATGTCCAAACTTGTATAATAATGTATATCACTGCCTATTGAATGTTTTTTCATGTTGTTTTGTATTTTATTTGTAAAACTAGTATGTTATATTTATCCGGACTTAAATATTAGTGTTCTAAAAAAATATAAAATTGAGATTTAATTTTTTATGTTAATATCCGTATTTAGATATTAGTAATTCCATGTTGTTTTGTATTTTTATTTGCGAAACAAGTATTGTTGTAGCTATTTTTATTTTAATGTTATGTGATTAAAATGTATATGTTGTTTATATTTAATTTATTTATTAGCATAGCAAAATGTAAAAACTTTTAGCATAGTAAACTGCATAGTATTTTAGCGTAGAATCCTTTTAGTTTAAGCATTTATTAGAATGGTAGATAAAAATATATAGTTTGTACAATTTTAGAATTTAAATTATAAAATAAACACACACAAAATTGTCAAAAAATTAAATTTGACACACATAAATATTCATTATAGTTTGGTGCTACCGTGCCTCAAATATCAAACCTGGAACCCAATTGATTTATATACTTTGTATAATTAAATAATTAAAATTTAAAATATAAATTATAAAACAAACACACATAAAATTATCAAAAAATTAAATTTGATACACATAAATATTCATGATAATTTGGTACTGATGGGCGTCAAATATCGAGCCTAAAATCTAATTATTATATATACTTTGTACAATTAAATAATTAAAATTTAGAATTTAAATTATAAAATAAACACACATAAAATTATCAAAAAATTAAATTTGACACACATAAATATTCATGACAATTTGGTGCTACTCGACCTCAAATATCGAGCCTGAAACCAAATTGTTATATATACTTGGTACACTTAAATAATTAAAAATTTAAAATTTAAAATATAAAACAAACACACATAAAATTATCAAAAAATTAAATTCGATAAACATAAATATTCATGATAATTTGGTGCGATTGGGCCTCAAATATCGAGCGTGGAACCCAATTGTTATATATACTTTGTACCATTAAATAATAAACATACAATTAATATTGTTTAATTTACAGTTGACGACATGAACGCGCCTATACATCCCGGCCCTTACTCTCAATAGCTATTAGTGTTTCAGGGTGATATAGGTCCGCCCATATATGGGAGGGAGAGTTACTTTCCCAGACTCTCCGCGCTAGGAGAGTGGACGACCTGTAGGATTTTCTGAGTCATAGAGATCTCCATGAGCGTGTAGTCCATCGCTTCCAGGCCACGGGATTCTATAGGATTATTGAGATAGGGCAAATACAGGTTGACTGAGCATTGATCAATGATAGATCCGGCGAGTTTCCAACTGCTTCTTTACAAAGCCAACGACTAGATTTGTCTTACGCTTCGAAAACTCTGATGAACTAACCGAGCAACTTTTCTCCGATCTCGACTCGATAGTTATTTCGGAGGGATATCAATCTGGAGAGGTTCTATCTGGAAATTGGACTATATCATCTGGAGTTGAAAGTTCGATGGAACATGGGTTTGCTTGTTCTTTGGGGAGATCTCTTAAGCACTATTTTCTTCGAGAACTTTTGGAACAAATGAAGGCTGTCAACTTAAATACTGTACTATTTTTTGCAGCTCTTATGTAGGGCTTTGTTGTGATTAGTTTTCTAGGCATTGAAACTAGTTTTATTCTGGTTATTGGTGTTTGGTAATGGCTATGTTCCAAAATTAAAATGCTTGACTTTATTAATATGGTAGAATAGAAGGGGGAGGGGAGTTTGATAGCAAAGCTGAGGAACTTGCATTAATACTGAGATCGGTGAAGGTTCTTCCCAAATAGGTGAAATTCGATTGAACTTCAGTCTCCATTATCGGAGCTTATGTTTACGGTCTCCATAATCGGAGCTTTTGTTTACAGATGTGCCTAGGAGGTGAAGAATAAAAGAACGGAAAGAGAAGAAAAGATAGAAATTTAATAAACTTGAAAAAAGGCAATGACCACAAATTGGGACCTTGAACATATATGTGTCAATAAAATGTGAATGAATGGATGATGTGGATATATAAAATATTAAATTAAATCCATGTCAACACCAATTGAACAACACGCACCATCACAAGAGTTCATTAGTAGCCAGTTTTTCAAGTAAAGGTGTTCAATTGGAAAACTCAAGAGTTCATACATCGACTTTACAAACTGATGCAAGTTTAAGTGGCTTGGAAGACATCTCGCCTTCTTTAAAATATACAAATATTTTGTTTACCAATAATAGAAAGAAGGAATATATAACATTGTTAAAAGAAGCTAAGGACTAAAACACATATATATGGTCCCAAACTTACATAATTGTCGTATTTGGCCCCATATCTATGAAAATTAGTAGAGCACCTAGAGTTGAGTTTTATACTCTCTCTCCACCATTATTGTGACAACGAAGTATTAGCACCTGATTACATATTTGTCTAAGTCAGCTTTAATATTCTTCTTTAGATAATTTTATTACATTATTCAAGAATCCCCTTGACCTTATGAGCTAGATATTCATTTGTCATCTAACTTTATGAAGAATGTATTATGATAATTAAATATATTGGAATGGCTCATGTTCAAAGTTCAGGCCTCGTTGTTCGTTATGGTCAGTTGTAAAAGAACTAACAGCAGCAAATCAAGGCAGTATTACAACATGCCTATTTAGATTTCACACACCTTTATGCCAACTGAAATTTTTTTTCATCTGACACAGATAAATATTTTGACAGACTTTAATCAAGATAATTAGATATTTGTCTTTTTGTTGGATATTCTATATAAGAAACCAAGGGAGGAATGAAGAGCTTTTACATTCTATCTTGGATTTGGTATAGCCATTTGTACAAGACATATACAGTTGGTGAGTAATATGCTATCTAGAAATATCACTAAATTTCAACAACTACCCAGTATAATCGTGGGGTCTGGAGAGGGTAATACGTACGTAGGCCTTACCCCTACCCGAAAGGGTAGAGAGACTGTTTCCAATCGATCCTCGGCTCAAATATCACTTAATTTTAATCACATAAAGGATACACTACCATATGGAACTACTATTTGTGTCAAATATTAGGCTCCATTTGTTTGAGCCTGAGATGTATCATGAGCAAATATTCTTTTGATGGCTTCTTCCTTCTCATCAATGAAGTCAAAGAAACTGTAGATTGCCTGTGAACATCTGGTATTTGAAGGAGAAGAGGGGTCGGCGTGCTTCCTTTTGTATCGCATATATTGGCGAATAGTTCTGAATAGAAAGACAAGCAGAGCAAGGAGAGTGACAGCACCAGATAAAAGATAGAGTGCCCAAAAGCTGCTCAAGTGGAGTTGGTTAGGCTCTGAAACTCTTCTCCTATCTGCTGGACAACCTAACTGGCAAAACCATTTCTTGTGGATCTCTTGAAGTTTCCCACTCTCGGCCAGTTTCAGGATTGCTGTTGACATGTCTGCAGCTAGAGGAGAATCCTTTTTGAAAGCCTGCAATTTCACACATGGCAAAGAAACATTCAGTTGAAAGTATAAATTGACCATAACCATGCAATTAGAAGCGATTCATTTTTTCATCAAAAAACTGGAGTATGTTAATCAATATTCCAAGTCCATTTGAAGCTTAGGGGTCTCTAAATTGAAACACTTTTTCGGCTCTTCGGCTACTAGTGGAATAGTCATGACAAAGTCCAAGGTTGTCGATCAATAGGAGGTATGTAAATCAGCGGAAAGTTTAACTAAATAAATAGTGCATATGAATAGACCACTTACAAAACCCCATCCGCTCTTAGTAAATGGTCGACCAATGATCCCAAAATCAGTACGATTTTGAAGGAACAACTCTACATATGGAAGTTCATCGACAATAGCCATCACTCCTCCATTTCCTGAGCCACGTCGTAGAGCACTTTCAAATTCTTCTGGGGAGCGTAGAGATATTAGTCTTGACGGAGATATGTTGAGATTGTCTCTCAAATAGCTATAAGCAAATGACCCAACTTGATATCCAATAAATGAGCTGCTTGTTATCAAACTTTCAATTCCTGTGATGGGTGATGAAAGTTGCTGCACTGTTAGAATGGATGTCAAACTTGCCGTGTAGCTTGACGTGATCACCAGGAGTAAGAATAGCCAAACCACCATTACCATTCGACCAAGAGTGCTTACGGTATTTTCTTCTGGAAATTTACAAAATAAAGTTACTTTGGCTGCTAGAAGGATGGCTGAATATACCAGACATATTGAGCTTGATTCCCTTTACATATACAAAGATGCCATAAAAATTAGAATTGGAAAACCAAATAATGCTTACGGTTTGTTTTGAAAAGTGTCGAGAAGCTGAACCTGCATAATATTTGTAAAAAGTTAATACGAGACATGTTGAAAAGGGTGTGCAAACAGTCTTATTAGTATAGCAATGTACAAGTACATATGGAAGGATAACATAGGAACTCACAGGAACATTGTAATTATCTGTCTCTTAGGAGGACCACGGAAATCATCGTTGACACGATGCTCAAGTATCCATATGACCACCGCTATTATAAGAAATGAAAGAGCTGTAACACCCCACATTTCCGGTGTAAAAGGCTTGAGGAATACCCAAGCACTCGATTTTGCATTATCAATGGGAGCTACTATGACAAGGCCTGTAGACACATAAGGCTGGGTAAAATCGACTATCCTTGTCCTATTTGTAACAATAGCAATGTCTCCAACAGCTGCATCAAAAACCTACAATCTTCAAAAAGAATGAGTTATGCTTCTTGTCAATTGCATCAGTAAGCTAGCTATAAGTCAATGGCTGCGCAATTTTTTGTATGGAAGGGAAAAATTAGTAAGAAACAAGAGACAAAACTTTAAAATATATGATATACTCACATCATCTGCAACCATTGTTACAAGCTCATCATAATTTGGATTGGCAAGACCAGTACCAAATGGCTGAAATCTGAAAGGTACATCATAAGGCACAAGCTTTCGTGCTTCATAAAAGAGATCAATGCAATAACCTAGTACTTGGTGGCTGTCATTATTCAACGTCACAAACTCAGGAAAACTGGCTCTTCTAGGAAATCCAATTCTCAAGGGTCTTTCATCATTAGCAATAACCCAACCACGTGGCTTCTCGCTCTTCCCACCAGGCCAGGTTACAATTTTGAGATTAGGATTTATCATGGTAACGGCCATTTCTTTGTTTTTGACTGCTTTCGGAGGTGAGATCGAGAGACCAGAAAAATTTGACCAGTAGCCAACTGTGTGAATTTCCTGTTGCACAATATTAATGACTTCATAACCACTACCAATAAGATTTCTATCTGGAGTGAAATGAATCTTTCCTGTCAAGCCAGTGAAGTTTGTTTGTGATAAGATATTCATTAGAAGTTCTCCACTATCAAATACTTTGAGTTTCCCAAGCTGTAGTTTATCACTTGTACCATTTAACATACTGCTGAGAGAAAAGCTTAAGTTGCCTCCCTGTTGAAGCAGGTTATCAATAGAACGTGCAACGACCCACACAGTATCATAAGCATAAAGACCATATGCAGTCAATCCTGAGTTTACCAGTTCATTCCGTTGCAACTTTCTCCAGCGAGACAAAAATGTCCTTTTCTGGGTAGTTTGTGGAATATAGGGACGAAGACCAACTACACCTTCAAGAGTGCTTCGATAAGATCCGTTTTTTGGGGAGAAAGAATCTAAAGTAGTAGAAAACCAATCTGTCATAAGCCACACGTAATCGCTGCCAGTCATTTTCAGCTTCTCAACTGCGTCGAAGAATCTTAATTGGGAGTCAGGATTGATATGCACAACAAAAACACGAGGCCCTAACGATTTCGATTGATTTAGCACATAAATCATATCACTGAGATTATAATTGATAGGTAATGGTAGCTTATAAGAGATCTTTGATATTTTCTTAGCAAGTGCATCAGTTAAAGCAGCTATTCCATTTCTCCCATAGTCGTCATCCAGAAATATGGCAATGACTTCTTTCCATTCGTAAAAGCAGACAATGTCGGCAACAGCTGCCATTTGGTACCAATCGCTCTGTGCGGTCCGAAGGAAAAATGGGAACTGGAGGGAAGACAGTGTTGGATCAGTGGCAGCATAGGAGATAAGAGGAACTTGAAGACCATTAGCAATGAAAGAAATCATATGAGCTATTGCAGAAGACTGTGGACCGATTAATGCCACCACTTGCTTCTCAATTACCTGTAAAGCTGGCAAAATGAATTGGAATCATAAACTATGCTGGATGGATTCTTGAACATGAATATCAACTTTAGGACATAATTTCTGTGCCTCCAGATAATGTGTACAAAGCAATCCTTTTTCTTTTTTGTAGTTGCTGACTGGAAAGAAGATTCTTATGATGCCTTTAACTTAGAAAATCTGGCACCAGTTTTTCAAGAGAAGATCAACTAATTACAAATGTTCTTAATCTAGTAGAAACTAATATGTAAAAGATGAAATTAATTTTTCGACCTGGAAAGAAAGAAAGATATTTAATAGCTTTTTCGGCGTGACTTTGAAGAAAATAGCTCCCTCGGAAAAGGAATAACAATTTATTGCAACAACTCTCCTAGAAAATATTTCGTAACAAGAAGATAAAAAGTTAACAATTTAGAAAATTAGATTGGAAATGTGACAAGCTGAACTAGTGACAAAACAGTTAAGAGAAACTGGAATATTGCAGAGAGATGAAGAATTAGAGGGGGATGAACAGGACATCATTCACAAAGCATATTGTTCCACAATCCCAAATCATTTTGAAAAGAACATATGAAAAAAGGGAAAGACAATGAATTCCAGAAACTAGAACTTAAGCTAAAATTGGTTAATGCATAAAATTGATTTTCACCTCCTTCATAGACCAACTAAGAATCTCCTGCTTCCATAAATTAGACAGATCAACAACTCAAAACAAAAAACAACAACAACTACGTCTCAGTCCCAAACAAGTTGGGATCGACTATAAGAATCCTCAGTGACCATGTTACTCCATATAAACTCGACAACGACTATTGATACTCAGTGGTTTTAAACTAGTAACCCATTATTGAAAACAGCTAATCAAATATGACTACTGAAACATGTCAAAGGTCCACCATAGACTTAATTAACAAGAGCTTTTGGGAGCTAAAATATTACTACAAGCTTAGCTTGCGTCAGTAAAATTCAAAATAGGTAAAGATAAATTCTGAAATGATTACCACAATAATTTTCCCATTATAACAACATGACAAACTAAAATTAATCAAGAGAAAGAGATAAAAAAAAAAATGGCAGTAACATGTACCTTCAATGGACCCCTTAAAGACACTGCAATCTGAATCAGCCATAACCAAATTAAGCTTAGTCCCATTCAGAATGCTGGGATCCCCATTGATATCAGAGACTGCTAACTCCATAGCAGTCTTAGCTGCCCTACCAATCACTGAATCAAAACTGAAAACTGCACCCACATTCACAACAATAGGCCTTTGACAGTTCCCATGTCTATTTTGCAGTACCAAAATGAAAACAAATAGTGCCACTGCCCCAAGAAACTTCATTCCCACCACTTGAGCAACACAGAAGAGGAATAAACCATATATTTAAGTGATAAATTCAAGTCTGTCAAATGAAGAAAACCAAACTTGACTTAAAAAAACCAGACCCTTATGGATTTTATAAGGTTCTAGAGTTTGTGTAGCATTAAATAGCTAGTAGTAGTAATTTTCATGTGGGAAACAAGAGTGAGCCATTTTTGTAGACGGTTTAAATTGAGAAAAACATGCTGATATGAATTCTTGAAATTAGTCAAGCAGCCTTGAGAATATAGAAAGAGAGATGGTACAAAATGAGTTTGCAGCCAAATTTGAGAAAGGCCCCACAAGGGGTTGAAGATACAAAGGGAAGAAGGTTAGGAGGAGATTAGAGAGAATCTAATCCTTACTATTGGAAGAGAAAAGACATAAAATAATGTATAAAGTGACAAACATGTTGGATAATCCTCCAGTTGCAATTTTCTACGTATTTTCTTCTTTTACCTTTCCTTTTCAAATGCACTAATTGCTAACAAACAGGAAGTTGTCTCGACGAATTAATTGTAGAAAATAACTTGGACAAAATTCTGCATCACTACTATAACACGGATTATCATGTTTATTTTCACTTTAAATAATAGCCGACAATGCAGATGAAAACTTATTTAATTTGCACGAGATATGATGTAAAGTAAGAACAAGTGTATTGGTTGAATAAAGGCTAACAATAATTTTGACATTAACCATTTTGATGTTACAGACGTTTTTTATTGAAAAAATAGACCACTTGATCCTTGAAAAATTCGGGGTTAAAGATTATTGAGTAGTTTAATTTTTATTTTTGCCTATTCGTAATTATTAATGAATAAACATATTATAGTTTTTTTATATGATTAGTAGTCATTAGTTGTATTATTTGATTTATAAAATAGTGTTAGTTTGTTTTGATTAAATAGAGTTCTAATATTTGTTTTATACAATCAATTGAGTGTTCTAATATTTTCTAATTCAAATTAATGTTTTCCATGTTTGTCAACAAAATTTAATGAATAAATGGAATGAATATTGCAAGTTGAGAAATTACGAGAGTGTTGTTGCTGCTACTGCTACTAATATTACGCCTCAATCTCGAGCTATACATACATTAGGCTTAGGAAGAAAATCTCAGCAAACAAAATACGAGCTTATTTCAGGTAAGCTAATATATGGCGGTGGTCTAGTGTATTAGTTTATTTGTTTATTTCAGGTAGTCCCATTGAACCTTTAACAAACTCTCTTCATCATAATGTTTGCACATCTATCTACTTTTGGAGTTAAATTAGAAAGGAAAATTCGTTTAATTTGCCTCTGTTAAAGTAAATATTTACTCTTTTATACAATGTGTGCTCGTAAAACTAGTTTTTAAATTATTTTGTTTTATTTTTAAATATATTCACACTGTGTTAATCATATTATGTATGGTATTTAATTTTACTAAAGTTTCTTATCTTTCTTCTTATTAGCTCCCTTGTTAAATGGTTGGACAAATTCATGAATATATTTAATCGATAAGAATATACTAATGTTTATTCTTATATTTTTTTTTTTTGTATGTCGAACCATGCGAAGCAAATATAGATACCTCACAAAGCAAAGTTGGATCAATATTTAATTGTAAAAATATGTGTTAAGTTGATTCATGTACGACACATACAATATTCAAAGAAAAGAAATATTTTTCTCAATTAAATATGTGTAAGGCAAATGTTATTACAATTTATGGTAGTAGTATATTAATTGAAGGCTCTTGAAGAGCTACTATAACTTTGCCTAAGGGAAAAATACTTATCATAGCGAATGCAATGTTCTCCTCCAAGTCCAAGAGGAACTTATTGAGTTTAAAGATATGCACTGAAATGGATATCATATTGAGATAACAGATGGGCATAATTTTGAATATCTCATCATTGCCAAAAATGTCTCTAGCCAGAAAAGGGTTATTGTGAAATTTTCATCTTATCTTGTGGCATGTATTGGACAAGAATTAGTGCAATTGAAGTATATTCTATTTTAAATCATAAGGTTACTGATTCCAATACTTTTGTACTTTGGCATGATCGATTGGGACATCCTCGATCAATTATGATGAGATAAATTATAGAAAACTCAAATGGGCAGCCATTAAATAATTTAAAGATTATTTTAAATAATGAATTTCTCTTGCACTTCTTCTCATCAAGGTAAGTTAATTATTAGACCCTCACCAACAAAGGTTGAGATTGAGTCCCCTGCGTTTTTGGAACGTATACAAGGGGATATTTTTGGACTTATTCACTCACCTAGTGGGTCGTTTAGATATTTTATGGTCTTAATAGATGCATTTTCAAGATGGTCTCATATGTGCCTATTGTCATCTCACAACTTAGTGTTTGCAAAATTAATGGCACAAACAATCCAATAATGGACACAATTTTCCAATAATCCAATTAAGTCTATTAGACTTGATTATGCTGTTGAATTTTATCCCAATCATCTTAATGATTATTGCTTATCAATTAGGATAAAAGTAAAATATTTTGTAGCTCATGTTCACACTCAAAATGGCCTTGTAGAGTTTTAATTAAACGTCTGCAATTGATAGCAAGACCGTTACTCATGAAAATAAGGATGCCCGCTTCTGTTTGGGGTCATGCCATTTTGCTCATAGCGATGCTAGTTCATCTCAGACCGTCAAATTATCATAAATATTTTCCGTTACAATTAGTTTTGGGTCATGAACCTAATATATCTCATTTAAGAATTTTTTTGATACGCGGTATATATACCTGTAACACCGCCATATCGCGCCAAAGTAGGTCTCCAAAGAAGGCTAGCAATATATGTTGGTTTTCAATCGCCCTCGGTTATTCTCTACCTCGAAATATTAACAGGGGATTTGTTCACTGCATGATTTGTAAACTGTCGATTCGATGAGATACATTTCCCAAAATTAGGGGGAGAAATTGGTAAAACCAAATGGAAAATTTTGTGAAAAAATCCATCATTATCTCATATTGATCCATGTGTCTCTATTTGTAAAAAAAGAGGTACAAAAGATTATCCATTTGCAGAGATAGCAAATCAATTGCCAAACCTATTTATGAATCTGAAAAGGATAACAAAATCACATATTCCCGTAGAGAATGTTTCAATCCGTATTCGTGTCCATATTGGACTCTTTTAGTGTCATAGCTTATGAGTCAAAAGTACGCCTAAAAAGTGGCAGGCCATTGGGTTCTAAGGACAGATATCCTAGAAAAAGGAAAACTAATGATTAAGATGACACTACAAAAGAGTCTCGTAAAGAAATTCATGATTTAACCAATCTTGAAGTTCACGGGGAAATCACTGAGGCGGAGACTCAAGAAAATAAGGAACTATTAATAAATCCAATCGACATTGAGATAAATTTAAATCCAGTGGATATAGTGGTGGATTATGTCTTTACACATAATATTGCATCTACCATTATGCAAGAAAGTGAGATCTTGAACCTCAATCTGTTAGAGAATATCGACAAAGACTTGACTGGTCAAAATGGCAAGAAACAATCCAATTAGAGTTAAATTCACTTGCAAAATGTGAAATTTTTGGGCATGTAGTTCAAACAGTTGATGGCGCTAAGCCTCTTGGCTATAAATGGGTCTTTGTACACAAAAGGAAGGAGAAATATGAGGTACAAATATATAAGGTACGCCTTGTTGTACAAGGATTTTCGCTAAGACCTGGTGTCGATTATGAAGAGACATATTCACCCGTTATAGACGCTATAACATTCCGTTATCTTATTAGTTTTTTTGTCCATGAAAAGCTTGACATACATTTAATGGATGTGGTTACCGCCTACCTTTATGTCTCACTTGATAAAGTGATATAGATAAAAATTCCCGAGGGATTTAAAATGCCTAACGCACATAATTCAAAGTCCCGGAAAAATATTTTCAATCAAATTGTAAAAATCTTTATATGGTCTAAAGCATTCAGTATGAATGTGGTATAATCGTCTCACTGAGTATTTATTAAAGGAAGGTTTTATAAATGATGATATTTGTCATGTGTTTTTATAAAGAAAATAACATCAAAATTTATTGTACTTGCCATATATGTTGATGACATAAATTTTATTGGAACTCCTACAGAACTCCAAAAGAAAATTTATTATTTAAAGAAGGATTTCGAGATGAAAGATCTCGGAACAACAAAATTATGTCTCGATTTGAAAATTGAACATATGGCAAATGTGATTTTTGTTCATCAATTTGCCTACATAGAAAAGGTATTGAAACAATTTTACATGGATGGAGCACATCCATTAAGTACTCCGATGGTTGTTTGATCACTTGGGGTGTGTTTGGTATGAAAGAAAATGTTTTCCATGGAAAATGTTTTCCTAGAAAATGTTTTCATGGAAAATGAGTGATTTTATCACTTATTTTCTCTTGTTTGGTTGGTAAGTGGAAAACATTTTCCGGAAAATATTTTCTATGTTTGGTTAGAGTATAAAAAATAGTTTTTTAAAAAAAATATTTTTTTTGCAACTCTCCTACCCCTCCCCCTCCCACCTCCCCTTCCCGAAGTCTCTAAAAATTGACACAATCTAAAGGAACTAATGTGATGCTTTACTTTTTAACGCAAAAATCGCGTATTTTCGAATTGGTAAATTTATAATTTCTAAACCCGTAAAAACTTCCGAACTCATAATTTTGGAACTTGTAAAATATTGAGCCTTTAAATGATAAATAATAAAATTAAATACTGAAAAATATATTTTAAAATTTTTTTCGGGGG
This sequence comes from Nicotiana noctiflora, assembly GCA_032618575.1. Lineage (NCBI taxonomy): Eukaryota > Viridiplantae > Streptophyta > Magnoliopsida > Solanales > Solanaceae > Nicotiana > Nicotiana noctiflora. Next base: position 16,823 of record JASVEL010004520.1, read on the forward strand.
GGGGGGGGGGGGGGGCAGGGGGGGGGGGGCGGTAAATCGAAAAAAAATAAAAATTTAAATTACAAAAAAAGTAATTTTTTTTGTGCGGGGGGGAGGGGGGAGGGGGGAGGGGTAGGGGTGGGGGTGGGTGGTGGAGAAAAATAAGAAAACAGAAATTTAAAATTATAGAAAAAAAAATTAAGGTAAAAGAATTTTTTTTTGCGGGGGTGGGGTGGAGGGGTAGTAGGGTGGATGGTAACGGAAAAGCTGAAATTTTTTTTAAAAAAAACTGTTTTTTGGAGAGGGGGTGGGGTGGGTTGGTGAGGGTGAGAATGGTTGAGAATGAGTTTTGGAAAATGTTTTCCCTTCTTTTGATAAGGAAAACATTTTCCTCCAATTGGAGGAAAATGAATTAATAAGAAAAATATTTTTCAAAACATTTAAGCCAACCAAACATGGGAAAATTGGAAAACATTTTCCAGAAAATGTTTTCCTTCATACCAAACACACCCTTGATGTGAATAAGGATCCATTGCGACCTCAAGAAAAGAATAAAGAGCTACTTGGTCCTGAAGTACCATATCTTAGTGCAATTGGTTCACTAATGTATCTTGCTAATAATGCAAGGCCTGACATAACCTTTTCAGTTAATGTCTTAGCAAGATATAGCTATGCTCATACAAGGAGACATAGGAATGGAATCAAACACGTATTGTGGTATCTAAAAGGAACTACCGATATGAGCTTATTTTATGGCAATAGTTGCAGCTCCAATCTTGTTGGCTACGCCGATGTTGGGTATTTATCTGACCCACACAAGGCTCGATCTCAAACTGGTTATGTGTTTACCTGTAGAGGCACTGCTATATCTTGGTGATTAACTAAGCAATCAATTGTGGCTACTTCATCTAATCATGCTAAGATAATTGCAATTCATGAAACAAGTCGAGAGTGTGTGTGGTTGAGGTCTATAATACATCTTATTCGAGACAAATGTGATTTGAAATGTGACAAACTACCCATAATTTTGTATGAAGATAATGCACTATGCATAGCCCAATTGAAAGAAGGATTCATAGAAGGAGATTGGACAAAGCACATTTTACCAATGTTATTTTTTACTCATAATCTTCAATGTGCAATGTGCAAAAAAGTCGTTCAAGTGATAATATGGCCGATTTGTCCACCAAGTCTCTACAGACGTCAACCTTCAAGAAGCTAGTACACAAGATTGGGATGCGAAAAGGATGTGAAATGATCTTCTCATTAGGGAGAGTTTAATACGTGTTGTACTCTTTTTCCCTTACAAGGTTTTGTCCTACTTCGTTTTCCTTGCAGGATTTTTAATGAGGCAACCAAAAGACGTATTATTAAACATGTGTATTCTTTTCCTTTACTCAATTTTTTTTTTCATTGGATTTTATTTTGTTAAGATTTAACGAGGCACATTACTTATTGAGTAGACATTCAGGGGGATGTTATAATAGAATTATAATTAGAGTGAATGTCTATCTTTTAGAGAGTTTTACTTTGTGCGGCTAATTTATTTTTCTCTATAAATAAAGGAGTCTTACCCCATTATAAATCATCCTAAAATTTAATACGAATCATCTCTCTCTTTCTCTGCAATATTTATTGTTCCTTATTGTTTATTTCACAAATACCTTTTTTCAGATCATCTTTTTTTTAAACAAATTAAAATAATATTTTATTAAATAATAAGAATTTTTAATAAGGTTGAATTCAATTATTTATATTCTACAATTGTATGTTTATAAATAACTATTAAAGCTAATTCTTGATTCACAGTCTTTAGTTCTGAAAATATTACAGGAAAAAAATTAAGGGCATAGGTTTTGTTTCAGTTGCCAAAGTATGAAAACTATCATTATCCTTTAACATTCTTCATTAAGTAATTTTTTGTATCTAATTATAATCATTTAAAACTAGAAGAGCAATAAGGGTACGTAGTATGAAAAAAGTTATCCAATTTATAACTAACATATTTTTTACTATTTAATCGGGTCTATCAGAAACAGTCTCTCTAACTTCGTACAATACAAGCAAGGACGGATGTAGAGAATGGAATACGGGTTCCCAGTAATCCAGTAACTCTTGCATAAGCCCTGTATTTATTTAAAGAAATTCACTAAATATTTATAAACTCTAACTGTGAACTCAATTATTATTGTATATTAATTTAAAATTATGGTCGGAACCCATAAACCTCAAATCCTGGATCTGCCTCTGGATAAGGATAAGGTGTGCATGTTCTCCAACCTCTCCAAACTTCACTTTACGAGATTACACTAAATTTGTTATTATTTTGTTATTTATAATTTTTACTGTTTCCTCTTTTCATAGCAATTTTAGTACACAAGTATACGTCCTACAAGAAATTTAAATGCTAAATATCATTCTGATTATAATATATCGTTTTAGAATTCTTGTAGTATAACGTACGTGTTGGTTACATAAAGTTTTTGAGACTGTTGAAACATTCTTGGTTGAAAACTATACATGGTCCTAGACTCCTATTCAGGTATTAGTTTCACATTCATCTACTACTATTAATTGATCCTAGCTGCTTAAAAAGATTGTTTAATTACCCTTGATGTAAATGACTTTAGTCTGGTTATACCGTTATAGCCATCTCATTACTATTTTAATTACGCCAATAGCAGCTTATCTTTTGTTATGGTTTTGTAATTTCGATTCATGGAAATTCCAGAGAAGTGGTTGAAACATGGTTTTCATCCAATAGTACCGTCACGTCAAAGGTATTCTTATTTTTGTTATGGTTGTGTAATTTCTATCTCTTGGTCTTCCCTCAATTCCACATAATATAATGAGATTATATTTTTTCTTTTTCATCTAAGATGATGAAACTTCATGCATCACTTTCAGGGAACTTTCCCCTCTCTTTCCTTCTTTTTGGCCTTATTGATAGCAATAAAAAGCTAAGAAAAGGGAGTTTTACTCGATTGAGTCAGTGTTTAACGAATTGGCAGCTAGCATTTACATACAAATTTGATCGAAACTTTGAAAAAAAAATCTTTAAAAGTTATTTTAAAAAATATTTTTTGGAAGTTGAAGTTTGCGCATGCATTTTATTTGAGAAAAAAATTAAAATTTTGTGAGTGGAAGAAAAAATGTCACTCAAAAACTTTTCCAAACAAATTTGGATTATTTTTTTTTTTTTAAAAAAAAACTGATCAACCTCCATGAAAAAACAATGTTTTTAATATTTTTTTTTAAAGAAAGTAAGAAACATTTATGTCCAAATAGGAGCTAAATATTACTATATGCCATAATTGAGACTTCTATTAGGAGCAATATAAATTTCCAATTTGCGACTTCTTGCTAACATATACATATCTCCTTTTTCTCATTAGAGGCTATCCCCGTCCAGAAAAACTGTAAAAAGAAATATCGAGCAGTTACGCATGGGTTAACACTTAATATGCCCCTACTTTGGATGTGCATTTTCGCTTTAGGGTGTGTTTGGTATAACGAAAAATATTTTCCGTGAAAAATATTTTCTTGGAAAATAAGTAATAATTTTATTTATTTTTTCGGTATTTGGTACGTAAATTGAGAAAAATAACTTCTCAAGATTATTCATAAATAATTTAGATATAATAATCATGAAGTTATAAACTTTCAAACGAACAACCTTCTGAGTCCACATTTTTTATAAACTTTCGAACAGCTAAACTTTTAAAACCGTGGAATTTCTAACTCGTAAACTTTATAATTTCTAAACCCGTAAACTTCCAAACACATAAACCTCCAAACTCATAACTTTGGAACTTGTAAAATTTTAAACCTTTAAATCGATAAATAAAAAACTAAATCTGAAAAATAAATTAAAAATATTTTTTTTTTGGGGGGGGGGGAGGGGAGAGAGGGGGGAGGGGGGAGGTAAAAAATGAAAAAAATAGAATTTCAAATAACAAAAATAAAAAAAAGGTAAATTTTTTTAGGGGAGGGGGGTAGTTGGGGGTGGGTGGTGCAGAAAAACGAAAAAATAAAAATTTAAAATTGTAATAAAATAAGGTAAAAAAATAATATTTTTTTACGGGAGGGGTAGAGGTGGGGTGGGATGGGGTGGAGGGATAGTAGCGTGGGTGTTAACAAAAAAACTAAGAATTGAAAAGAAAGAAAAAACCCCCCTTTTTTTAGAGAGTGGGTGGGTTCGGTTGGTGAGAAGGTAGGAAAGGTAGAGAAGAAGTTTTGTAAAATGTTTTCTTCTCTTGACAAGAAAAATATTTTCCTCCAATTAAAAGAAAATATATTTACAAGGAAAATATTTTTCAAAATATTTAAGCCAAGAAAATTGAAAAATATTTTCCATAAAATATATTATTTTCTACCAAACACACCCTTAAAGTTGTTTAATTAGGGCGGGGCCCATAAAACAGGAAGGAACAACACAAGATATATTATTAAAAGGAGAGGAAAAAACCTTCTCCTTAAACTAAGTGGCAACCTAAAAAAAGTCACTTGGCATAATTAGATTTTTAGTTAATTTTTTGAATTTAAATATCTATAAAAAATAAAAATAAGAAAAAAAAATTACCACTTCAATTATATATATATATATATATATATATATATATATATATATATATATATATATATATTTATTTATTATTATATTATCTTATATTATTATAGATAAAAATAGCAAAAAAGTTCAAGAATGCCAAGTTTCACTAAAATTCAACAAGTGTCAAATTTTAGGAACAAACGTACCAAAAATTTGGATATTCAAAAATAATTTAAAATAAATAAAAAATTAAAAAATCTTTAATTTCCAATTCAGTTTACTACAATATAGACAACTTTTTAAATGCTTTGTTAAACCTAGAAATCGAAAAACATAACTACTCCAAGTCTAAACTATTAACTGCCGACATAATCAGGCAAATGAAAAGAGTACTCTAGAATTAGCGTCACTTTACAATTGAACCTTCCCTTTTCTCTTGAAAATTAAAAATTCAGAGTGTTTATTAGATGCCTTGATTTTAAAAAATGTATAGCAAGACAAACAATTGTTTCTTTCCATTAAAAGAGAGAGAATATTGTTGTATATTTGATAGTATTGAGAAAAAGTTATTTGACACTTTTACAATAAAATCTAAACTATTTTTAATTAATTTAAATTATATATCTATATTTATATTTATATTTATATTTATATAAAGAATACTCATCAAGAATATAAGAAAAATATTATACAAAAGAAAGCAGCAGACATAAATATTAAATAGAGTAACATGCTAATATTTTTTGTTAACAATGTAATAATACTAAATATTGGATAATATAATAAGAAAAATACAGATAAAAAAAGTTATTCGATGACTATGTTTTCCTTTCATTTAAATTAAATTAGCGTCACTTTACAAATTGAACCTTCCCTTTCCTATAGCAAAATAAAATTTAAAATAAAATAATATTTCATGAGTAATAAAATATATCTTTTATTATATTACAAAAAGAAAGTAGTAATAAAAAATATTATACAAATTTATATTCTAATAAAATTTCTATTAACAATATAATAATATAAATATTATATATAATAAAGAAAAATATAGAACAAAAAAGTGTCTATATTAGTCCCTTCAATTTAATAGATATTTTAGTCATTAAAATGCAAATAATATTGCTGAGAACAAAAGAATAAAATTTAAATAACAATATATTTCTAGATTAATAAAATATATATCTTCTATTATATTACAAAAAGATAGTAGCAGATAAAAATATTAAACAACGTAATATGCTAATAAAAATATCTATTAACAATATAATAATACTAAATATTGGTAATATAATATCCTCACAAGATAGGGGTAAAATTTGCATACACACTACCCTCCCGGAATCTTACGGTATGGGAAAATACTGAGTATATTGTTATTGTTGTTGTATATAAGTATAATTAATTTAATAGAGATTTTATTATTGGGTAATCATATTGACAAATATGATAACAATTAAAATTTATAAAATAATACGATCTAATATGTTCAATAACCTCGATCATAATTTAAATTAATTCATATTTTTTATATCGAGCGCATCGCACGGGTATAAGTGCTAGTAATCTTTAATTAATTAAAGCTGGTTATTCCATTTAGCATCTAATCGCTGCTTCAACTTATTCCATATTAAAGAGAAAAAAAAAAGAAAATTAATTAGTAAAAAGCAAAAGTTCCTTTTGAGCCTTGATCGATCTCAAGGAATCTGGACAAATACTCAGTATACGCAACTTTTAATTTAATCTTTGTTTCTTTCACAAAGCTTTTAGTTTCGATGCCAACAGAATCTTGGGCTGTTTCTGTACTTTATCACGATAAAAGAGATCAGCCACGCGTTTTCAATGATACCTTCAAACAGTTAGATTTATCAATCACACTATATTCGTAAATCTTTTGAAGGCTGTTCTTCATTTTTAGGAACAAAACTGGTAATTTCTAAAATAGTTTATATTTTAGGATGGGAGGAGGATTTGGAAGAGAAAGAAAGCAGAGGAGAGGCTAAAATATAGTATATAAAAAAACCCTATCCACTAGCATTATTTTATGCTAGAGAAAAGAATATAAAATCAGTAGGTAGTTAGAGACTGATAAGATATTAATCATTTGACTGATTAAATAGTATGTAGTAGTTACAATTTCAAAATAAAAGAGTCAAATAAGCACCTGCCTGAATTCACAAAACAGCACAAAACTCAACGAAGACCACAATATGCTAAAGGATCTTCACAAGAACTTAAGGCATTGCAACAACGATGTACATCACAGATTGGACTAAAACCAGAGCATGTATCAAGTACTTGATGCAACTTTTTTCTTAATAACCAGAATCAAAAGTAGACTCAATCCATAATCTGCGACACATCGCAGTACAAAATGGTGAACATGAGCATAAGCTGATAATAGGACTTGCAACAGAAGAAATATACTAATACTAGAGTAAAACTAGCTATTAACTATGTATGAACACTTGATTAGCTATATGAATTTTCCCAGTAGCTTTCACTTGCTAGATCAGCATTGGTGCAAAGGAACTGTGTAGCACTCTGCATACAAATCGTAACAGAAAATGTCAGTTTTAAAAACGAATTGCAGACTGGTCGAATCACAACAATTTAATTGATACAAGTGAACATCTAAAAGGGACTGGTGTCTACTGGTACCTAAGAGCTAGCTTGCTGCTCAGCATCATCATGCACCTCAGAATCCTCAGATTTTGCTGCTTCCCCAGTAACACTCTGCCAATTAAGCAATTGAGAACCAGCAGTAAAATTGCTCCATTAGTGTCATATCGTGAGTTCAACACTGAATGGATATTCAGTCGCATCCACTACCACAGAAACAGAGCGCATTGTTTTAAAAGAATATGAATAATAACCTTATTGTTATGCTCTACCTTAGTTTTCTCATACTCAGCCTTCAGCTTAGCAGCTTTTCCCACATAGGGAGCTTTCTCCTAAGGAGCAATAAACAAAGTTAATCAAGTACCGCAAAAATCTTCTCCAAGAGAAAAATTAGATGAAAGTTGACCATAACCACAGAGAAAATCATTAGACAACAGTAATGTATACTGAGAATTATCTCTCAATTTTCTGCATGAAATCTGATCTTACAGATTCAGGCATTGCCTTCCATTTCTCACCGCCAGCTTTCCCAACCTTAAATGAATACAAACACAGTAAGAAAATGCTCATAGATAACATATACGACTGAAGATGCAAAGAAATTATGATGAGTTCTTAATAGAAAATTGAAGCAACGGCACACTCTTAGTACAGCAATAGAAACGAAATAATATCAGAAACACTGATTTGAACGTAAAATGCAATAAACAGAGACATCTCACCACAGCAACAGATTTATTATCAGGAAAATTCTCCTTGTAGCTCTTGCGAAAATCAGCCCTGTTTCGTAATCAGTATCATGACAGAACATAAATCAGTACCAAACTGAAGGTTACAAATTAAAAGCGAGTGAAATTGCTCCTAAAAAACGTTGAAGCTTCAGTGCCAAAGGAGATATATACCGAGTATAAAACTACAGCAAAAATATCTCACATGAAAATGAAGAATGCAGTAGGAGGACGCTTTGGAGCTCCAGCGGTTTTGATTGCTTTCTCCTTCTTTTTCAAGTCCGCTTCAGCCTTGCGTTTCTTCATTGTCCTGTTTTCAAATATTGCAGAGCAGATTCGGAAGCTAAAACACGAGAGGCTCACAGTTCAAAAGCATACCGTAAAAAAACAGAGAGAACAAAATCCTTCAAACTAAAAGCTTCGAGACACGAAATAGACTGAAAATAAACGAAATGAAGAGTATACTCAGTGTCTAGCTTCTTGTGAGCAACGGAAGCAATCTTAGTTCCCTTCATAGTTGAAATTGCAGAGAATGAAGAGTCTGAAATTTCGAAATCAGAGATTATTGCAAAAGGCAGACGAGCTCTGAGAACGTGATCAGAAGTGTGAGTGAATAATGGGAGGAGGAAGTCCTGGGTGGTTATTTATAGGGAGTGGAGACTGGAGAGGAAGGTCAATTCGAAAAAAAAAATTGTACGTCCTTTTTGGCGGGAAGAGGAATGCTGGAAAAACGTGAACGCGAGTGGCAGTTGCAGTCTGCAGAGTGAAAAGGTTACTCGAGCGTTTAGGATTTGTATTTTACTCGCTGTAAATTAGTTACACGTGTGTGAATACAGTATGGTGACACTTGCACTATTCTATAGCGAGTGGTCTTTGCTGGCACAGAGGAGTGAGGAATCGTGATCAGGAAGTTTCACGATTCTGGGCTCAAAAACCCTCCTTATTGGACTATTTCCTTTTGTCTGGGCCTTTGCCGATCTCAATACTTTCTAGGCCCATATTTCGATCTTAGAGTAGAAATCATCGTATAACTACTGCTATTTAGGAATTAATCAATATATCTTGATTTTTTGATTTCGGTTTTATTTTGAGGATTTTACTGTTTATTCATAAAGTAGTATAGTTGAAGTTATACGTAGTTTCAAGATAAGTGAATTAATTTGATCCTGAAAATGATAAAAATAAGTAAAGAATTATGCAATACTTAGCCTTAAAATGTAGATGAAACAATAAAGATGACAGTTTCGGGAGTAAGATTTCCGAGCACAATAACGATAAATAAAAAAGCAAGAAAGTAAAATATTATTAAGCTTTGTATAGAATATACTGTAAGTTTGACAGAAAATTCCTCCTTTTTACCATGATAACTGAGCTTACTATTTATAACTGTGTCTAGGGAAGGAGGTCCTAGCACCGTGCCTTCTTTTAATGTCAATTATGAGGGTGAATTCATCTAGAAACACTTAAATTTGGCACCATTTTTTCTTTTTGACACCTAAACTTAAGATTGTTCCTATTGAGCACATATACTACACTAAAGTTTTTCAATTAGACGCTTCTTACTGAGTTGGAACATAGAGTGAGTTTCACCTAAAATAGGCGCGTGAAGAGCCCAAAACACATATTTTATATTCATTTTTCTTTCTTTCATCTTCTTCTTCTTCTTTCCGTCATCTCTTCCACCATTCTCTCCTCCTCTTTAATTATTGTTGTTCCTCCAACATTAATTTACTTTTCTTAAAAGTAATCAAAATTAATATTTTCCTACTTAACATCTAGACATCCCATAGGTATGGACTTATGCTCAATTCAGTCAATGATTTTTGTGTTTGTGGACTTCTTTTGATGGTAATATAGAAGAGGAACCAAATCCAACCATGCAAAATCTTTATAATATGCCCAAAGAATCAGAACAAGAAATTTGGCGGGGAAACCCACCCGGACATTCGCAGTTGTCCGTCGTTGCTCGACTTTTAAATCTAAAGGCATAACATCATTTTTCTAAAAAGTCGTACGGTGAGTTATGCATTCTTGTTTCTATTCTTATGAAATTAAACAAAATAAATACATCTATTTTCCTTAGCTGATAATGGTGGAGGACCGTATCAGCAGATTAAAATCAAAGTAGGACCATATTCTTCATTTGAAGTCAAAACACCATTAATGAGGTATTTTAGAAAGCTTCAAGGTTTAAAATGAGTTACTTGATTTGATAAGAATTTGAGAAATTAATAATGGGGTTGTTTTCGAGTCTAGGTAGGAAATTTTTAGATGAAGTTATAATAAATTTGGAGGAGTTTCTCTTAAAATTTTTGATTAAAATCGTGGTTGAAAGAAGAATAGACATGAAGATAGTGAAGAACACCGAGAACATGATTTCAAGAACACCAATGTGTCCTTTTTTGTCTTTTCTTTTGTTAATAATGTGTCATTTTATGATTTGGGTAATTTTTTTTTGTTGAGAATGTTATTTTATTTTGCTAACTAAATATATTTAAAAATAGTTTTTGTGACGACCCAAAGGGTCATCACCGAATTTTTCCCTTTTCCGAGCTTCTCAGGTCTTGAAAACCTCACTTATAGTTGCCTCAATTTACTTGTGCAATTCGGGCGCGTAGCCATAAAATTTTTATGCCGAAATATATGAATTCTGTGAAAAATTTGAAGAGTTTTCATATTAGTATAATTAAAGTTGACTTCGGTCAACATCTTTGGTAAACGGATCCGGATGTAAGGCCCCGTGAAATTCCTACTTGAGAACCCAGATCTCATGGTGCCAAGTTGGGAGCATGTGTTAACAATTCATAAATATACCTAGTGGCGCGCTTGCTCGCCGTGGCATGGACCTTTTGGAATGAATAGTGCATTAAAAAGTCAAGAATAAGTTTCCAGAAAAATGCAAGAAATGCAGTCCAGAATGCGGCTGTAAATCAGGTATACGGATCACATATTTGCCGCAGAGTGAGTAAGAGTGTTGGTTAAAATTGAAGTTAGTTATGCGGTCGAAATACGATCGCATAATCGAAATGTGGACCGCATAGTCATTGCATTTTCTCCTTTGAATTTTGTGAGTGTCCGTTCTGCGGTACACTTTGCGACCGCAGAACGTGAATGTGGGCCGCATTATTACTGCAGACTGAGTTAGAACGTATGATTTTTGGGAGGCATTTTGCGAACCGCATGGTCATTCTGTGATCTCAGATGTGATCCCATTTTTGAATCGGAGCTCCAATTTTCTAATTTTTAACCCGACCTCCCCATTGATATATTCGACATTGTAGCTCATTTTAAGCATATCTTCTGAGGTTTTTAAAGAGAGAGAGAGAGAGAGGGTCTTAGAGGTGAAAAGTGTTCCCCCATCAAATTCTCCTTAGAATCTTGCTATATCCTTGAAACTGATCAAGTGGAGACTCCTAAATCTTCATCCCAAGAGGTAATGCTCCATCACCTCACCTCATATTTGTATACCTAGCTATATGGGGTCATTAGGGAAGCAATTCATGGGTATGAAAATGAATCTCTTGCATGCATACCACCATAGAGTATTGGAAAGTAGTAAATTAAAAAAAAAGAGGAAATTGGGGGTATAAAATAATATAAATTCCTCACAAAGAGGGGCCTAAAGTCACAATACACCTTTAGTGTTAGATTATATGCTCGAACCAAATTAGAACTTCAGTTTCATCTCTAATTCTCAATTTAATTTGTAATTCTTGCTCAATAGATCGAAGTACTAAGAGTTCCGGAAATTGTAAAAAAGTAAGGAAAAGCTTTGTTGAGGTATGTATGGCTAAAACCTCTTTTTATTAGGAATTGAGCTCTGTTTGTCATTACAAAAGTGTGGTAAGAGTTAAATTGGCTAGTGTATTGATTGTCATTACGCATTAATTGGATTGCATATAACTATAAATATTTGTGAGTGATGTGCCTCAACGTGATTCATATACAAATCTTGATAATTAGAGAATAATGAACAATATAATTATGTGTTGAATTACTTGTGCTATAAGCCGATATTGAAATAAAGAACTATTTGTGCGCTCACTTACCTATGATTTGTAACTTGAATTATCCTTGATATGTGTGGGATAAATATTTGAAGGTGTTGACTGTTGAGAATTGAGTAATGTCTCAAATGAGGTGACCTAGCCGGTCAGGTCATGATCGGGCACCATGCCGCGCACATGGTAGTAATGTGCCGATGTTGGATTCTGAATAAAGGAAATAAAATATTGATTGTGAGTAATACCTCCAACGAGGTGACCTAGCCGGTCGAGTCATGACCGGACTCCGCTCGAGATGGCGGTAGTAATGAGAACAGTGTTGAACTCGTGACAGAATTGCCCTAATATGTGTTGTGGGAATTGTATGAAGATCTATATGAATTATTTCTTTGATTTGCCCGTATTAATTGCTTGTATCTATTTGATAGTTCTTTCTAGTAAAATGGTGTTTAGTTATACATACCAGTACAATTCAAATGTACTGGCACCTCTTTTTGTCGGTGGCACTACATTCGTTTTATGATTGTAGGTGGCTCCACAGCGGACAGTACCGGACGTGTGTAGCGGAGCATCCTTCTTATCGATGTCTCGGTGAGCCCCTTATCTTCCATGGGGCCCTATGGTGTATCTTTTGTTATTATAGCTTTTCACTTTTGAGGTATAGCCGGGGACTTGTCTCCGGTATAGACATGCTTTCTGTTGTATCCTTAGAGGCTCCAAAGACACTAGTGTGGGTTATGTACGGGTGTTTGGGGAGTCTACTATATGTATATGTTGTAATCCTAAAACTTGTGAACTCCTTAAGCCGTAACTTTAATGGAATTCTTGAAGCTAACTTATGTACCGTAAGTCTTTGCGATATGAAATATACCAATGATATAGTATGCACCATGCATTCACGTCCAAGTTAATGAAAGGCATGGGGTTCTGTAGTCATACTGGTTTGGGGTAGAAGTGCTCGATATGGCTTTCTCCGTCGGGTTCACTCGATTGAGCACCGGTCGCACCTCCCGAGGTTGGGGCGTGACACCAGACCCGTGATTTGACGGTCCTGAAGGGTTCGTAGAAAAACATAGGACTCGGGCATGTTCCCGGAGTCAAAATCCGAGGTCTAGAACCCGAGTAAAACAATTTTTCTGTTAAATTATTTTTCAAAAATTATTAAGGAAAATGGACCTAAAAATTGATTAAAAGACTGTGGTATTGGGCTCGTATTTTGGTTCTGATGCCTAGTACATGCCATAAATATATGTTAAGCGCTTCCTGTGAAGAATGGTCGAAATTGGACGTCGTTTGACGTGTTTCAGACCTAATTATCTAAAGTTAGAAGTTTAAGAAGTTTTAAATAAAAATGATGATTTTGAGGCTTGATTCATTGATTTTGATTTTGTTTTAGCGATTTGATTGTACGGTGAAGTTCGTAGGATGTTATCGGGTTAGTATGTGTGTTTGGTTAGGAGCCCCGAGGGCTCAGGAGTGTTTTGGAGGTGTTTCGGGAGGTTTTAGAACTAAGAAAGTTGTAGAAAATCTGCAACAGGTGCTCAGTGATTTTCTTCTTCGCGTTCACACTATGCCTCTCGCGTTTGCGTAGCTCAAAAGGCTCCCTTCATCACTTTCGCTTAGTTGTCCACGCGTTCGCATAGACCAAGTCATGGACCCCCTGCCCCTAAACCTTTCTCTTCGCGTTCGCGGCCTCATCATCGCGAACGCGATGGTCTATTGAATTAACCCTTCGCGAACGTGCCCCCTTTCCCGCGAATGCGAAGGGCATTTTTGCCTAGTGATTCTTAAAGCTCAAAAACAGGCCATTGATGGATTATTCCAAAGTTTCACACGAGCTCTTTTTCCCCACACCCAAAAGCGATATTTAGAGCTATTCTTCACTAAAGCTTCTTGGGTAAGTATTATCTAACTCGTTTTCTTCATTTTCTATTGTCATTTATCAAATTCAAAGACCTAAATCATGAAATCAAAGTAGAAATTAAGGGTTTTGGGTAGAGTTAGGATTTTGAGAATTTTGGGTGATTCAACCTCAATTTGGGGTCCAATCTTAAAACAAATTATATATTTGAACTCGTGGGGTTATAGGTGACTAGGTGTTAGACCGAGGCGCGTGTTTGGACCATGTGGGCCCGGTATCAAATTTTGGTATTTTTGGAAGTATGCTAGGAAACTCATTTCTTGGCTATGGGATTATGTTGTTGAGCCTTTATTCATACTATTGAATTAATTATGCGTAGATATCATTATTTCGGAGTCGGATTGTAGAGGAAAGGCGATATTTGAGGATTGATTGCTATTCTTTCGACCGAGGTAAGTGTTTGATCTAACTTTGGATTGAGGGAATATGATTAGAGTGTTATTAACTACTAATTGCTAAATGATCGAGTACGGTGTATAGGTATGGTGATGAGTCTCTATACACCGGTGTCTAGCATGACCGTGGGTCTTTGTTTGTGCTTATTTTGGAATACATTTTGGACTCTTCCAAGCTAAATTAATGATCTCTACATAATATGAAGAGTATTAGGATTAATTTTGAATTATTTCTTTGGTGCCTTGGCTCGAACGGTAAAAATACTATTAAGTAAGAAATGAAAGAATTGGAAAGAGATGTGATTAATCCCTTGCCGGGATGGTTCGATGATATTGATTATCTTCCTTTCCGGGATGTGAAAGTTGTTATTGTTGTCCCTTGTTGGGATTTAGCTATTTAATTGTATTTTCTCTTGCCGGGGCATGCCTTATTATTTATTTATCCCCTTGCCCATTTGGTTGTGATTGTTGTTTGAGCGAGAAAGAGTGATAATGCACGAAGGGTCATTCTGTGTCATGTTTGATTATATTTGCACGAAGGGTAATTTCGTGCCATGTTTTGATTATATTTTCACGAAGGGTCAATCCGTGCCATATTTTGATTATTTATACACAAAGGGACATTCTATGCTTTGATTTGACTATAATTGCACGAAGGATCATTCCGTTCCATGAAATGAGAGTTATGTGAGGGAAAGCACGAAGGGTGATGCCGTGCATTTTATTTGATTGCTTTGGGTGAGAATGAGAGTAAAAGCACGAAGGTTGATGCCGTGCAACTATTGATTTTCCTGTTTTTGTTAATTATTGTTGTGCTCTGTTTCTTACATAAGTTGATGACTTTTATATCCGAATTGTACTCCCCCATAGCATGTTTCCCTCCCATTTTAACTATTCAGTTTTTGGTATTCTTTCTTTTTATTTGTGACGACCCAAAGGGTCATCACTTATTTTATTAATCATTTCGAGCTTCTGAGGCCTTGAAAACCTAATTCTATGTTGCCTCGATTTACGTGCACGATCCGGGCATGTAGCCGAAAAGTTTTTGTGATAGAAAATATGAATTTTATGAGAAATTTGGAGAAAAATGATATTAATATTGATATAGTTGACTTCGGTCAATATTTTTGGTAAATGGACCCGAGATTGGGTGGTCCCGGAAGGTCCGTAGGAAAATATGGGACTTGGACATGCGTCCGGAGTCGAATTCTAAGGCCTAGAGCCCAAGTTATGAATTTTTCTGTGAAATTGTTTTGATGTAATTGTTAAAGGAAAATGAATTAATTGACCTTGGTATCGGGCTCGTATTTTGGTTCCGACACACGGTACAAGTCTTAAATATTATATATGTGCTTTCTGCAAAGTTTGGTGACATTCGGATGTCGTTTGATATGTTTTGGACCTTGAGTTCCAAGTTTGAAAGTTTTGAAAACCAAAAGTATGAAAATCATGAACTTGAGGCTTGATTTGATGAAAACGATGTGATATAGGCGATGTGATCGCACGAACAAGTTCGTAATGTGTTTTTGATGTTGTGTACATGTTTGGTTTGGAGCCCGGGGGGCTCAGGTAAAGATTTGATAGGCCGTTGGATCGACTGAATTTTTGCACTGCTGGCTTTTCACCTAGCTGTTGGCTTCGCAATTGCGAAGCATTTCTCGCAATTGCGAAAGTGACAGATCAAGGCAATGTTCGCAAATGCGAACCCTTGATCGCAAATGCGAAGGGCACCCAGGACTGTTTGGGTTCGCAAATGCGAACCAAACCTCGCAAATGCGAGGCCTTCAGTGTTAAGCCATTCTTCGAAAATGCGAAGAATTCTTCGCAAATGCGAAGGCCTCTCAGCCCAGCTTTGTTCGCAAACGCGAACAAATGTTCGCAAATGCGAAGGCCCCAGAATTGCCTTGGCTTCGCAAATGCGAACAAAAGTTCGCAAATGCGAACTTCCCAGCCTTAGCTTATTTTTCAAACTCCAGAAATTGGTCGGAGTTTGCAATTGCGAACCCATGTTCGCAAATGCGAACACAGAGACCTGTAAATCACGATTTCCAGCTTCATTTTTCACATTTCACAACCCAAAAACACACATTGGCGATTTTTCACGAACTCCCTCTTCTTCAAAACAATTGTAAGTCACTTTTTACTTAATTCTTTCAATTCCTAACAACATTAAACATGTTTTTCAATAGAAATCAAAGGTTTTCATGGTACAATTTCTTGTTTTTGGTAGAATATAGGGTTTTTCATGAATTGGGTAATTGGACCTCGAATTGAGGTCCGATTTTGAAACAAATCATATACTTGAACTCGTGGGGCGATGGGTAACCGGATTTTGGTCCGAACCCCGAGTTCCGACCATGTGGGCCCGGGGTCGAAATTCACTATTCCGGGAGAATGTTGTAAAAGTTGAAATTGGCCTTATGAATTAGTTTGTTGAGTAGTATTGATGATATTAAATCAATTGTGTATAGATACGATTGGATTGGAGCCGAATTTGAAAGGAAAAGGCATTGCCACGGATTGAATTGTTCGTAAACATTCGAGGTAAGTGTTTGTTCTATCCTAGCTTGAGGGAATAGGATTATGTGCTATGTGTTATGTGATCGAGTGCGGTGTATGGGCTGTGGTGACGAGCATCCATACACTGGCGTCTAGCATGACCGTGAGTCGTTGTTAATACTTGTTGTGAGACATATTTGAAGATAAATTGTTGAACCCTTGCCGGGTTGTAAAATTGTTATTATTCTCCATTGCCGGGACTTTGTTGTGATGATTGTTGTGTCCCTTGCCGGGACGGTTCATGATTTATTATTTTCATTCCTTGCCCTTAACTGTGATTGTTATTTGGGTAAGGAAGAGTGATAATGCACGAAGGGTGATGCCGTGCCTTGATTTATTGTTTATGCACGAAGGTTAATACCGTGCCTTGATTTATTGTTTATGCACGAAGGTTAATGCCATGCCTTGATTTATTGTTTATGCACGAAGGTTAATGCCGTGCCTTGTTATTGATTGTGCACAAATGTTAATGCCGTGCCATGTTATTGATTATGCACGAAGGATCATGCCGTGCACTTGTTATTGCCTTGTTATTGAACCATGTACGAAGGATCATGCCGTACCATGGATGTGAGGATGAGAGTAAAAGCACGAAGGGTGATGCCGTGCACTTTATTTGCTTATTTGGTGAGGATGAGAGTAAAAGCACGAAGGGTGATGCCATGCACTTTATTTTCTTATTTGGTGAGGATGAGAGTAAAAGCACGAAGGGTGATGCCGTACACTTTATTTGCTTATTTGGTAAGGATGAGAGTAAAAACACGAAGGGTGATGCCGTGCAACTACTTGCTATTCCTTGACTTGATATCAATTATTTTTCCATTAAACTTTGTTTTCCTTGTGGACTTATTAACTGTTGTTAATTGTTGAGTTCTTTTGAGATATTCCTTATTGTGTTATTACTTGTTTATTTCTCGTTGTTTTGTGGTATACATATATATGGAACTGCACAGGTTTATGTGGGTGTCTGGTCCTAGGCTTGTCACTACTTCGCCGGGATAGGCCAGACACTTACCAGCACATGGGGTCGGTTGTGCTGATACTGCACTTCTGTGCATTTTTGCACAGGTCCAAGTTTCGATCAGGAGCAGCAGCAGTAGAACTTTCGCGTGGGAGTTGATCATATTTGAGATCGAGGTTGCTTGCATGCGTCCGTAGGCCCGGCATCTCTCTCTTTACTTATGTTACTAGTTGTAGTCTCTTTGTTCCGAGACAAACAGATTATGTTATATTTCTTTCGGACTTTTATGTGTAGTATTCAGTAGTAGTTCGTGAGTTGGTGACTCCACGTCTTGGGTAGAGGATTTCAGTATGGTTTTACCTTGTAACTGCTTAATATTATTTCGATAAAGTCTTCCGCATTTATTTAATTAAGATTATGATTTTGGTTATTAATTTGAGTATGAAGTATTGTTAAACAGGATAGTGTGAATAAAGAGGCTTGCCTAGCTACCACGAGTAGGCGCCATCACGATCCCGATGTTGGGGGAAAAATCCGGGTCGTGACAAGTTGGTATCAGAGCTCTAGGTTACATAGGTCTCACCACTCACGAACAAGCTTAGTAGAGTTTGAGAGGTAGGTACGGAGACGTCTGTACTTGTCCTCCCGAGTCTATTGAGTTAGGAAAAGTCTCTCATTTGTTCTTTCTTATCGTGCGAATTCATTCTTCAAATGTTAAATTGAATTTCTACTCTTGTCTTCCCACGAATGGCGAAGTCACGTACCGCTTCTTCAGCCGAACAATGGCACAGGCTGGTGATAGATCAACTATGCCTTCAAAAGTTTTACGGAGGTCGGATAGGTTTCACCAAACTCTTCCCTACCACCTTCAGCGGTGCATCTTTTGAGAACCCACGGGATCGTGCTTGACCGCTGTTATGAGAAATTACAGAACGTGGGAATAGTCGAATGCGAGGGGGTTCATTTTACTGTGCTACAGAGGGCAAACAGAAGTAGTGGGAAGATAATGTATTTACCACACCAGTTATGGTCCCAACGGAAGATGCAATTATATCAGGAGATCACCTAATAAATCGTGTTGGGTTTCAACGGACCTAGACGTCCGGTCGATGTGTTGGAGTTGTGAAGGACAAATATGATGAGTTATTGGAATGTATATATATGGTATGGAAAGGTCCTCCAAATAATTTATACATATTTAAGGTTGGTTCTTTTCATGGGGTAAGAATCGCCCCCAGAGAATGACGAAGAGTATATGAGTAAATGGGGTAGCTCAGCAGTGTTAAGCCAACATAGCAAAAGAGAAAATTGGTCGTCGATGTTTGTGACAAGCCTACGAAGAGGGAAAGCCGGCCAACGCAACGCTATCTACTAAACTCTATTTTAAGAAAATGTTCTGAAGATGTCACCCTTGAGATTCTCTGCAATATGTAGTATATGCGATCTGAACGGTTGTACCAGGTCACAATGACTGTGTCCGAATATATATTGTCATGAGCAATAAGTTAACTAAGACTTAAAGGAATTGCTGTGAATGTGGAATTTTGGAGAAATACAATTTTAGGAAAGCACTCAGGCTACACGCTCCATTGCAGTTAATAATTATCCTACATGGCCAGCCAGATGTAGAGGTCAGGATGTTAGAGGTGGAGGTGAAAATCCTAGAGGTGGAGACCCAACCATTGATATAATTTTTATGATATGAGGGAGGTCACTACACCAGATGTGGTCATCACACGTATAATTCAGATTGTTATAGACAGAATAATTTTCCCTTAATTTGATTTGGTTTTTGAAAGGAAATTTAGGCGAGTCCTTTTAACATGCTCCATTCATGAGTGAGCATCGTAATCATCAAATTTGCTTATGGAGATACTCACGTTGAGATATTACATGAGGATAGACATCCCTATTATTAGGTGTTAGTCACTAAAATATCCATGAGGCTAAGAGTGACTTTATATTACTTATTACAGTATGTTTTGATATAATTCTCGGAATAACTAATTTTAATCGTTAATTGTGTGCCCTATCGGTATGAGGGTTCATTTTATGTCGTGATTATCTTTGACGGACAATTATTGAAAGGAAGAAAGAAAGGAAATGAAAATTTTCAGATGATATGATGTGCAAGCACTGTGATTCAGAGTTGAGGATGAGATCCTCCAATTTTTGGCATAATGTGAAATATTTCTAAGCCGAGCTTCAAGCTGCGGTGGATATCATATGAGGACTGGGTCCTGGTAGTAAGAGTTTATGTGTTTAAAATTCTTCTTTTATATGAAATTAATATTTTTGTATTGCATTCGTAAATAAGAGTCATATCCGTTAGGACTATTTGACAATTCTTGTATAGTTTCTATTCATATTTAGCCATTTCTATTTTGAAAATGTTGAGCTTAGACTTTGAGATGAGCACCCAGGTGCGTATAAATATGACTCATTAATTCAAAAAAAAAAATAATCGCGAGGTCTTCATACCTCATTCTGAGTAAAGTGGGATTTGTAGAATAAGGTATTTGACAACACGTAGTTAATTGGCAATGTTGTAATTTAGGGACGACTCTTTTCGCCAAAGTCATGGTTATGTGTATAAGTACGTGGTGTTCATGCCCTAGTTAGACTGGCTCGTGATAGTACCCATGGATAACGTATTGATATGCTCCCGCAGTCAGGAAGAGCATGCGCAACATCTCAGAGTGGCTCTCCGGACTCTGAAAAATAGTCAGCTATATGCAGATATTTCCAAAGTATGAGTTCTGGCTAAGTATAGTTGCATTTCTAGGTCATATCGTGTCAGTAGAGGGCATTCAGGTGGACCCAAAAGAAGATTGAGGTAGTCAAGAATTGGCCTCAACCAGCTTCAGTGACAGAGATTCGGAGTTCTTGGGGTTAGCAAGCTATTACCATCGATTTGAAGAAGGGTGCCCAGTTCAAGTGGTCAGATGAGTGTGAGGCGAGCTTTCAAAAGATCAAGACAGCTTTGACTACAGCACCAGTGTTGATTTTACCCACGGGTTCAGGGCCTTACACAGTTTACTGTGATGCATCCCGTACTGGGCTTGGAGCAGTAATGAGGCAGGATGGCAAGGTTATTGCTTATGCTTCGAGACAGTTGAAAATCCATGAGAAGAATTATCCGGTTCATGACCTTGAGCTGGCAGCAGTAGTTCATGCCTTAAAAATCTGGAGGCATTATCTATATGGTATGGCGTGTGAGGTATACACTGATCACAAAAGCCTACAGTACTTGTTCAAGCAAAAGGAGTTGAATCTACGACAGCGGAGATGGTTAGAGTTGCTAAAAGACTATGATGTTACTATCTTATATCACCCAGGTAAGGCCAATGTGGTGGCCGATGCATTGAGTAGAAAGTACGCCAGCATGGGTAGTCTTGCATACATTCCGGTCAGTCAGAGACCATTAGCTCTAGATGTCCAGGCCTTAGCCAACCGGTTCGTGAGATTAGACATTTCTGAGCCTAGCAGGGTGTTAGCCTGCACGGTCGCTCGTTTTCTCTATTAGAGCGTATCCGTGAGAGGCAATTTGATGATCCTCATTTGCGTGATTTGAGAGATACAGTACAGCGGGGAGGTGCCACAAAGGTAAATCTAGATGATGATGGGGTATTGAAATTGCAGGGTCGAGTTTGTGTGCCCAATGTCGAAGGGATTCGAGAGTTGATCTTAGCGGAGGCCCGCAGTTCGCGGTATTCCATTCACCCGGGCAACGCGAAGATGTACCAGGACTTGCGGCAACACTATTGGTGGCGCAGAATGAAGAAAGATATCGTTGCGTATGTCGCTCGGTGTCTGAATTGTCAACAGGTGAAATATGAGCACCAGAGACCTGGTGGTGTATTCCAGAGGATTGAAATTCCCGAGTGGAAATGGGAGCGGATCACTATGGACTTCGTTACTGGACTTCCTTTGACTCGGAGGAAATTTGATGCTATTTGGTTCATTGTTGATAGGCTGACCAAGTCAGCACACTTTATTCCAGTATCTGTCTCCTACTCGTCGGAGAGGTTAGCAGAGATTTACATCAGGGAGATTGTTCGACTTCATGGGGTGCCAGTATCTATTATCTCAGATCGGGGTACGCAGTTTACCTCGCGGTTCTGGAGAGCGGTCCAGCAGGAGTTAGGCACCCAGGTTCAGCTGAGTATAGCTTTTCATCCCCAAACGGATGGTTAGTCCAAGAGGACTATTCGGATTCCAGAGGACATGCTTCGAGCGTGTGTTATTGATTTTGGAGGCTCGTGGGACCAATATCTGCCATTAGCAGAGTTCGCCTACAACAACAACTACCAGTCTAGCATCCAGATGGCCCCGTATGAGGCGTTGTATGGTAGGCGATGTCGATCTCCAGTTGGATGGTTTGAACCGGGAGAGGCTCGGTTGTTGGGTACGGATTTAGTTCGAGAGGCCTTGGATAAGGTCAAGACTATCCAGGAGAGATTGCGTTCAGCTCAGTCCAGGCAGAAGACTTATGCGGATCGTAAGGTTCGAGATGTAGATTTCATGGTTGGTGAACGAGTATTGCTCGGAGTGTCGCCTATGAAGGGCGTGATGAGGTTCGGGAAGAAGGGCAAGCTCAGCCCTAGGTATATTGGTCCATTTGAGATTCTAGACAGAGTGGGAGGGGTGGCTTACAGATTAGCTTTGCCGCCTAGCTTATCAGCCGTGCATCCAGTTTTTCATGTATCTATGCTCCGGAGATACCACGACGATCCCACACATGTGTTAGACTTCAGTACTGTCTAATTGGACAATGATCTATCTTACGAGGAGAAGCCGGTGGCCATTCTAGACCGACAGGTTCGACAGTTGAGGTCGAAGAGTTATCCTTCTGTACGTGTTCAGTGGAGAGGTCAGCCTCCTGAGGCATCGACCTGAGAGTCCGAGTCTGATATGCGGAGCCGCTACCCACATTTGTTCCCCGACTCAGGTACTTCCTTCTTTTGTCCGTTCGAGGACGAACAGTTGTTTTAGAGGTGGAGAATGTGATGACCCAAAGGGTCATCACTTATTTTATTAATCATTTCGAGCTTCTGAGGCCTTGAAAACCACATTCTATGTTGCCTCGATTTACGTGCACGATCCGAGCATGTAGCCGAAAAGTTTTTGTGATAGAAAATATGAATTTTATGAGAAATTTGGAGAAAAATAATATTAATATTGATATAGTTGACTTCGGTCAACATTTTTGGTAAACGGACCCAGGACCCGAGATTGGATGGTCCCGGAAGGTCCGTAGGAAAATATGGGACTTGGACATGCGTCGGGAGTCGAATTCCGAGGCCTAGAGCCCAAGTTATGAATTTTTCTGTGAAATTGTTTTTGATGTAATTATTAAAGGAAAATGAATTAATTGACCTTGGTATCGGGCTCGTATTTTGGTTCCGACGCTCGGTACAAGTCTTAAATATTATATATGTGCTTTCTGCAAAGTTTGGTGACATTCGGATGTCGTTTGATATGTTTTGGACCTTGAGTTCCAAGTTTGAAAGTTTTGAAAACCAAAACTATGAAAATCATGAACTTGAGGCTTGATTTGATGAAAACGATGTGATATTGGCGATGTGATCGCACGAACAAGTTCGTAATGTGTTTTTAATGTTGTGTATATGTTTGGTTTGGAGCCCGAGGGGGCTCGGGTAATGATTTGATAGGCCGTTGGTTCAATTTCTGAATTTTTGCACTGCTGGTTTTTCACCCAGCTGCTGGCTTCGCAATTGCGAAGCATTTCTCGCAATTGTGAAGGGGCAGACCAAGGCTATGTTCGCAAATGCGAAGCCTTGATCGCAATTGCGAAGAATGTCCAGGAACGCTTGGGTTCGCAAATGCGAACTAAACCTCGCAAATGCGAGGCCTTCAGTAATCCGCCTGGGTTCGCAAATGCGAACTTCCCAGTTTTGCCTTGGCTTCGCAAATGCGAACAAAAGTTCGCAAATGCAAACTTCCTAGCCTTAGCTTATTTTTCAAACTCCAGAAATTGGTCGGGGTTCACAATTGTGAACCCATGTTTGCAAATGCGAACACAGAGACCTGTAAATCACGATTTCCAGCTTGATTCTTCACATTTCACAACCCAAAAACACCCATTTGCGATTCTTCACGAGCTCCTCTTCTTCAAAACAATTGTAAGTCACTTTTTACTTAATTCTTTCAATTCCTAACAACATTAAACATGTTTTTCAATAGAAATCAAAGGTTTTCATGGTACAATTTCTTGTTTTTGGTAGAATATAGGGTTTTTCATGAATTGGGTAATTGGACCTCGAATTGAGGTCCGATTTTGAAACAAATCATATACTTGAACTCGTGGGGGATGGGTAACCGGATTTTGGTCCGAACCCCGAGTTCCGACCATGTGGGCCCGGGGTCGAAATTCACTATTCCGGGCAGAATGTTGTAAAAGTTGTAATTGGTCTTATGAATTAGTTTGTTGAGTAGTATTGATGATATTAAATCAATTGTGTATAGATACGATTGGATTGGAGCCAAATTTGAAAGGAAAAGGCATTGCCACGGATTGAATTGTTCGTAAACATTCGAGGTAAGTGTTTGTTCTATCCTAGCTTGAGGGAATAGGATTATGTGCTATGTGTTATGTGATCGAGTGCGGTGTATGGGTTGTGGTGACGAGCATCCATACACTAGCGTCTAGTATGACCGTGAGTTGTTGTTAATACTTATTGTGAGACATATTTGAAGATAAATTGTTGAACCCTTGCCGGGTTGTAGAATTGTTATTGTTCTCCATTGCCGGGACTTTGTTGTGATGGTTATTGTGTCCCTTGCTGGGACGGTTCATGATTTATTGTTTTCATTCCTTGCCCTTAACTGTGATTGTTATTTGGGTGAGGAAGAGTGATAATGAACAAAGGGTGATGCCGTGCCTTGATTTATTGTTTATGCACGAAGGTTAATGCCGTGCCTTGATTTATTGTTTATGCACGAAGGTTAATGCCGTGCCTTGATTTATTGTTTATGCACGAAGGTTAATGCCGTGCCTTGATTTATTGTTTATGCACGAAGGTTAATGCCGTGCCTTGTTATAGATTATGCACGAAGGTTAATGCCGTGCCATGTTATTGATTATGCACGAAGGATCATGCCGTGCACTTGTTATTGCCTTGTTATTGAACCATGTACGAAGGATCATGCCGTACCATGGATGTGAGGATGAGAGTAAAAGCACGAAGGGTGATGCCGTGCACTTTATTTGCTTATTTGGTGAGGATGAGAGTAAAAGCACGAAGGGTGATGCCGTGCACTTTATTTGCTTATTTGGTAAGGATGAGAGTAAAAACATGAAGGGTGATGCCGTGCACTTTATTTACTTATTTGGTGAGGATGAGAGTAAAAGCACGAAGGGTGATGCCGTGCAACTACTTGCTATTCCTTAACTTGATATCAATTATTTTTCCATTAAACTTTGTTTTCCTTGTGGACTTATTAACTGTTGTTAATTGTTGAGTTCATTTGAGATATTCCTTATTGCGTTATTACTTGGTTATTTCTCGTTATTTTGTGGTATGCATATATATGGAATTGCACAGGTTTATGTGGGTGTCTGGTCCTAGGCTTGTCACTACTTCGCCGGGATAGGCCAGGCACTTACCAGCACATGGGGTCGGTTGTGCTGATACTGCACTTCTGTGCGTTTTTGCACAGGACCAGGTTTCGATCAGGAGCAGCAGCAGTAGAACTTTTGCATGGGAGTTGATCATATTTGAGACCGAGGTAGCTTGCAGACGTCCGCAGGCCCGGCGTCTCTCCCTTTACTTATGTTACTAGTTGTAGTCTCTTTGTTCCGAGACAAACAGATTATGTTATATTTCTTTCAGACTTTTATGTGTAGTGTTCGGTAGTAGTTCGTGAGTTGGTGACTCCACGTCTTGGGTAGAGGATTTCAGTATCAGATACCTTGAAACTACTTATTTCTATTTTTATAAAGTCTTCCGCACTTGTTTAATTAAGATTATGATTTTGGTTATTAATTTGAGTATGAAGTATTGTTAAACAGGATAGTGTGAATAAAGAGGCTTGCCTAGCTACCACGAGTAGGCGCCATCACGATCCCGATGTTGGGGAAAAATCCGGGTCGTGACAAGTTGGTATCAGAGCTCTAGGTTACATAGGTCTCATCATATATATATATATGTTGAATGCTCAGGTTGATTTGGAAGCCCTATCTAGCCTTGTCACTACTTTGCCGGGGTTAGGCCAGGCACTTACCAGCATATGGGGTCGGTTGTGCTAATGCTACACTTATGTGCTTTTTGCACAGATCACGGTACTAGAGCAACTTTTGGACCACAACAGTAGTATCCTGATCGGGAGCTAACTTTAGTCCAGGGACTCACGAGGTAGCCTAGTTGGCATTCGCGGGAAGTCCCTTTCCATATTTTCTATTTGTATTCATTGTATCGAGATAGAAGCTATGTATTTTCTATTCAGAGTTGTTTGTAGTACTCTTTTGTGGTTCCTGAGATAGCGACTCCAGTCTTGGGTAGTGAAATATTAAACTTTCGTATTTTTGGGATTTTGGTTATTCATGTTTTTAAAAGACTTTAGCATTTATTTAAAGACTCGTTATTTTATTATTGTTGTGTTGTTATCCGAAGATATTAAATGTTTGTCTTGACTAGCTCCAATAGTAGGAGCCATCACGACTCCTGATGGTGTAAATCTAGGTCGTGACAAGTTGGTATCAGAGATCTAGGTTGCATAGGTCTCGCTACTCATGGACAAACTTGGTAGAGTCTGCGGGATCATTACATAGAGGTATGTATTTATCCCTCAGAGGCTACGGAGTTAGGAAAATTTCACTTTTTTTCTTTCTTGTCGTGCGGTTCTGTTTCTCAATACTGATTGTCTTTCTACTATGTTCTTTTGCCGAGGCCGTGGTAGAGGCTGAGGAAGGGGCAGAGCTCAGCCCCGGGCTGTAGTCCCAGAGGTGGAGCCTCATATTGACCATGATGAGGAGGTTCCAGCCCCAACAACTCCAATGGGCCCATCTCAGGTCCCATGAGGGGTCATGGTCACCCCAGATCTTCAGGAAGCTCTAGTCAGATTGGTAGGCTTTATGGATAATGTCACTAGAGCGGGTTTGCTGCCAGTAGCACCAGCCACTTCTCAGGCTAGATGAGGGGTTCAAATTCCCGCTACACATACCCTAGAGTAGGTAGCTCCCCAGAAACATGTCCTAGTGGTTCAGCCAGTTGTGGCAGCTCAGTCAGGTGTTGCAGCCCAGGCCGGTGATGTAGCAGCTATGTCTTTGGATGCTTTATGGAGACTTGATCGGTTCTCCAAGCTCTTTACCACCATATTCAGTGGTGCTTCATCAGAGGATCCATAAGATTTCCTATTCAGCTACCATGAGATCTTTAGGACCATGGGTATAGTGGAGATCAATGGGGTCGATTTTGCCACCTCCCGGCTTGCAGGATCCGCTAAGACTTGGTGGAGGGATTAATGTCTATCTAGACCAGCAAGGTCTCTATCATTGACATGGGATCAGTTTGCGGAGTTATTTTTGGAGAAGTTTCTCTCAGTCACTTAGCGGGAGGTACTTCGCAAGCAGATTGAGCACCTCTAATAGGGCCCTATGACAGTTATGTAGTATGAGACTCAGTTTATTGATTTGACATGCCCTATTGTGATACTCCTCATATAGCGAGAGAGGGTTCGAATATTTAATGATGGATTGATTCAGCCAATCCATATCCAGATGGCTATGGGAGCTGGTAATGATATTTCCTTTTAGGAGGCGGCCAATACGGCCCGTAGAGTTGAGATGGCCCTCGCACGAGGAGGTGGTCAGGTGTCGGATAAGAGGCCTCATCATTCTGGTAGGTTCAGTGGTACCTCGTCTAAAGGTAGGGATTCTTATGGTAGAGTCCATTCACTAAGACCTTTTCAGTCAACACTCCAGGTTTCTCATGGTACTCCAGGCCGGTGATGGTTCTCAGTAGCATTATTCTGATCAGTATCCCATCAGTGTGCCTCTACTTTAGAGCTTCAGGGGAGGACATTCAGGTCAATAGGGCCAACAGTCATAGTAGTAGAGGGCTTCTTAGGGTTGTGATGACCCCGATCACATTGTCAGGTTTTGCCTTCGATCCTCGGGCAGTTCTTAACAGTAGGGTCCTCATCACATGATGTAGGCATTAGGTGATCCATAGCTCACCCAGGCAGTTATAGGCGGCGGTAGGGATCATAAAGGTGGAGGTAGAGACCGTAGAGGTGGAGCTCGGACTGGTAGAGGTAGAGGTTAGCTAGTAGCCGATCGTCCTAAAGACATGGTTTAGGGGGTGGGGCCTAGCCTCGATGTTATGCTTTGCCAGCCAGGCTAGACGCTGAGTTTTTAGATGTTGTTATTACAGGTACTATTCTTGTCTGTGATAGGGATGCTTCAGTGCTATTTGACCCTGGGTCTACGTATTTATATGTGTCGTCTTATTTTGCACCCTACTTTGCTATGCCTAGTGATGCCTTGGGTATTCCTGTTTATGTTTCTACACTAGCGGGTGATTCTAAAGTGGTCAACCGAGTTCATCATTCCTGTGTGGTAGTGTTTGACGGTCTCCAGACCTGTGTTGATTTAGTGCTTTTAGACATGGTGGATTTTGATATTATACTAGGGATGGATTGGTTCTCCCCTTATCATGCTATCTTGGATTGTCACACAAAGACCATGACCTTGGCTTTGCTAGATTTGCCCCGATTGGAGTGGAGAGGGACCCTAGGTCATGCCACCCGCAGTGTTATTTCATATGTAAAGGCTCGACGTATGGTCGAGAAGGGGTGTTTAGCGTATTTGGCATATGTTCGTGATTCCAGCATAGAGGTCCATGCTATTGACTCTGTTCCTATCGTTTGGTAGTTCCCCGAGGTTTTCCCTTCAAACCTGTCAGGTATGCCGCCTGACAGGGATATTGATTTTTGTATTGATCTAGCCCCAGACACGTAGCCCATTTTTATTCTGCCATATCGCATGGCCCCGCTAGAGTTGAAGGAGTTAAAGGACCAGTTGTAGGATTTGCTAGAGAAGGGTTTTATTAGGCCTAGTGTTTCTCTTTGCGGTATGCCGGTGTTATTTTTGTGAAGAAAAAGGATGGATCGACGAGGATGTTCATTGATTACCGGTAATTGAACAAGGTGACGATAAAGAATAAGTATCCACTGCCGAGGATTGATGATTTGTTTGACCAGCTACAGGGTTCGAATGTGTTTTCAAAGATAGACTTGAAATTGGGATACCATCAACTGATGATTAGGGCGTCTGATGTCCCTAAGACAACATTTTCCACTCGGTATGGGCATTATGAGTTTTGGGTCATGTCATTCGGGTTAAACAATGCCCAACAACATTTATGGATTTGATGAACTGAGTGTTCAGGCCTTATCTAGATTTGTTCATGATAGTCTTTATTGATGATATTCTGGTATACTCCGACAAGCGGGAGGAGCACGAGCAGCACCTCAGAGTGGTTCTTCAGACTCTGAAGGATAGTCAGTTGTATGCCAAGTTCTTGAAGTGCAAGTTTTGGTTGAGTTCAGTTGCATTTTTGGGTCATGTAGTATCAGCAGAGGGCATTCAGGTAGACCCGAAGAAGATTGAGGCGGTCAAGAATTGGCCTCGACCAGCTTCAACTACTGAGATTCGAAGTTTATTGGGATTAGCAGGATATTATCGTCTTGTGGAGGGGTTTTCATCTATAGCAGCCTAGATGAACAGGTTGAACCAGAAGGGTTCCCAGTTCAGATGGTCAGACGAGTGTGAGGCGAGCTTTCAGAAGCTCAAGAGAGCTCTGACTACGGCACCTATATTGGTTTTGCCCACAAGCTCAGGGCCATATACAGTTTATTGTGATGATTCCTATATTGTGCTTGGTGCGATATTGATGCAGGATGACAGAGTCATTGCTTATGCTTTGAGGCAATTGAAGATCCATGAAAAGAACTATCTGGTGCATGATCTACAGTTGGTAGCCATTAATCATGCTTTGAAGATTTGGAGGCATTGCTTATATGGTGTGACGTGTGAGGTGTACACTGATCACAAGAGTCTGCAATACTTGTTTAAGTAGAAGGAGTTGAACTTGAGGCATCAGAGATGGTTGGAGTAATTGAAAGATTATGATGTTACTATTTTGTACCACCCGGGGAGAGCCAATGTGGTGGCCGGTGCATTGAGTAGGAAGTCCGCCAGCATAGGTAGTCTTGCTTATTTTCGGTCAGCCAGAGACCGCTTGCCTTGGATATTCAGGCCCTGGCCAATTGATTCGTGAGGTTGGAAATTTCTAAGCCTAGCAGAGTGTTAGCATTCACGGTTGCTCGTTCTTCATTATATGAGCGAATCCGTGATCGACAGTATAATGATCCTTATTTGTGTGTCCTGAGAGACACGATGCAGCATGGAGGTGCCACGAAGGTGACATTAGATGATGATGGTATTTTGAGGTTGCAGGGGAGAGTTTGTGTGCCCAATGTTGATGGAATTTGATAGTTGATCTTATCGGATGCCCAAAATTTGCGGTATTTTATTCACCCGGGAGCCGTGAAGATGTATCAGGGCTTGCGGCAGCATTATTGGTAGCATAGGATGAAGAAAGATATTGTTGCATATGTGGATCGATATTTGAACTGTCAGCAGGTAAAGTATGAGCATTAGAGGCTTGGTGGTTTGTTTTAGAGGATTGAGCTTCCCGAGTGGAAGTGGAAGATGATTACCATGGATTTTGTTACCGGACTTCCGATGACTCAGAAGAAGTTTGATGCTATTTGGGTCATTGTGGATAGGCTGACCAAGTCAGCACATTTTATTCCTATTGCAGCCATTTATTCATTAGAGAGGTTAGCTGAGATCTACATCTGAGAGATTGTTCATCTTCATGGGGTGCCGGCATCTATCATTTCGAACTGGGGCACGCAGTTTACCTCGCGTTTCTGGAAAGCAGTTCAGCAGGAGTTAGGAACCCAGGTTCAGTTAATCACAACGTTCTACCCTCAGACGCACGACAAGTCCGAGAGGACTATTCATATATTGAAGAATATGCTTCGAGCCTGTGTCATTGATTTTGGAGGCTTGTGGGACCAGTTTTTGCCTTTAATAGAGTTCGCCTACAACAACAGCTACCAGTCCAGCACTTAGATAGCTCCATATGAGGCGTTATATAGTAGGTGATGTCGGTCTCCAATGGGATAGTTTGAGTTGGGAGAGGCTCGGTTATTAGGTACATATTTAGTTTAGGAGGCCTTGGATAAGGTCAAGATCATTTAGGACAGGCTTCGTTCGGCTCAGTCACGGCAAAAGAGGTATGTAAATCGTAAGGTTCAAGATGTAGCTTTCATGGTTGGTGAGCGAGTATTGCTCCGTGAATCACCTATGAAGGGCATGATGAGATTTGGGAAGAAGGGCAAGCTTAGCCCTAGGTTCATTGGCCCATTTGAGATTCTTGATCGCGTGGGAGAGGAAGCCTACAGACTTTCCTTGCCACCTAGCTTGTCAGCCATGCATCCAGTGTTATGTGTCTATGCTTCAGAGGTATCACGGTGATCCTACCCACATGTTAGATTTCAGAACTGTGTAGTTGGACAAGGATCTGCCGTACAAGGAGGAGTAGGTAGCTATCCTAGACTGGCAAGTTCGACAGTAGAGGTTGAAAAGCTTACCTTCAATGCATGTCTAGTGGAGAGATCAGCCTCCTGAGGCATCGACTTGGGAGTCCGAGTCCGATATGCGAAGCCGTTATCCTCATCTATTTTCTGACTCAGGTACTTCCTTCTTCTATCCGTTCGAGGATGAACAGTTGTTTTAGAGATAGAGAATGTGATGACCCCAGATTTATTCCCTTTCCGTGCTTCCAATGCCTTGAAAACCTCACTTATATTTGTCTCAATTTGTATGCCCAGTCTGGGCGCGTAGCTAGAAAGCTTTTATGCTGAAATATGTGAATTTTGTGAAAATTATTGAATAATTTTGATATTAATATGATTAAATTTGAGTTCAGTCAACATCTTTTGTAAACCATCCCAGATCCATGATTTGACGATCCCAAAGGGTCCGTAGAAAAATATGGGACTCGGGCATGTGCCTAGAGTCAAAATACGAGTTCTAGAACCCGAGTAAAAGAATTTTTCTGTTATTTTATTTTTATGAAATTATTAAGGAAATAGAAAGAAAAAAATTGTTAAAAGACTATGATATCGGGCTCGTATTTTGGTTCCGACACCCGGTACAAGCCTTAAATATGTGTTAAGCGCTTCCAGTGAGGTTTGGTCAAAATTGGACGTCGTTTGACGTATTTCAGGCCTAATTATCTAAAGTTAGAAGTTTAAGAAGTTTGAAATGAAAATGATGATTTTGAGGCTTGATTCATTGACTTTGATGTTGTTTTGATGATTTGATCGCACGGTAAAGTTCGTAGGATATTGTCGAGTTAGTGTGTGTGTGTTTGGTTAGGAGCCCCGAGGGCTCAGGAGTGTTTCAAAGGTGTTCCGGGAGGTTTTAGAACTTAGAAAAGTTGTAGAAAATCTGCAACAGGTGCTCAGTAATTTTCTTCTTCACGTTTGCACTATGCCTCTCGCATTCGCGAAGCTTTAGCTTCATCTTTCATCACAATCGCATCACCTCCTCGCATTCACGTAGAGTATTTTGACTCAGAAGACTTAGCCTTCATTTTACTCACCGCGTTCGCCTTGTTCATAAGGCTCCCTTCATCGGGTTCGCGTAGTTGTCCACACATTCGCATCGACCAAGTACTAGACCCCCCAAATCTTTCTCTTCGCGTTCGCAGCCTCTTCATCGCGAACACGATGGTCTGTTGATTTAACCTTTCATAAACGTGGCCCCTTTTCCGCGAACGCGAAGGGAATTTTTGCCTACTGATTTTTAAAGCTCAAAAATAGACCAATGAGGGGATTATTCCTAAGTTTCACACGAGCTCTTCTTCCCCACACCCCATAGATTTTTAGAGCTATTCTTTACCAAAGCTTCTTGGGTAAGTATTATCTAACTCGTTTTCTTCGTTTTCTATCATCATTTATCAAATTTCTAGACCTAAATTATGAAATCAAAGTAGAAATTAAGGGTTTTCGGTAGAGTTAGGGTTTTGGAAATTTTGGGTGATTCAACCTCAATTTGGGGTCGAATTTTAAAATAAATTATATATTTGAACTCGTGGGGTTATGTGTGACTAGGTTTTGGTCCGAGCCTCGTGTTTGGACCATGTAGGCCCGATTTCGAATTTTGGTATTTTTGGAAGAATGCTAGGAAACTCATTTCTAGGCTATGGGATAATGTTGTTGATCTTTTATTGATACTATTGAATTATTTATGCCTAAGTATCATTGTTTCAGAGTCGGATTGTAGAGGAAAGACGATATTTGAGGATTGATTGCTATTCTTTGGACCGAGGTAAGTGTTTGATCTAACTTTGTCTTGATGGAATATGATTAGAGTGTTATTAATTGCTAATTGCTAAGTGATCAAGTACGGTGTATAGGCATGGTGACAAGTATCTATACACCGGTGCCTAGCATGACTGTGAGTCTTTATTTGTGCTTATTTTGGTATATTTTTTGGACTCTTCCAAGCTAAACTAATGATATCTACATAATGTGAAGAGTATGAGGATTAATTATGTATTATGGATTCTTTGGAGCATTGGCTCGAACGGTAAAAATACTATTGAGTAAGAAATGGAAAAATTGGAAAGAAATGTGATTAATCCCTTGACGGGATGGTTTAATTATATTGATTATCTCCCATGACGGAATGTGAAAGTTGTTGTTGTTCCCTTGCTAGGATTTAGCTATTTAATTGTATTTTCCTTTGCTGGGACATGTCTTATTGTTTATTTATCCCCTCGCCCATTTGGCTGTGATTGCTATTTGGGTGAGGAAGAGTGATAATGCATGAAGGGTCATTTCATGCCATGTTTGATTATATTTGCACGAAGGGTCATTCCGCGGCATGTTTTGATTATATTTGCACAAAGGGTCATTCTGTGCCATGTTTTGATTATTTATGCACGAAGGGACATTCCGTGCTCTGATTTGACTATAATTGAATGAAGGATGATTCCATGACACGAAATGAGAGTTATGTGAGGGAAATCACTAAGGGTGATGCCATGCATTTTATTTGATTACGTTGGGTGAGAATGAAAGTAAAAGCATGAAGGTTAATGCCATGCAACTGTTGATTTTCCCGCTTTTGTTTATTATTGTTGTGCCATGTTTCTTACTTAAGTTGATGACCTTTATATATCATGTTTCCCTCCCATTTTAACTATTCAGTTTTCGGTATTCTTTAATTTTTATTGAACATATATATATTGAACTGCACAGGTTGATTTGGTAGTCCTGTCTAGCCTCATCAGTACTTCGCCGGGGTTAGGCCAGGCACTTACTAACACATGGGGTCGGTTGTGCTGATGCTACTCTTCTGTGCTTTTTGCACAGAACACAGTACCAGAGCAGCTTTTGGACCACATCAGTAGCATCCTGATCGGGAGCTAACTTCAGTCCAGGGACTCACTAGGTAGCCTAGCTGGCATTCGCAGGCTGAAGTTCCTTTCTATATTTTCTGTTTGTTTTCATTTTATCGAGACAGGCACTGTATTTTCTATTCAGACTTGTTTGTAGCACTCTTTAGTGGTTCATAAGATAGCGACTCTTGTCTTGGGTAGTGAAATATTAAACTTTCGCATTTTTGGGCTTTCGGTTATTCATGTTTTTAAAAGACTTCTGCATTTGTTTAAAGACTCGTTATTTTATTATTGTTGTATTTTTATCCGAAGATGTTAGATATTTGGCTTGCCTAGCTCCAATAGTAGGCACCATCATGACTCCTGATGGTGAAAAATCCGGGTCGTGACAGGTTTTTTTTTTAAAACTCAAAATGATATATGTCCTTTCTTTATTTGTCATTCACCACACCGGCCGCCAGCGTATTGCACACACTTTGTAAGATTGTTTAATTATCAAAATAATGCCTAATGGAACAAGTTTAGTGTAGTATAAGTGCTCAACAGGAACAACTTTCTGTTTAGGTCTCTAAATAAAAAAAATTATACTAACTTTAAGTGTCTCTGGATGTATTCCACCAAGATATAATGGTGGACATAAATGCCAAATTCTCTGTAATGGATTATCGCTCTTAATGCTGTAGAATATTTTTTATTAAATGCTACCAGGCGCAGAGCATTTAATATACCTTTATGAATGTTATCCCTTCTTATGGTAAGATGGAATAACTATATTTGGTCTTTGGCCAACCCTGTCTTGGGTTCTACGTGTCCTTCCTTTAGATTTCCACGTTCCATATCATATTTTACCATATACAGCTAGTCCCCTGCTTTATGATGACATAACTTTGTATTACCAAAAAGTTGGTAGAAATATTCTTTTGGCAGGAATTAGTATAACTCCCCCTAAAATCTTCTAACGGTTGATTAAACGCACGTCACTTCGTATTTAATGCCCCAAACACGCGTTATCCCTTGATCCAGTACAACTTTTGTCGATTACCGAGGTAATTTTGGTCATGAATTTAGTTGCAAAATTTTGACATATACGTATCAACCGTCTCCCTTACATTTCATAATTTCCAATTTCGATTTGCACCTTTGTTCTTCATCTTTTCTCTAACTCTCGTCAAACTAAAATCCTTCTCCATCTTCCACACAATTGATTTTTCCTCAAAGTACACCAGTTCTTCAAAGAAAAAGAAAAAGGTCAAGGACTCTGTTCCTCCAACAGCGGGCTCATCATTCCTAGAAGTTTTAATACCACAAAAGACTTCAAAGAGAAATTCTCTATTGCTAACCCTCGTACATGGGCTGTCAGTAGGCACCCTTCTTCAATTCGTCTTTCCAGTATTCCTGTTATGAAGGAAGATAGTCAGTGCCATGAGTTAGATAATATTACTCCTGATCTATCAAAGCGAGTGACCCTTCCTAATGAGGGTTTTACACAACTTTACATGTATCTCTTTACTTTGGGTGCATTTTCTTTGAGTAGAGAGATGGATTCTGTGATTGTGAAATTTTGCTTAAGCTACCAAGTATGTTTGGCACAAGTAAATCCCTCTGTGTAGAGGATGGTCATGTGCCTTCAGTGTTTTTGCCAGGAGGATGGAGAAGAGATAACCTTAGCTTGTATGATGAATCTCTACTCTCCCAAGACTTCCTATGGGGAATGATAGATCTTTGGAAACATGGCCACTATACTCTGTTGACCATCATGGATGATGATAATGACCGTAAGTGGATTGAACGGTTCACATCAGTTTCCATTGATAATATCATTTCGACAATGACATCATCCTTTTTGGCTGCTTGGAACCGCACTCTTATGATCGTCAATTAATATTTCCTTTTATTGAATATTCCTCAATGGCCATATTGACTCTTCACTCATTGAATGTTTCATCAACTCGATGGATCTCATCGGTGGTGGAAGGCGTAGACCGATAGGTTCAGAAGATCTTGGACGTTACAATGCCTGAAACTTATTTGTGGAAAGAACGGGCCCTTAAATACATCAAAATAGCACGGTATAACTAGTTTTCTTACCGGTCAATCAAAAATAGACATCATTTATCAAGTCAATGAAAAATAGCCACTATTTTTCTACAACAGAGACCGGTCCCATATATTATATAGGAGTTCGGTAGATTTGTGTACGAACTCCAGCAAATTATGTTGGACCGGTATACTTTGCTGACTCTATATAATATACGGGAGACTGGAGCACCGATGCTCAAAACTCCAATATATTATACTGGACATTTATACTTGCTGGAACTCGAGTATGTTATGTGGGAGTTCCAGTATAATTATACTTGAACTCCCGCATATTATACGGGAGTTCCAGCATAGTTATCCTGGAACTCCCGCATAATATGCGGGAGTTCAAGCATACTTATGCTTGAACTCCCGTACAATATGCGGATGTATTTTCCTAATTTTGAACAGTATTTCCATTCAAATTTTTCTTTACATGAAAAGTGGCTCAATTTCGATTACTTTTGAAACTGGGCTATTTTTGAATGACCTATTATAAATCTGGCTATTTTTAAATTTCTCCCCTTAAATACGGGTGGAAGGATAAAAATTATGTTAAATTAAATTTACCTTGCTTCCATTTTTTATGTGAATAATTTGGTTGAATCTTTCTAACTTGTTCATAAAATTAGGTCTACCCGCGGGGTATGTTGCTGACCCGAGGAGGATGTCTTGGCTGATCTTGCTGATGCAGCAAGGCTGCTTCAGTAGGCACTTATTCAAACAAGTATCTCTGGGCTTGCTTCAGGCAGAAATGTTTTCCCATGGAGCCCCCGACCGGACAACAAGTAACCAAAAAGAAGGCATTTTTTGTGGCAGGGAAAAAAATAAGAGGGGGATGAAGAATCTAGTGATGATGGGGCTTCTCTATCCGAAAGTCATAGTTCATCATCAACTCAACAGAATGCTCAATCTGCTGAGTTAGTTACAATAACTAAGGACAAATCCTCGGTGCTTTGGGGGAGTTTTATTTTGTGGAAAATGCTAATTCCCATTTTCGGGCCCCAATTATTGTTCCAAATACTGCAGAGCTAAGTACCGAGTCCCTTCCATCTTTGGTTGGCGAGCATTCAACTACTAGCATTGTATTTGATGTAGCTGTTTCACACCCTTCAACTCTATCAGCGTCTTCCCCGTCTTCACTAGCACCAGCAATTGCTACATCACCGGCCACATTTAATCACGAAGGAGATATTTCTACATTTCTCCTCCACAGTCCTTAGTTTATGCGAATTTGGGGTAAAATTATGATGCCTCTTCTTAAGATCCTCATGGGAGGAGGAATGTTATGCTTTCATCTCTACCGGGTGCAACCTGCTTTCCCTGTCGGTGGAGCTTTCTAATTATCTGAAGCCTTTGGCTCAAGAGAAATAT
This sequence comes from Nicotiana noctiflora, assembly GCA_032618575.1. Taxonomy (NCBI): domain Eukaryota; kingdom Viridiplantae; phylum Streptophyta; class Magnoliopsida; order Solanales; family Solanaceae; genus Nicotiana; species Nicotiana noctiflora. Next base: position 54,505 of record JASVEL010004520.1, read on the forward strand.
TGGGAAATGGTTCAGGCACTCTAGGGAGAGTGTCTGTTGAACAATACCATGCACAATGCTGCATCAAAACGTTCCTTTCTTCCTTTGTTATTTCTTCTACTTTTGTGTATTCTGAGTTTTACTTTTCTTGTTTTGTAGGACAACTTTCTTACTTTCGTGGGCTTTCAGAGGTATATTTGTGATAAGGAAGAACTTATTTCTGCTTGAGATCAACTTATGGCAGAGCAGGAGCAAAGTGTAGCTCGCTTCTCGGAACTGGAAGCCAAGGCTACTGAGGTTGTTGCCTCAGAAACTTGTTCGCAGCAAACTGAGTGAAAGGTGGTAACCCTTGGCCTAGAAATTGGCCCACTGAGGGTTAGATTTGATGAAGCCAAGGCCAAATGGGCTAAAGTCCATGACATCGTTCTTGCTGCAATAAAGTACGAGACTGTCAGTATTGAAAAAGTGACTAACTTAGAGGTAGACTTGAACTCCAAAATCGCAAAGCTTGATGTTGAGGGTGTAAAACATGCCCAGTTGGAAGAAGAGTACAGGAAAACTGTTGAGCATAATCGGCTCTTTAGTTCAACTGTCTGTGGCCTTAATGTTAGCCTCATATCTGTTAGGTCCGCTCGAGATAGTCTTTGTGTTGAGGTAACTCAACTCAAAGAAGAACTTAAATGCCAAGCAGCTTCCCTCATTGTTGAAAAAACATATTACATGCACAACATAATGATAAAAACCTTGGAAGAGACCAAAGCAGGTATCATTGACTTTGATGCCGAAATTGCTAAAGCCGAAGAGCTTGAGTTGGCTGCTAATGGACTCCCAGTGCAGTCTATGCTCTTATCCCTTCTAGCTGCGGTGCCAAGTTCTCGGGAACTAAAAAAGAATCAGAGGGCAATGATGATGAAGACCAAATCGGGGAAAATATTAAGCCATCGGTGGATCCATCTACGTTTCTCGGCTGTGCGGACATTTCTCTTCCTCCTAGTTCCGGAGATGCTACAGTTTAGCTTTTCATTCCTTTTCTCAATTCTGTACCTGTGTTATATTTCTAAATAAAGACATATCTTTTGCTCAAGTACTATCTGAGTATTACATTTGTTTGAATATCCATGAGAGTCTTTATTCTTTCCATTTGCTTAAGAATTTTGTTAATGTTTTATTATGTGCAGGATGCATTTTCCTTTAAGCACTTTGGTTCCGGACATTAACTGTCACGATCCCAAACCCGGTCGTGATGGCGCACAGCTCACTGCTAGGCCAGCCCGACCAATCAACTGAACAGGGAGCTATCAGCTCACACTTAACCCTTCTTAAGCACAAATAGTGATAGAATGATAATAAAATAATATCTAAACACCGGGATTAGACACCCCAAACCAGTACAACCTCCTAACAGAACAGGAGTCACAAGTCATCAGCCTCTACTAGAATTTATAAAATATGATAGTGTATACAACTGTGCACAAGTGTGGGATAGACAGAACAAAATAAGGATAAACTGGAGAATCAGGTCCTGCGGATGCTGGCAGCTACCTCGCTTGTCCAAAAGCAATCTCCGAAGCAGCAATAGACTTAGATCTACCGCGATGTACCTGGATCTGCACACAAGGTGTAGGAAGTAAAGTGAGTACTTCCAGACTCAGTGGTAATAAGCAGGGGTAAGACAACAAAGGTAAGAAAACCCAATACCACACTAAGTAAAGCTATACACAATACCCTGCATCAGTATCAACATGTACAATATCCGAACCGGCAATATCAAAACAAGCAATATCAGCTAACACCATAATAGGTATAGCTAAATGCAATGCAATGCATGAATATGACCGCTATGGCGCGTAGCCCGATCCATTTGGGTACCCGTGCTCACTGTGGGGGTTCAGACTCTGGAGGGGCTCCGAGAGCCCAAGCACAATATCATGATATGCTGCGGCACACAACCCGATCCACTACTAGTCAGCTATAATGCAATGCAGCCTCACAAGCTCAGAAATAGTATTTGAAATCTCTTTTTATCATTTTCAATAAAAATAGTGTTTCAGAAATTCCAGAGTTTGGAAAATCATTTTAGACAGTAATAGCTCAGGACTGGTAACAAAATAACATGTCAATATTATAGAAACAATAGCAACGATCCTCACGGGATCCCAATAACTGGCTCATAGCCCAAAGATATACACAACCATCCAAGTAGGAGGTTCACCGGCTCAATAATAGCCAACAACACAGTATAGTACTATCAGGTCGGAGTAAGCCATAGTCCCAAATCACTTTCGACCCCGTACTCATAGGAGAGTACGTGGCTCGCCTCAATACAACATCACATATTGATATATCGGGGTTTCGAACCCGCTGGTAATCACCCACACCCATTAATCACCTCGACTCGGCTCGAAGACTAGTCCATAATGCCATTGCCACGAGAATCAGCCTCCACTAGTGCAAAATCTAATCAAAATCAATAGAAATGCATCAAAATAGGCTAAAGGGACATTACCCAATTGAAACAACTCGAATTACACCAAAAACCACAAAGTTGCCAAAACCCAACTTTTGGTACGCTTCACGAAAAATTACAAAAGTTACATTTTCGGATTCCTTATCTCAACAAGAGTCCATACATATAAAGTTTATCAAAATACGACTCCGTTTGCCTATTCAAATTGATGATTTACCATAACCCAGGCTTAGGGCAAAAATTCCCATTAATCTTCCCATTTACAGTGAAATAATTGGAGATTCTAAGATAAAATCACGTGTTTAGGCCATGAAACTTACCTCCAATGTTCTCCCGATGAAATCCCCTTCAATTCCCGTTACTTAGCTCTCAAGGAACTCAAAAATGGAGGTTTTGTGTAAATGGGTCGCGGATGAAATGTTCTGAACTTAACCTTCATGTCAGGCATTTTAACACTATGCGATCGCAGCCCTTGGCATAAGATCGCAATGAATAAATTTTCATGAGCTCTAAAACACTCTATACGATCGCAGTCATCACTATGCGATCACATAGTATAAAATCTGTATGCCCTCAAGAACCTCTATGCGATCGCGTATTGGGCCCCGCGATTGTAGTGCTTCACTTTCCTTTACTATGCGATCGCAGCTTAAGCTATGCGATCGCAGAGAACAATTCCACTGCCTCACCAATCCTTCTACGTGATCGCATGGCTCCTCATGCGATCGCAGAGAGCAAAATGGCTATGCAATTATGACAGCAATTTCTGTTGTTCCTTCTAACCAAAAATGGTCCGTTTGGAACACCAGATTCACCCCGAGGCCCCAGGGACCCCAACGAAAACCACCAACCTACTCCAAAACACAATACGAACTTGTTCTAATAATAAAAACACACCCTTAAACACGAAAATCATCGAATCAAGGCGAATTCAAGCCTAAGTTTCATATAGAACTTCCGAAACCAACATCCAATCAAAAACCCGACCAAACGACGTCTGAATGACCTGAAAATTTGCAGACATATCCAAAATCATCTAACGGAGCTACTGCGACTGTGAAAATTCCATTCTGACTCCCGGATCAAAATCTTACCTACTATTTAGATTTTGCCAAAATTCAACCTTAGCCAATTCAAGCCTATTTCTACACCGGACCTCCAAATTCAATTCCGATCGCTCCCCTAAGTCACAAATCACCTCCCGGAACTAACCGAATCATCAGAATCCGATTCCAAGTCCTCTAACTACATAGTCAACTCCATGTTGAATTTTCATAGACAAGCTTCATTTCAAAAGGCTATATGCCTCATTTTCAACTAGAATCACTCCTAACTCACCTGATAGACTCTAACATCGATATAGAAACATGAAACATATAAATGAAGGGGTAACGTGATGGTAATTCCCATGACGATGGGATGTGTCGTCACATTCTCCCCCACTTAAGCAAACGCTCATCCTCGAGCGGGTCAAGAAACATACCTGGAGACTCAAATAAGTGAGGATATCTGCTCCGCATCTCCCACTCGATCTCCCAAGTGGCCTCCTCCACGGGTCGACCTCTCCACTGAACCTTTACTGATGCAATGTCCTTGGATCTCAACCTCCTCACCTGACAACCCAATATAGCTATAGGCTCCACATCGTAGGTCAAGTCATCATCAAGCTGAATAGTGCTAAAGTCCAACACATGCGATGGGTCGCCAACATATTTCTGGAGCATGGATACGTGGAACACTGGATGCACTCCCGATAGACTGGGTGGCAAAACAAGTGTATATGCCACCTCTCCAATCCTTCTGAGGATTTCAAAAGGGCCAATGAATCTCGGAATGAGCTTTTCTTTCTTCCTAAATCTCATGACGCCTTTCATAGGCAAAACCTTCAGCAAGACCTTCTCACCCATAGAATAAGACACATCTCGAACCTTCCGGTCCGCATAACTCTTCTGGCGCAACTGAGCTGTGTGAAGTCTCTCCTGAATCACCTTCACCCTATCCAAAGCATCCTGGACTAACTCTGTTCCCAACAACCTTGCCTCACCAGGGTCAAACCAACCAACTGGAGATCTACACCATCTCCCATATAAAGCCTCATACGGTGCCATTTGGATACTGGATTGGTAGCTGTTGTTATAGGTAAACTCTGCGAGAGGCAAATAATCAGCCCTTGAACCACCGAAGTCAATAACATAAGCTCTTAACATATCCTCTAAGATCTGAATAGTACGCTCGGACTGTCCGTCCGTCTGAGGATGGAACGCAGTACTCAACTCAACCTGAGAGCCCAACTCTCACAGAAATGTCCTCCAGAACTGCGAGGTTAACTGAGTACCTTTGTCTGATATGATAGAAACTGGGACTCCATGCAATCTAACGATATCCCGAATGAATATCTCAGCTAATCGCTCCGAGAAGGTACACACATGAATGAAGTGAGCTGACTTGGTCAGCCAATCCACAATCACCCAAACTGAATCAAACTTTCTCGCTGTCCGAGGAAGTCTAGTAACAAAGTTCATAGTGATCCTTTTCCACTTCCACTCGGGAATATCAATACGCTGAAACACGCCACTGGGCCTCTGATGCTCGTACTTGACCTGCTGACAGTTGAGGCACCGTGCTACAGGTCTCACAATGTCCATCTTTATCTTTCTCCACCAATAATGCTGTTTCAAGTCCTGGTACATCTTCGCGACACCTGGATGGATAGAATACCGTGAGCTATGAGCCTCCTCCAATATCAACTCACGAAGGCCATCAACATTGGGCACGCATATCCGGACCTGCATCCTCAATACACCATCACTATCAATAGTGACATCTCTAGTATCATCATGCTGAACTCTGTCCTTAAGGACAAGCAAGTGTGGATTATCATACTGGCGCTCACGAATACGATCATATAAAGAAGACCGAGAGACAACACAAGCCAACACCCAGTTGGGCTCTGAAATGTCTAACCTCACTAGCCGATTGGCTAGCGCCTGAACATCATAAGCAAATGATCTCTCCTCAGCTGGAATATATGCCAAGCTGCCCATACTGACCGACTTCCGGCTCAAAGCATCGGCTACAATATTGGCCTTCCCGGAATGATATAGAATAGTAATGTCATAATCCATGAGCAACTCAAGCCATCTCCGCTGTCTCAAATTAAGATCCCTCTGTTTGAAAAAATGCTGGAGACTATGATGATCGGTATACACCTCACAGGACACGCCATACAAATTGTGCCTCCAAATCTTCAAGGCATGAACTATGGCAGCTAGCTCTAAATCATGAACATGGTAGTTCTTCTCATGGGGATTCAACTAACGAGAAGCATAAGCAATCACTCTACCCTCCTGTATCAACACACAACTTATCCGCACCATCAAGGCATCGCAATATACAGTATATGAACTTGAAGCTGATGGCAACACTAATACTGGAGCTATGGTCAAAGTTGTCTTGAGCTTATGAAAGCTCTCCTCGCACTCATCTGACCACAGGAATGGTGCACCCTTTTGCGTCAACTTAGTCAAAGAAAAAGCAATGGATGAAAATTCTTGAACAAACCGGCGATAATACCCGACCAAGCCAAGGAAACTACTGATCTCTGTAGCTGAGGACGGTCTAGGCCAACTCTGCACCGCTTCTATCTTCTTCGGGTCAACCTGAATACCATCACAAGACACCACATGACCCAGAAATGCTACTGACTCGAGCCAAAACTTGCACTTGGAGAATTTAGCATACAACTTCTCCTCTCTCAACCTTTGCAACACAATGCTCAAATGCTAAGTGTGCTTCTCTTGGCTACGGGATTAGACTAGAATATCATCAATGAACACGATCACGAATAAATCCAAGTATGGCCTGAACACGCTGTTCATCAGATGTATGAATGCTGCTGGGCGTTGGTCAGCTCAAAAGACATCATAAGGAACTCATAGCGACCATATCTAGTCCTGAATGCGGTCTTCATAATATCAGAGTCCCTGATCTTCAGCTGATGATAGCCTGAACGAAGATCAATCTTAGAGAACACCCTCGCAACCTGTAACTGATCAAATAAATCATCAATGTACGGTAGAGGTTACTTGTTCCTCACTGTTACCTTGTTCAATTGTCTATAATCAATACACATCCACACAAAACCATCTTTCTTCTTAACAAATAACACTAGTGCACCCCACGGGGACACACTAGGGTGAATGAATCCTTATCCAAAAGATCCTGAAGTTGTTCTTTCAATTCCTTCAGCTCAGCTGGTGCCATCCGATAAGGAGGAATAGAAATGGGCTGAGTGCCCAGCACTAAGTCAATGCCAAAATCAATGTCCCTGTCTGGTGACATACCCAGCAGGTCTGAGGGGAAGACATCTGGAAAGTCCCTCACAACAGGTACAGAATCAATACTAGGAGACTCAGCTCCCACATCCTTCACAAATGCTAAATACGACAAACATCCCTTTTCAACCATTCTCTAAGCTTTTAAGAATGAAATAACGCGGCTAGGGACGTAATCAGTCAAACCCCGCCACTCGATCTGAGGAATACCAGGAATAGCCAATGTAACCGTCTTGGCATGACAGTCCAATATAGCATGGCATAGAGACAACCAGTCTATGCTCAATATCACATCGAAGTCCACTATCCATAACAATAACAGATCCACCTCGGTCTCCAGACCCCCAATAGAAATAACACAGGATCTATAGACATGATCCACAGTAATCGTATCACCCACTTGGGGTGGATACATGAACAGGCAAATCAAGACTACCACGGGTCGCACCCAAATGATGTGCAAAATAAGAAGAGACGTATGAATATGTGGACCCGGGATCAAATAGAACAGAGGCATCTTTGTGACAGACAGAAATGATACTTGTAATCACTACATCGGAGGCAACTGCATCATGCTTGACAGGGAGTGCATAGAATCGTGCCTGGCCTCTACTGGCTCGCTCCTCGCCTCTAGGGCGACTACGAGAAGACTGACCTTCACCTCTACTAGCCTGAGATGGTGCTGAAGAGGAGGGTTGATCCCTCTGCTGAGCCCTGTCCCTACGAAGTCGAGGGCACTGCCTCCTCATGTGGCCAAACTCACCACACTCAAAACAGCTACCTAGCGCTGGAGAAAGGGACTGAAGGGAACCCCTCACCGTAGACAAACCTTGGGCTGAAGAAGTAGGTGCTGTACTCTGAGCTAGGAGGGCACTAAGTGAAGACTGTCCCTGCTGGAAACCCTGGTGGCCACGACCAGAAGAAGAAGATCCGCTATGCTCAGGGCGGCCTGACTGAGAAGGTCTAGAAGAGCGACCTCTGCCCTGCTGAAACTGTCCTCTGGATGGAGCACCACTAAAGCTACCAGAACCTCGAGGCCTCTTTACCTCCCGCCCCTAGCGACCATCCGCCTCAATGGGGCATTCCATATCCACAACCTGTTCAAAAGATTATGATAGTACTCTCTCTCTCTGTTCATCAGAATGCGAATGGAGTAGTTGAGGCCATCAATAAATGTGACGATCCGACCCGTCGTCACGGGAATTACCACCCCGTTAAGTTTTAGTTAAATGTTTTATGTTTTTATATCAGTGTTAGAGTCTATCGGGTGAGTTAGGAGTGAGTTGGGTTGAAAATGAGGCATCTTCTTTTAGGCTATTATCAGTTGAAGATCAGGGACTCTAATATTATGAAGACTACATTCAGGACCAGATATGGCCACTATGAGTTCCTTGTGATGTCTTTTGGGCTGACCAACGCCCCAGCATCATTCATGAATCTGATGAACAGTATGTTCAAGCCCTATTTGGATTCATTTGTGATTGTATTCATTGATTACATTCTAGTCTACTCTCATAGTCAGGAGGAGCATGCTCAGCATTTGAGTATTGTGTTGCAGAGATTGAGAGAGGAGAATCTATATGCTAAATTCTCCAAGTGCGAGTTTTGGCTCAAGTCAGTAGCATTTCTGGGTCATATGGTGTCTCGTGATGGTATTCAGGTTGATCCGAAGTAGATATAGGCGGTGCAGAATTGGCCTAGACTGTCCTCAGCTACAGAGATCATGAGCTTTCTTGGTTTGGTGGGATATTTTTGCCGGTTTGTTCAGGAATTTTCATCCATTGCTTCTTCTTTAACTAAATTGACTCAGAAGGGTGCACCATTCGTGTGGTCGGATGAGTGCGAGAATAGCTTTCAGATGCTTAAGATAGCTTTGACCACAGCTCCAGTGTTAGTGTTTCCATTAGCTTCAGGTTCATATACTGTTAATTATGATGACTCGAGAGTGGGGATAGGTTGTGTGTTGATGCAGGAAGGTAAGGTGATTGCTTATGCTTCTCGGCAGTTGAAGCCCTATGAGAAGAACTATCCTGTTCATGATTTGGAGCTAGCTGCCATAGTTCATGCCTTGAAGATTTGGAGGCACTATCTGTACGGCGTGTCCTGTGAGGTGTATACCAATCACCGTAGTCTCCAGCACTTGTTCAAACAGAAAGATCTTAATTTGAGACAGCGGAGATGGCTTGAGTTGCTCAAGGATTATGACATTACTATTCTATATCATCCGGGGAAGGCCAATGTGGTGGCCGATGCTTTGAGCTGGAAGGCGGTCAGTATGGGGAGCTTGGCATATATTCCAGTCGAGGAGAGATCATTTGCTTATGATGTTCAGGTGCTAGCCAATCGGCTTGTGAGGTTAGACATTTCAGAGCCCAGCAGGGTGTTAGCTTGTGTTGTATCACGGTCTTCTCCATATGACCGTATTCGTGAGCGCTAGTATGATGATCCACACTTGGCTGTCCTTAGGGACAGAATTCAGCATGATGATGCTAGAGATGTCACCATTGATAGTGACGGCGTATTGAGGATGCAAGGCCGGATATGTGTGCCCAATGTTGATGACCTTCGTGAGTTGATTCTGGAGGAGGCCCATAGCTCACGGTATTCTATCCATCCAGGAGCCGCGAAGATGTATCAAGACTTGAAACATTACTATTGGTGGAGAAAGATGAAGATGAACATTGTCAGACATGTAGCACAGTGCCTCAACTGTCAGCAGGTTAAGTACGGGCATCAGAGGCCCGGTGGTGTATTTCAGCGCATTGATATTCCCGAGTGGAAGTGGGAGAGGATCACTATGGACTTTGTTGACTCCCTCGGATAGCGATGAAGTTTGATTCTATGTGGGTGATTATGGATAGGCTGACCAAGTCAGCTCACTTCATTCATGTGTGTACTTCGTACTCCTTGGAGTGATTAGCCGAGATATTCATTCGGGAGATCGTTAGATTGCATGGAGTCCCAGTTTCTATTATATCAAACAGAGGTACACCGTTTACTTCACAGTTTTGGAGGACATTTCAGTGGGAGTTGGGCTCCCATGTTGAGTTGAGTACTGCATTCCATCCTCAGACGGACGGATAGTCCGAGCGTACTATTCAGATTTTGGAGGATATGTTGAGAGCTTGTGTTATTGACTTTGGTGGTTCGTGGGCTGATTACTTGCCTCTCGCAGAGTTTGCCTATAATAACAGTTACCAATCCAGTATTCAGATGGTGCCGTATGAGGCTTTATATAGGAGACGGTGTAGATCTCGAGTTAGTTGGCTTGAGCCCGGTGAGGCTAGGTTATTGGGGATAGAGCTAGTCCAGGATGCTTTGGATCGGGTGAAGGTTATTCAGGAGAGACTTCGCACAGCTCAGTTGCGCCAGAAGAGTTATGCGGACCGGAAGGTTCGAGATGTGTCTTATTTTGTGGGTGAGAAAGTCTTACTGAAGGTTTCACCAATGAGAGGCGTTATGAGATTTGGGAAGAAAGGAGAGCTCAGACCGAGATTTATTGGCCCTTTTGAGATCCTCAGGAGGATTAGAGAGGTGGCGTATATGCTTTATTTGCCACCCAGTCTATCAGGAGTTCATCCAGTGTTCCACGTGTCCATGATCCGGAAATAGGTTGGCGACCCATTGCATGTGTTGGACTTTAGCACTATTCAGCTTGATAATGATCTGACCTATGATGTGGAGCCTATTGCTATATTGGGTAGTCAGGTGAGGAGATTGAGGTCCAAGGACATTGCATCAGTTAAGGTTTAGTGGAGAGGTCGACCCGTGGAGGAGGCCACTTGGGAGATTGAGCGGGAGATGCAGAGTAGATATGCTCACTTGTTTGAGCCTTCAGTTATGTTTCTTGACCCGCTCGAGGACGAGCATTTGCCTAAGAGGGGGAGAATGTGATGACCCGGCCCGTCGTCATGGTAATTAGCACCCCGCTATGTTGTAATTAAATGTTTTATGCTTTTATATCAGTGTTAGAGTCTATCAGGTGAGTTAGGAGTGAGTTGGGTTGAAAATGAGGCATATAGCCTTTTTGAAGGAAGCTTGAATGTGGAAAGTCAACCTAGAGTTGACTATTTAGTTAGAGGGCTCGAAATTTGATTCTGATGATTTGGTTAGTTCCGGGAGGTGATTTGTGACTTAGAGGAGTGATCGAAATTGAATTTGTAGGTCCGGTGTAGAAATAGGCTTGAATTGGCTAAGGTTGAATTTTGGCGAAATCTGAACGGTGAGTGGGACTTTGATCCGGGGATCGGAATGGAATTCTGACAATTTATGTAGCTTCGTCATGTGATTTTGGATATGTCCGCAAATGTTCAGGTCATTCGGACGTCGTTTGGTCGGGTTTTTTTATCGAATGTGTAATTTGAAAAGTTTTAAGGAAATTAGGCTTGAATCAGATGCGAATTACGAGTTTTGATGTTTTTAGACGTGTTTTGAGGATTGGAACAAGTTCGTATAAGGTATTAGGATGTGTTGGTGTGTTTGGATGAGGTCTCGGGGGCCTCGGGGTGTTTTCGGAAGGTTAAACGGGAGAAAACATGAAAAATTGCAGATTTTTGTTTGCTGGTTCTGTTGTTTTCACTCCTGCAGAAATGGGAGCGCAGGAGCGAGTCCGCAGGAGCGGACGATGAGGCACATAAGCACAGGTCTTCGCTGAAGCGGACCTTTGTCCGTAGAAGTGGTGTCGCGGGTACGGAAGCTGGTCGCAGAAGCAGAATTGGGTCGAGGGGTGAAGGATCCGCAGAAGCAGAATTTTGGCCGCTTAAGCGAGTCCGCAGAAGCGGACTCTATTATGCAGGAGCGGACGCGTAGAAGCGGTTCGTGGCTCGCAGGAGCGGAAATGGCCAGTTAGTCCTGGGTTCGCAGAAGCGACCAATTGGTCGCGGAAGCGGTTCCACAGAGGCGGAAATTATCCGCAGAGGCGGAAATCGTAGAGGGTTAATTATATCAGAAGTTAGATATTTCAGAAACATTTCAAAGCATTTGGGTCTCGGCTTAAGAGGCGATTTGGGCGATTTTGAAGAGAAATTCTAGGGAATTCATCAGGTAATCAACTATGGACTCAAATTATGATTAGTATTGATAATATTATGCAATTATCTCATGAAAATGGAAGAATTTGGGGTATTTTATGGAGGTTTTAGCCATAGGCTTGAACTATGGAAAAACAAGGATTTGAGTGGGTAAATGGAGTTCGAATTTGGTAAATTTTATATGCTTAGACTCGTGTTGAGACGAGGGTTCCGAATATGTGACTTTCGTAATCTTTCGAGAAGCGTACTGAAAGTCGGGTTTTGACAACTTTGTAAATTTTGGTGTAAATTGAGTTGTTTCGACTGGGTATCGTTCCATTGGCCTAATTTGATGTGTTTCTTCTATATTTGATCAGATTCTACACGTGCGGAGCTTGATTCTCGTGGCAAGGGCATTGCGGACTAGTCGTCGAGCCGTATTGAGGTGAGTAATAGATGTGGGTGATGACTAGCGGGTTCGAAACCCAGGTATACCACCTTGTGACGTTGTATAACGGCGAGACACGTACTCTCTTGTGAGTGCGGGGTCGACTATGATTTGGGGACTATGGCTTAGTCCGACTTGTTGTTGACTGTATTATGATATTGGCTATTCTTGAGCCGTCGAACCTCCTTCTCGGATGGTTGCATATTATATTATGATATTGGCTACTCTTGAGCCGTTGAACCTCCTTCTTGGACGGTTGAGTACATTTATGGGTTGTGAGCCAGTTATTGGGATCCTACGAGGATCGTTATCATTGTTCTGTGATATTGACATGCTAGTTTTACTACCAGTCCATAGCTATTACTGTTATCATGATATTTCCAATCTCTAGAACTTGACATTTACTATTTTCAACTGAAAAATGATAAAAGAGTTTTCAAAAACTACTTTTGAGTCTGCGAGGCTGCATCTGCATATTAGCTGACTGGTAGTGGATCGAGCTGCGCGCCACATCATATATTCATGATATTGTGCTTGGGCTGTAGGAGCCCCTCCGGAGTCTGAACCCCCACAGTGAGCACGGGTACCCAAATTGGATCGGGCTACGCGCCGTAGCGGTCATTTCATGCATTGCATTGCATTTAGCTACATCTGCTAGCTGTTATACTATGTTGTTGATATTTGTTGGTTCTCTACTGTTGATATTGAACTGTTACAGGGTATTGGTTACAGCTTTACATAGTGCTTTATTGTGGATTTCTTATCTACGTTGTCTTACCCCTGTTTATTACCACTGAGTCTGGTAGTACTCATTTTTCTCCCTGCACCTTGTGTGCAGATCCAGGTACCTCTCAGCAGTCCTGATCTGGTAGCTGTTCGAGGCGACTTCTGTAGGATATTCGAGGTAGCTGCAGAGTTCGCAAGACCCGATACTCCTTTCTACTGTCTTTTCATTATGTATTTGCTATTTATTTCAGCACTTGGTATCATGTAAACCATTATTACACCCATGTTATCGGTAGAGGCTCATGACTCTTGACCCCTCGGTCGTTGGGGAGTTGTACTGTTTGGGACTTGGTTCCCTGGTTTAATATTTTCATTACTGTTGGTTTATAATTATTATGTCTAAATTGATAAAGAGAGCTCGTAGCTCCGAAATTGTTGTTGATTGGTCGGGCTGGCCTAGCAGTGTGTTGGGCGCCATCACGACCGGGTTTGGGGTCGTGACAAGTTGGTATCAGAGCAGAGGTTCACTAGGCCTCATGAGTCTTGATCCGGTTAGTAGAGTCTTGTGGATCGGTACGGGGATGCCTATACTTATACTCGGGAGGCTGCGAACCTTTAGGAAACACTTCACTTTTCTTGAACTTTGTCGTGCGATCTTGTTGTTCTGAGAACTAAACTTCTATATTCTATTCTCTCGCAGATGGCAAGAATGCGAGCATCAGGACGAGGTGGACGACCTCCATTGCCACCTGTTAGAGGCCGTGGGCGCGGTCGTGCTAGAGGTAGAGGTAGGGCAGCTGAGGCAGTGCCAGCTAACCCGCCTGTTGAACCTGTTCAGGAGCAGCCCCCAGTGGTTGATGCTCCAGTAGCCCCAGTTCAAGCCGAGACTGTATCTATTGCTATTCCTGGTCTCCAGGAGACTCTTGCCCAGATATTATCGGTGTGTTCCGGTTTGGCTCAGGTAGTATCAGCTACCGCTACTGCAGCAACATCTTAGACAGGGGGTGGTCAGCAGACCCCTGCAGCTCGTACACCTGAGCAGGTTGTTCAGGGACTTCAGACGCCAGAGGCGATCCCCGCTCAGGTGGTTGCACTAGTTATTCCTCCAGCTACACCAGCTCCAGAGCATATGGTTCAGGATATGCCCGACGATGAACATCGTCGTCTTGAGAGGTTTGGTAGACTCCATCCACCCCATTTCAGTGGCGTCGAGGGCGAGGATGCCCAGGGTTTCTTGGATAAGTGTCAGAGGATGCTACGTACTACTGGTATTCTTGAGTCCAGCGGAATTTCATTCACTACTTTTCAGTTTACTGGTCCCGCATTTCGATTGGTGGGTGGATTTTGAGAGGTGTAGGCCTGCGGGAACAGCACCTCTCACCTGGCAGCAATTTTCTACTCTCTTCCTAGAGAAGTATGTACCTCAGTCCCGTCGTGAGGAGCTTCGTCGCCGGTTTGAGTGGTTGGTTCAGGGCGACATATCAGTGACCCAGTATGAGCTTAGATTTACACAGTTGGCTAGGCATGCCACATGGATGATCCCTACTGATAGAGAGAGGATCAGGAGGTTCATTGATGGCCTCAACTACTCCACCCGCATTCTTATGACCAGAGAGAGAGTTTTGTCATCATCTTTTGAGCAGGTAGTGGATATGGCACGCTCCATTGAAGCGGATCTTCACCGAGAGAGAGAGGAGCGGGAGGCCAAGAGGCCTCGTGGTTCGGGTAGTTTTAGTGGTGCTCCATCTAGAGGGCATTTCCAGCAGGGCAGAGGTCGCTCATCTAGACCTTCTCATTCAGGCCGCCCTGAGCAGAGTGAAGGTTCTTATGGTCGTGGTCGACAGGGATTTCAGCAGGGTCAGTCTTCACTTAGTGCCCTCCCAGTCCAGAGTGCAGCACTTACTTCTTCAGCCCAGGGTTCTTCTGCGGCGAGGGGTTCCCTTCAGTCCCCTTCTCCAGCACCAGGTGCATGTTATGAGTGTGGTGAGTTTGGCCACATGAGGAGGCAGTGCCCTCGACTTCACAGGGACAGGTCTTAGCAGAGGGATCAGCCTTCCTTTTCAACACCATCTCAGGCTAGTAAAGGTGGAGGTCAGTCTTCTCGAGGTCGCCCTAGAGGTGAGGAGCGATCTAATGGGGGCCAGGCACGATTCTATGCACTCCCTAACGGGCGTGATGCAGTTGCCTCCAATGTAGTGATTACAGGTATCATTTCTGTCTGTCACAGAGATGCCTCTGTTCTATTTGATCCAGGGTCCACATATTCATACGTGTCCTCTTATTTTGCACATCATTTGGGTGCGACTCGTAGTAGTCTTGATTTACCTGTTCATGTATCCACCCCCGTGGGTGATACGATTGTTGTGGATCATGTCTATAGATCCTGTGTTATATCTATTGGGGGTCTAGAGACCCAGACAGATATGTTATTGTGAGCACATGATTTTTGCACTAGGCAAACAAGTTCCAAAATTAAAATAAATAATATTTTTGGGTGCAATTACATGTTTGTTTGAAATTAGAAGCATTTGTGTGGTTGAATAATTAGAAATTAAAATTAGAAAAGAAACAAATTAGGTTAAGTACTTACATTGTTGAATTAATTAGTTAAAAAAGAAAATTATCAAAAATAGCTTTAATTAGCGAAAAATATAGAAAAATAGTAGAAAATTGCCAAAAACTGTGAAAAAATTAGTGAAGATAGGAAATTAAGTATTTTAAATAATACAAAAGAAAAGAAAACAAAAATGCAAAAGAAAGTGCATAAAAATAATTAAAACAATCAGAAAATACAAAAAATACATTGGGTTTGACTGTTTTGGGCCAAAAGAAATTGAAATTGAAGGCCCAAACGTATTGGCCCAAGGCGATCCTATCCAGGCAACTAGGGGTGTGATCTCAGCCGTTCACTTCATCCAATCCAACGGCTGGGAATGTTAGTTGAATTATAAGGGATTAATTAATGTGTGAGATTTGATCTAGGCCGTCCAGATTGATTGATCCAACTGATGAAGCCTTTGGTCTTGTTTATAACGAGATGACCTCGTTTTTGTAACGCCTGGTCTTGACCGTTTATCATCAGAGATTCAACGGCCAAGATCACCTCAGCCTTTACGAGTATAAAAGGCTTTTGTCTCAATTGAGACCAGTCATTTGCATACTACTCAAACCCTAGCCGCCCAGAAATCTCTCCCTCACCTTCTTCTCCGTTCATCGTCTTCATCCGTCATCACCTTCAAGCCCTAGCCGGCCATGGAGGCCACCACCTCCCACGGTGGTCTCCGGCCACCCTATAACCCCTTCTCTCTTCTTTTCTTTCTTTCTTTCTTCTTCTTCTCCATCAAACCCTAGAACAAAACCCCTTTTTTGATAAGCCGGTCACCGGAACCTACATCCGGTGACCACCAAACTATGAATCTCCCTTCCAAACCAATGTCAAACATACAGTCTTGGTCTGATCTACCTAACCCTACCACTCACCTCCTTCGAACATACCTAGAACTCTTCAAATATCCCAAAAGAAGTCGCCGGAACCCTAACTCCGGCGACTCAAAACTCGAACCTTTCAAAGATCTGATCTTTTTACCCTCCCAAACACCCCACTGCAACCAAAACTCAAAAAGACTTCGCCTTGAAGTCTAAAAGAAAAACAGAAAGAAAAGTGAGAAAAAATGAAAAAAAAAGAAAGAGAAACAAAAGGTCAGGAAAACAGATCGAAAAGAAATAAAGGAGGAAAAGGGGAAAGCTCGGGGGACAGGCCCCGCTAAGCTAAGTTCCCCGACTTTTTCTGCTTTATTAGCTTTCTTTGCTTGTCTATTCATGTTTTCCTTTGTTTTCTCTTGCTTTTGTTTTGATATATTTTTCTAGTCTTTAGACTCTATATCTTGTGCTTCACATGTTAGTAGGGTTTTTAACTTGCTCATCTCTTATATCTCCCTCTGTGTTATCTGTTTCTTTGATTCGAAAGAGCTTGTTAGTATTAGGGTTTTGTTCATCGTTGGTTTTCTTGTTTTGACTTGTCTCCTCTATTCTATCTATCATGATTATTTCTTCTTCTAAGTTCAAAGATCTGTCTTTTCTTTGTTCTCTTGACTTGTGGTTCCTGATTCATTTCAAAAGCATGACTGTTGATTTTTTTTGTTTTCTCTTATATGTTTTTTCTTCTGTTTGTCTGTTTAAAGTCATGCTCTATTTCTGATAAGTCAAAAGTTACTTCGATTCTCTTCTCTTCTTCATTTTGTTGAATCATATAGTTTTTGATCTGTTTTGACTCTTATAGCATAACTCTTCTTCCATTGTCATGCATGCTCTGTTCTCTTTTCATTTTCGTATTAAGTCACCTTTGTGTATTCTTCACCCTTGTCTATAAGTTTCCCTGTTCGTTTGGTCTTCAATATTTCATCTTTAAAAGTAGATATCTCTGTTGTTTCCGTTCATGCTTTAGTTGTTCTATGTTTTCGTTGTTTTCCTTTTTAGAATGATTCTAGGACTAGCCATTTGACTCTCATGTCTGCTTAAGGACTACTACTCTAATAACATCCTCAGAGGTCTTTCACATGCATTTTAATGTCCATGATCTTTCTCCTGTCTTGTGGCATGATAAGATTCAAGACTCTTTCTTCATTATCTTCTCCATATCCTTCTGTCCCATATTCTTTATCTGGTTTGTCATGACTTGCATTGAAAATGGATTGGTATAGTGGGTCT
The DNA here is from genome assembly GCA_032618575.1 of Nicotiana noctiflora. Lineage (NCBI taxonomy): Eukaryota > Viridiplantae > Streptophyta > Magnoliopsida > Solanales > Solanaceae > Nicotiana > Nicotiana noctiflora. The sequence goes on from JASVEL010004520.1 coordinate 72,175, forward strand.
AAGTGATATCCTAGATCCATAGATTCTTGTGAGCCGTGCTGTTTGTGATACTCTATACTTCTGTGTGTGCCTGTGCCATGAACCTTAATGGTTTTGAAGTTTTTCAATTGTCATCTGACTTGAGCTAGTAGTAACTAGGTCTAAATTGACATGGGTTCATACTTTGTCACATGAAATTGGATAATGTGAATTGATTAACTAAGATTCAACCATATCAAATTGCCCTTTCTGAGTTTTGGTTGATTAATGCATATTGTTTGATCGTATGTGCCTCTATATGCAATACATGTTGAAAATGGCTGAGTTTTCAGTAGTTCTTGTTAGTATGAGTATTTGATTAACACTGATCAACTTTAGGGGATTGGTTATAGCTGCTAGTGCTAGGTTCCATGAAAATGGCTAGTTTTGAAATAGACTTAAGACTGAAAACTGAACAAACATAGGTTATTAGGTAATAAGTGAACAAAAGAGTGGTCAGTTTTACAAATTGACCAACTCTACAAGGTCCAAACACACTGGTCCATCTCAAAAGAGGCTAGTTGTGCAAAACTGGTTAAGTCTGCAAATGCAGGCTCACCAAGGCTCATTTGAGCCCTGAATCTCAGGTGGCTAGGTCTACAAAGACCTTAGCCCAGCCTGTGTTCAGTTTAATAAGGCTAGATTATGCAAAGATTGGCTAAGTCTGCAATACCAGACTTGCCCAGGCTCATTTTGAGCCCTGAACCACAAGTGGCCAAGCCTGCAAAGGCTTTGGGCCCAATTGTGTTCAGCAAATGGGTTCAATTACCCAAGCCAAGTCTCAACTTGAGACTGGCTAAGTTTTGAATAGGGTAAATACAATAATAAAGCAAGCTAGTCCTGCAATTAGTTTTAAAATGAACTAAAAGGGTTAATTAACTGAAAATAAAACAAAAATAGGCTAAGTTTTAAATAATAGAACTGGCCAGTCCTTAAATGCCAATACAAGGATTGGCCATAGGATAAATGAGTCCCAAAAGCTGAATATCAGACCTAGGTAGGTCGGGTAAAAAAGCTAGATCATTAAGGGCATAAAGGGAAGCCAAAAAGGTAAAATGGTGAATTGTATAAAACATATAGGGTTAAGGGAGTCATTCATGCTCCTGATTTCTGCAATTTTGCAGAGATTTAGGGGTATAATGGTCTCCTAAAAATGGGAAATCTGTAAAAATCTTTAACCATTAGGGATACATTGGTAAAAGCCCATAAAAGAGAATCTTTAGAACCTTCCAGCACATGCTGGAAGGGTTTTGATAACTGAAAATGGGGACTTAAATGTAGATTGGATAATTTTAAGAGGGGGAAAAGTGAGATTTAATCCCATACTTTCTCCCCAAGTCATCAACCCCTTCCCTTCCTATACTCCTGAAAAGAGTGAATTAGGGGCTGGCTTTTGAAAAAAAGTTCAGAGAAAAATAATGATATAGCAATAGGCTTTTCCCGCATAATTTCGAGTAAGAACTTTGGATCTTCATATGATTTTGTGGGTTTTTGCATCAAGTGTTACCTGGATTTTTCCTTGCCTTTGCTGTGGTTTTTCTGTTCGTGGATATTCAACCTCAATTGTTGCATTGGCTGTTCGAGTTATTGTTGTTGCTTATTTGCCTGAATCCCCTTAGACTCATTGGCTTTTCTTATTGATCCAGGTACACTTCTATTCCATTTGAGGCTGTATCGATGATTTGCTGAAATAAAAAATAAAGTCCAGTTGAATTTTCATGTTGTTATGTACTGTGTAGTTTAATAGATTTAGTATTTAGTTTAGATTTGTAGTTTATTTGTGTTATAGTAGGTAGTAGTAAAGAAACAAAGACCAAAAAACATTGTAATAGCTAGTGATGTAGTAGTAGTATAGTCGTACATCACGCCTAGTTTAAATAGGTAAACCCTAAAATATAAGTAAACGAATAATGATTTCAAATCGCTAATCACTATTTCTTCACAGAGAATTTCGTGAATCATCATCACTTAGCTAATGTCATAGATCTACACTTAAACATGGAATAAAAGCGTTAGATCGAATAGTGATTCATTTATAATTGAATTGATAATTTGATAATGAGATAAGCCGTAGTAAAATCAGTGGTTTAATTATGATAAAGTCTTTGAGCCACTTATATGAAAGTATTCAAGTTACATCAATTAATGTTTAGTTAGTTTTAAAGGACCAAAAGTTCAGATTTGAGTAAGTTTAAAGGGGGAAACAACTAGATAACATAACAACTCAATTAGAACCAGATTTGTGATATTAAGAGGCTTAACTCATAATGAAACTAGTGGTACAATTGCACATCTGTGAATGACTTAGTTTTAGATAATCTAGATACCATAAGTAATTAGTTGAATCGTTCAATTTGATCAAGTCTCATATATAATCAGACCGTTTTCTTAAATTTTTCAACTAGTAAATAATTCAGATGTTAGTGTAAACTCATTAGTAGAGGTCAAAGTTAGCGACAGTCTGTTAATTCAAGCTTCGTGTACAGTAGATAGTTGATTCAGAGTCAATGCTGCTAATTTGTGTACTGACTTTCCATATGTTTGCCATTTCTATTCTTACCACTATTGTTCTTATTTGGTTTGGGCCCAACATGTAACGGGGGCCTGAACCATGATACGAAAAATAACTGGGTTGTTGAGCAGAAGCCTAAAGATGGCTTGGGCCTTTGAGGCTTGGGCAAGTCCAGTGCTTGTCTAAGTATGAACGCAGAGGCCCAGGCCCAATAAAAGCTATGACAATGGCCTGGGCCCAAGTCTGAAATTGATAATCGGATTAAGGGAAAAACATATATATAGAAAAATGTAGTTGAACAAATAGGATTGGACTTTAATAAATAATTGGGGTGAGCCTTGCACGATATTAAATAGCGGGGCCCCCTTTTTAGTAATAAGATAACACAAATAGACCCGGGAAGGCTATTAGCAAACTCCATAGCATCACCCAAAAAAATTAAAAGCCGATAGACCTTTTAGGGCACGATTTAATATACTTTCCTATGAACGAGTGTGCACTTGGTGCAACTCAAATCTTAAATCCCGGCAAAGCCGAAATGTACCAAAGGTCACAGGCGTACTGGTTGCGGTGTGACTCGAGGTATGTTTTCGCGATGTCGCAATTCTATAAAGTAAAAGCACATACGTATTGTTAAAATCTGTAATGAGTCAAACAAGAGTCAAGAACGACGATTGAGCGACCGTGCTAAAACCACGGAATCCGGGAGTGCCTAACACCTTCTCCCGGGTTAACAGAGTTCCTTATCCAGATCTTTGTTTTGCGGACATTAATAAAAGAGTCAATTTCCTCGGATTCGGGATTAACCGGTGACTTGGGACACCATTATTTTCCCAAGTGGCGACTCTGATAATTAAACAAAAATCCTGAACCGATTGTCCTTTAAGTGGAAAAACTCCTTCCTCTATGCCATTATATCCGTCTAGGGTATTTGAACATCGAGGTATACCTTACATATATACTATTATGTTTGGGGTAGTAAAAAGGGAGGTGAGACAATAGCTGCACAAGAAGAGATTAAGGATCTCGAGCCCTCCTCGTATATTGAAGCAACTTCTTGGAATTGCCGTTCTTAATATTATTTGACTTCGTTATATGATTTGAACAACATGCTATGTGTTTTACCGCTTTGATACTACGTGGATTGTATATAAAAACTGTGCCGAAAACCCTTCTCTTCTTCACCTTGGGGATGTACTTACTGGTTGAGACTCCCCTTTCTGTTAAGTTAACGTAAAATTAAGAAACATAGGCCAGATAAGTTACAAAGCCGATTGACTCCGCGAGTCACCGGTACGTAGCCCCCTCCTCGATTCGAGTTGTCCGCTCGGGTACACGGTCTAGCACTCTATGAAACTATAAGATGTTGAACATAGGTCTAGGACGATTATTTGCATCATATCTGACTTAGGGGACTCAACACAGGGGTTGGGTCCGTCTAGGACAGGTAACCCGGTATTTAAAAGACCGAGCATATTATGTGTTGCATTTTATTGTCCTTGATCGTTATGCGGACCGACAAAATTCCCGAGGATAGAAAAGTGTTCAAAAGAAAAGAGAGAGAAATTGGAACTAATGAAAGTGTGTATCCAGAAAATTTGAAAATTTGAAAAAAAAATAGTTTTGTTGTTGAATTAATTGGTCAACTAATCTGACCGAACTACGCAGGTTTGATTCTTGCCATTAGGCGGGATACGTAGGCAACCCTTGAACGGGTCCAACCACACACTTTTAGAAAAAGACCAAAAAAGATTTTTCTTTTCAAATAATCGGAGTGATTGCTATTTTTGGAAACAGCCGAATGTTCCGAAAGGACGCCGGAAGGTTGTTTTAGCAAAAAATGGCCACTTCGAGAGTCATGTCTCTTTCAAAAAATGAAAATTTGCATTGAAAAAGATTTTTCTCTTTTCTGAATAAAATCGCCTTAATAAATGTGCAGGATGAGCACAATATTGAATGAACCTTTCGCCTTAATGAATAAAATCCCTTTGGAGCTGAGACTATGGTGGCACGACATGGAAACAGAAAGTCAAAACTGGATCAAAGGCTACTTGAAGGATCTCACGGGGTTATTGGACATAATTCCCCGAGGCGACATAATCAGAGCACTGGTCACGTATTGGGATCCTGCACACAATGTACTACATCTTCCGGACTTTGAACTCACTCCTACTCTGGAGGAGATTGCCTTCTACATAGGGAAGAATGAGGTCCCCTTGAAAGGAAAATACCCGGTATCCCCGAGAGCAATAACGGTGCATCGCTTTTTGGATTCTTTGAAAATTGCTAGGAATGTCCACAATGAGGATTTTACCAACGGATTTTGCTCCCTGAACTTCATTTATAGTAGATACGGACATGTCGGGGGTTTCAACGACTCCACAAACAAACTGTGTAGCAAGTCCAACCGAGCAAAGTGGGAGAAGCATCGACGATTTGCTTTCTTAATGGCATTTCTCGGAGTTATCATATTTCCGAGAAAAGATGGGCACATCAATATAAAGGTTGCCGGGGTAGCAAGCACTTTGGTAGTACAAGACAATTGTACTTTATCTCCAATGATTTTAGCTGACATCTACTATGCCTTGACTGCATGCAAAGATAGAGCCAACTTCTTTGAGGGATGCAACTTGATTTTGCAGATTTGGTTGATTGAACATCTATGCCATCATCCTTCGTTCTCAAGTTATGGGCCGACTGGAAGAACATGCCTTGAAGAATTTTACACGAGAACAAAAGAAGTTAAATTGCCAGAGGGAGTAAAGGATTGGATTTCGCATCTACGATCATTGACCGACGGCCAGATTGATTGGACATATGATTGGTTACCTCTTGACGAGGTAATTTATATGCCGACAAAAGGGTCACACTTTTTGATCATGGGTTTAAAGAGTATCCAGCCTTATGCCCCGTACAGGGCACTGCGACAGCTTGGTAGATGTCAAGTAATACCAAAGGACGGGGACCTCAGTTCACAAGTGATAGAGATTAGTCCGGATGGGCAATTCCGGAAGCAAAGGTCCGTCAGATTTGGAATGAATGTTAGAACTTGAAGGTAGATACTTGTGTGCAGAACAGAGCTCGAGGTGCAGTGTCGTCCGAATATTCAGCATGGTACCGACGGGGTATTGAGCACGACCGGCCTTCAAAAATACCTCACTTGCAAGATCTGGTGGAGCAATCTAAAGAAAACAGGAATTGGGCGGCCAAGGAGAGTGAATATAAGGCCAAGATCAGCTTGCTGGAAAAACAGTTGAGAGACCTCTAGTTTGAAAGAGGTTTGCAGGCAGCATCCGACGAAGGACAGAAAAAGCAGCTGAAGAAAGAAAATGAAATGCTGAAGGCTCAGGTTGCTAAGATGAAAATTGCATCTGAGACCCCTGTTCGCTTAGCCCGAGATGAGAAATTGATTGAAACTCTTCGGTGCAAGGTGAATGACTACAACTTCGACTTAGACAAAGCAGAAAAGGAGTTAGTCAGGGCTCGGAAGCAAATGGCCAAAGATGTCGAGGAAAGAGCCTAGTTGGTTCAGCAGCTACAGGATAAGCATGAGTTTGAGATAGCTCGACTAAGAAAGAAGATTGTTACAACCACTGTCAAAAGTAACAAGGTCATCAAAGATCTCGAAGAAGAAAGAGAACATTGTTACATGACTATGGCTCGGCTAGAGTTTGAGCTACAGCAAACACAAAAGGTGAACCAACACACTTTAGATGCTCGCGCCGAACAGATCAGCCAATTGCTTCAAGAGAAAGGGGTTATTTGAGATAAAATTGTCTGTATTGCTCGGTACATCACCCGGAAAAGCCAGCTATATGAAGATATGTCCCGGGGAACCTTTGTGTCAGCAGTGAAATTCTTCGTACAACAAGTCATGTCCGACCTGGATAGGCTCCAAAAGGGATTAGCATATAGGCCCGCGGCAAGACCGAACGATGTCTCGCGGGCACTAGGAGCATTGATGTATTCTTAGGGCATGCATTATGTATTTATATTTCTTTGCATTAGCATTACAACATCATCTTGTAAATCAATGTTTTGAGCTATCAATGAAAATCAAGAGTTGTTGTCAATCCTTTTTGCTTTATGTAAATTTTTATTTACGTACGATAGGAAAATTAATAGGAACGCAAATCAATAAAGAAAATAAGGAAAAGAAAAGAGAGAAAAAAAAGGAAGGAAATAAAAGAGAAAAGAGGAAGTAAAGAAAAAGAGAAGAGTGAAAGAAAAAGAAAAGAAAAAAAGGAAAAGAAAGAAAAAGAGATGATTGGTTCAAAATAAACAAAGGCCGGGATGATGCATGACGATCCAAGGAAAATGTGTTTATTCTAAATCGTTGCATCTTATCTCTTCATGTGCTAACCACTAACGTGTGTTGCTGTTTATGAGATTCAGATTCTAGTTGGCAACTGGCATTCTGGCTACTCATCCCTACAACACAAGATCTAAGAAAATGATAAAGGCCGTGTCACAAGAAATTGAAGCAACAGTTATGGATCCCGTCCGGGAGGAGGAAGTTGTGGACGTGACGGGGATGAAGGAAGAGATGTACAAACTTAAACAGCAGATGGCTGAGATGTACCAGGCTTGGTCGAGGGGTCAACCCTTGCCTACTTATCCTGCTAACCCCGCATACATCCCTCCAACCAATCCCAACCCTGAGCCACCCACTATGAACTCGTCCTCTACATATCCCGACTATCACCACTACTATGCTTCCACCTCTCAAGTGCCACCACCTTTGTCAAAACAAGTGCCACCCCGGGTTGCTCCGGTATATGTAGCACCTCCACCTGCTGCCTTGCCTAAGTCATCCAGTGAACCATTATTTCATGTACAAGACACCCACTACTACCCGCCTGAACCAACCTTTCGGCAGCATGAATCTCACACTCCATTGATGGAGGCAATCGAAGAGAAACCTGTCAGGAACTTAGAACAGGAGGAGATGGCCAGGAAAATGAGGAGTTTGGAGCAGTCCTTTCGTAACATACAAGGGCTAGGGGGACAAGTAAGTGTGGCGTACAAAGACCTATGTCTGTTTCCAGAAGTGCAACTCCCTGTCAGATTTAAGTTACCGAAATTTGATATGTACAGTGGACACGGAGATCCGGTGGCCCATCTTAGAGGATATTGCAGTAAAATGCGGGGCGCAAGGGGCAGGGATGAGCTTTTGATGGCATATTTCAACCAAAGTTTGAGTGGTTCCGCTTTGGAATGGTACACGCGCCAAGATCACACCAGATGGTTTATCTGGGATGATCTCGCACAAGCATTTGCGAACCATTTTCAGTATAATTTGGAAATCATACCGGATAGGTTGTCACTCACTAAGATGGAAAAGAAACCTGGTGAAAGCTTTAGAGAGTACGGTTTTAGGTGGAGCGAACAGGCAGCGAGGGTGGATCCACCGATGAAAGAAAGTGAAATGGTAGACTGTTTCTTGCAGGCTTTGGAGCCTACCTACTATGGACATCTAGTGTCAGCCATTGGGAAGAATTTTAATGAAGTTGTAAAAATGGGAAGTTTCGTGGAAGAAGGATTGAAAACTAACAAGATTATGAGTTTTTCAGCAATTAAGGCCACAAATCAGGCCATCCAGACAGGAAGTGGAGGAACCATTGGGAAGAAGAAGAAAGAAGAAGTGTCGGTTGTGGAGAGCAAGCCCTAGAACCGTAGCCAATACCATCACCCACCACGACCATATCAGCCATACCCACCAACCCCATATAACCCACCAGCATCATACAACCCACCTCCACCATACTACCCACCAACTACCCCACACTACCATAATCCACAAGCCCAAACTTATCCACCACCACCACAGGTATGGCGAGCCCAGGCCCTGCAGAATATTTATCACACACAAAATACCTACCCTTCTTCTAGAGCTTACAAAAACCCGAACAAACCCAACTTCAGGCCCGACCCGGATATGAGGAATAGGAATCAGGCGAAGAAAATATTCACCCCGCTGGGGGAATCCTATACTAGCCTCTATCACCGATTGAAGGAATTGGGAATGTTGAGCCCAATCGAGTCAAAGCTTCCGAACCCACCTCCAAAGAACATCGATCAGTCGGTCAGGTGCGAGTATTGCTCTGGAGCACCGGGACACGACACTGAGAAATGTTGGCATTTGAAGAACGCTATTCAAGAACTCATTGATAGCTGGAGGATTGAGGTACAGGCTTCGGAGGCCCCGAACATTACTCAGAACCCACTGCCAGCTCAACATGAAGCACATATGATAGAGTTGGCACAAGAGGAGAGCAGCCAGAAGCCATCCCAGTCGGTCATGATGATCAAGGCAAGTGGCAAAACAGAGAAGGAAATTGAGAAAGGAAAAGTGATAGCTGAAGAACCGGTGAAAAAGCAACCAGCGGTGGAAAATTTGAAAGTTGTGGTACCAGGTGTGAAACCAGTGTTAACAGTGAAAAGGCGCAAGCATGGAACCGGTAATTATAAGGCCAGTGGTACAGATGCTGGTGGTAGATACCAAGACTGTACCTTGGAACTACAACAAGGTGGCAGTGGTTTACAGAGGGAAAGAAGTGACTGGAGAGATTAATGAGACGCACGGTCTAACTCGGTCCGGGAGGTGTTTTGCCCCGGAAGAGTTGAGAAAAATGAAGGTAGTGAAAGAAAGTCAGTTGAAGAAGCTTGTGTCCGAAGAAGAAGCAGAAGAGTTCCTCAAGAAGATAAAATCTCAGGATTACTCCATAGTGGAACAGTTGAGGAAAACACCCAGCACAAATCTCTTTGCTCTCATTGTTGATCCATTCGGAAGAACACAGAAAAGCTCTGATGAAGATATTGAATGAGGCGCATGTCCCTGAGAAGATCTCGGTTTGTCATCTCGAAAAGATTACCAACAAAATCTTCGAATCCAACAAGATTACATTCTCAAATAGTGAATTGCCCATTGAGGGGACTGAACATAATAGGGCGCTTTATATCACAGTGAAAAGTGAGGAGTCAGTGGTCACTAGGGTGTTGATAGATAATGGCTCAAGTGCAAACATTTGCCCATTGTCAACTCTTGGAAAGTTGAGTATCAGTCACGACAGAATTCGAAGAAACAGTGTGAATGTGAGAGGATTTGATGGCGGAAGTAAGAATACTTTGGGGGATATCGTCTTGGAGGTTACCATCGGGCCCATGGACTTTACAATGAAGTTTCAGGTACTGGACATTGCTGTATCTTAAAATCTATTGCTGGGTCGACCATGGATCCACGCAGCCAAAGCCGTGCCGTCATCCTTGCACCAAATGGTCAAGTTTGAATGGGAGCAACAAGAAGTCGTAGTGCATGGAGAGGGAGATACCTGCAATGTCATAATGCCATTTGACGATGTTGATGGAGACAAAGGTCCTTGGGTATACCAGGTGACGGATACTATAACAGTGAACAAGATTGCTGAGGGTGAGAAACTGCCAATCCCTACAGTGGCACCTGCTGCTGTGATGGTAGCCCGGAAAATGCTCAAAGATGGATTTGCACCTGGGAAAGGGCTAGGGAAAGCTTTGCAAGGAATCACTCAACCAGTTCAGCTGCCAGTGAAAAAAGACACCTTCGGCTTGGGATTCAAGCCTACCTATGCCGACATCCAAAAATCCCAGAAAATCAAGAAGAAAAACTGGACCCTTCCTAAACCCATCCCCAAACTATCCGACATCTTTGCCAAGCCTGGTACTAAACATATGACATCTGCTGCATCTAGGTATATTAAGACCAGACCCGATGAGCAGCTCTTGGTGAGGTTTGAGATGATACTTGGGGATGTGAACATGGTAGAAATGGGAGAGGGTACTAGTAGGTTGGACGTTCAGATCGTGGGATCTGGTGTTATGCTCAACAACTGGGAAGCCACTCCTTTCCCAATCGGGAAGGAGTCTTGGTAGTTAGCTCTTGAAATTCATCATCATTTCCCCGGAAAAAGCAATTTTACTTTCTGTAGTCCCCCACCCCCATGGAAATCAAAATGTACCCAAAACGTTGTTCATCTTTGAGATATCAATGAAATGCAGTTTTCTTCTTTCTTCATTTTTTGCCTTATTTTTTATCTTTTCTTTTGTACGGTTCCATATGTGCTGATTCTGATGACATGTCATGCATGAAGAATTCCCGGCCCAGTTCTGACAATCGAATTATCATACAAGAAATTGAGAATGATAGTGAGATAGAATATGAGGATGAGGAAACCCTGGAGGAAATAAGTAAGGACCTGAACCAATATGAGGAAAAACCCAAACCGAACTTGAGTGAGACAGAATCCATCAATTTGGGAAGCGAAGATAATGTCCGGGAAACAAAAATCAGTGTTCATTTGGAAACATCCCTCAGGGAAGAGTTGATAAGGTTGTTGCATGAATTCAAGGACATCTTTGCTTGGTCCTATGATGACATGCCCGGACTTAGTACTGACTTGGTGGTACACAAGTTGCCTATATATCCTGAATGCCGGCCAGTGAAGCAAAAGTTGCGAAAATTCAAAACGGACATCAGCGTAAAGATAAAAGAAGAGGTGAATAAGCAGTTTGAGGCGAAGGTCATACGAGTTACTAAGTACCCCACCTGGTTGGAAAATGTTGTGCTGGTCCCAAAGAAAGATGGAAAAACCAAAGTGTGTGTGGATTACAGAGACCTCAACAAAGCCAGTCCAAAGGATGATGCCCCATTGCCAAACATCCACATATTGATCGAAAATTGCGCCAAGCATGAGATTGGTTCATTTGTAGATTGTTATGCCGGTAATCACCAGATTCTAATGGATGAGGAAGACGTGGAGAAAACTGCTTTCATTACACCTTGGGGAACGTATTGCTATAGAGTGATGCCGTTTGGGTTAAAGAATGCCGGAGCAACTTATATGAGGGAAATGACCACAATGTTCCATGACATGATGCATCGAGAAATCGAAGTGTATGTGGACGATGTCATCATAAAGTCCAAAAAGCAACATGATCATGTGAGGGATTTGAGAAAGTTTTTCCAAAGACTCCGGAGGTACAATCTTAAACTCAATCCTGCGAAGTGCACCTTCGGAGTACCTTCAGGGAAGCTGTTGGGGTTCATAGTGAGCCGGCGGGGTATTGAACTAGATCCATCAAAGATCAAAGCCATCTAGAGTCTACCTCCGCCGAAGAACAAGAAGGAAGTAATGAGCTTATTGGGAAAGCTGAATTATATTAGCCGGTTCATCGCCCAGTTGACATCAACATGCGAGCCGATCTTCAAGTTGTTAAAGAAAGATGCAGCGGTGAAATGGACCGACGAATGTCAGGAAGCCTTCGACAAAATCAAGGAATATTTAGCAAATCCTCCAGTGCTAGTTCCTCCAGAGCCGGGAAGACCTTTGATCTTATATTTGACAGTGCTTGACAATTCTTTTGGTTGTGTGCTAGGGCAGCACGATGAGACGGGCAAGAAAGAGCAGGCTATATATTACCTTAGTAAGAAATTCACCTCTTACAAGGTAAAATATACTCAGCTAGAAAGAACTTGTTGTGCATTGACTTGGGTAGCCCAGAAGCTGAAGCATTATTTGTCGGCATATACCACGTACCTGATATCATGGTTGGATCCTCTGAAGTACATATTCCAGAAGCCCATGCCTACAGGAAGACTTGCTAAATGGCAGATTCTGCTCACATAATTTTATATCATTTATGTAACTCGTACGGCGATGAAGGCGCAGGCAGTTGTAGATCACTTAGCAGAGAATCCCGTGGATGATGAATATGAGCCATTAAAGACATATTTTCCGGATGAGGAGGCAATGAATGTCAAAGAAATAGAACAGGGCGAGAAGCCAGGATGGAAGATGTATTTCGACGGAGCCGTCAACAGTAAGGGAGTTGGTATCGGAGCAGTACTCACTTCAGAAACGGGTCAACATTATTCCGTAACCGCTCAACTTCGATTCTTTTGTACCAATAATATGGCCGAATATGAAACGTGTATCTTGGGGTTGAGGATGGCAATAGATATGGGTGTTCAAGAGATTTTGGTCATGGGTGACTCGGATCTTTTGATACACCAAATCCAGGGAGAATGGGAAACAAGGGATCTGAAATTGATACCTTACCGGCATTGTTTGCATGAGTTGTCCCAAAGATTCCAGTCCATAGAATTCAAACATATCCCAAGAATGCATAATGAAGTTGCAGATGCTCTGGCCACACTGTCCTCCATGTTACATCATCCGGACAAAACCTATATAGATCCACTCCAGATCCAGGTGCGTGATCAGAATGCTTACTTCTTTGTTGTGGAAGGAGAATTGGACGGAGAACCGTGGTATCATGACATTAGGGAATACCTGAAGGCAGGAAAATACCCGGAGCAGGCCACCGGAGATCAGAAAAGAGCTATCAGACGCTTGGCTAATGGTTTTTTCCTCGGTGGAGGAATCATATATAAGAGAACACCAGACCTGGGATTGTTAAGGTGTGTGGATACGCAACAAGCTGATAAGATTATGACTGAGGTACATGTTGGAGCCTGTGGACTCCATATGAGCGGGTATATCCTAGCAAGGAAGATTCTGAGAGCCGGGTATTATTGGCTCACTATAGAACGTGATTGTATCAGGTACGTGAGGAAATGTCACCAATGCCAAGTACATGGAGATCTAATTCACTCTCCGCCTTATGAATTGCATACGATGTCTGCACCCTGGCCATTTGTCGCTTGGGGCATGGATGTTATCGGACCAATAGAGCCAACAACTTCTAATGGGCACAGATTCATTTTGGTTGCGATTGATTACTTCACTAAGTGGGTTGAGGCGAAGACATTCAATGCGGTGACAAATAAAGTTGTGGTTGACTTCGTGCATGAAAACATTATATGCCGGTTTCGAATTCACAAGATCATCATCATAGATAACGGAGCCAATATGAACAGTCACCCCATGGCGGAAGTTTGCCAGAGATTTAAGATCACACATCGTAACTCCACTCCATATAGGCCAAAGGCAAATGGGGCAGTTGAAGCTGCAAACAAGAATATAAGAAAGATCCTCAGAAAAATGGTGGAAGAGTCCAGATAATGGCATGAGAAGTTACCTTTTGCTCTTATGGGTTATCGCACAACAGTGCGCACTTCTATCGGCGCCACACCTTATTCATTGGTGTATGGGACAGAGGTTGTCATACCCGCGGAAATAGAGATACCATCATTACTAATCATAGCTGAAGCTGAAATAGATGACGAAGAATGGGTAAAACCCCGGGAACAATTAAGTCTGATCAATAAGAAGAGGTTGGCCGCAGTTTGCCATGGGCAGTTGTATCAACAGAGAATGGCCAGAGCATACAATAAGAAGGTGCGTCCTCAGGAAAGTTTGAAGTTGGACAACTCGTATTGAGGCGTATCCTACCGCATTGGGCCGAAGCAAAGGGCAAATTTGCGCCAAACTGGCAAGGACCATTTGTGGTATCACGAGTGTTGTCTAATGGGGCATTATATTTGACAGACGTTGAAGGAAAGTGCGTAGAGACTGCTATCAATTCAGATGCGGTCAAAAGATACTATGTATGATTCCTTTTCAATTGTATGATTGTATTTTGTTGTGATTTTGGAATTGAAATGACGAAGGCGTTTTATTCTCTATCCAAACACTTTATCCATTGACATCCCCTTTGAGCCATGTTCGATATATTCTTTCATACCCCTCTTTCATGACCGTCTCTCGGAATTGCATAAGGCACAATACAGAAAATGAAAAATGATGATAAAATGAAAAATGAAAAAAAAATGAAAAGAGAAAAGAGAAGAAAAGACAAAGAAATCGGGAAAAAGTCAAAAATAAATTCATTAATTGATGATGTAGTAATGAACTACGTTTGACTTGATCCCGAAAGGGTACATAGGCGGCACAGAAGTTCAGTCACAATAAACAAAAAATCCAAAAATCCCCCACATATTGAAACTGGGGCAGAAGTTATATTTTATGATTCCGAGAGTTGTAAATATTTTTAACCCTCGTAAATTTTTGAGCCTTTATACCTTTATTTCTTAACCCATCCAAAAACCACGTTACAGTCCAAAGAAAGACCTTCTGATCAATTTCAAGAGAATAACGAATTCAACAAGAACGAGACATTGGACAACCCGTGGTATAGAAAACAAAAGACAAAAGGAAAAATGAAAAATGAAAAAAATGAGAGAGTCTCATCGGTGAAAACCTTAACCGGCACCGTGAGGCGAATGTGAGGTTGAGAGAAAATAAAATGAGAGAGTCTTGTCAGTGAAAACCTTTAACGACACTACAGGGCGAATGTGAGGCCAAGAGAGAATAAATGAGAGAGTCCTATTGGTGAAAACCTTTCGAGGCACCGTAGGGCGATCGTAAGGGTTACCATGAAAAAAGAAAAGGCAACAAAAATAGTATCGGTTTGGGTTGAGAACAATCCGGAGTCAGAATGATGGGTTGAATGAACTGGGTCGGAGTTTAAATACATGGCATGGTCAACGGAATCAGCCAACATACCCAGATAAGTTCTACCACTTCTCCGAAAAACCCTTGCCCAGATTCATTTTGTCTGCATTTCATTGTTTGCCTTTTAAAAGCTAACTGCCAGCTCCTGATGATAAGAGTTGAAATAACACTGGATCAGAAAAGAAAGAAAAGGAAAAGTTGGAAGGAAATAAAGGAGTTTGGCAAACAGAGCCAAAAGAAAAGAAAACAAAAAGTGAAAAACAAGAAAATACAAAAAGAGTTTGCAAAAGATAGTTAGCTGAAAGACCACACAGTGGGAGAAAAAGCAAAAAGAGGAAAGCAATAAGAGGCAGGGACAGCAGAAGCCAGTTGCGAGCAGTTTATATATAATAAATTTTGTTCCATGATTCAGACAAGAACAAATTATCACTAATCACTTTAAAGTGAATGTGACCAATGTGGAAAGATAGAAAACACCAAAAAGAGAAAGTTCGGCAATTAGTGAAGGAATTCACCGGTGAGAGACAATCGGTCAAAGAAAATACCAAAAAGAGGAAGGTAGCATCTTTAAAATCCATTCCCAGGTTATCAAGCTGAGGAAATACATTTCATGCATTTCATGCATCTTTAATTTCTGTCCAGGCGCCCACCTATCTAACAAGGGAATACTTTTCTCAAATTTTTAATTTCATGCATCAGGCGCCCACCTGGATAACAAGGAAATATTTTTCTGCAAATTTTAAGTTCATGCATCAGGCAACCACCTGGATAACAAGGGAATACTTTTCCGCAAATCATTAATTTCATGTATCAGGCGCCCACCTGGATAACAAGGGAATATTTTTACGCAAATTTTTAATTTTACGCATCAGGCGCCCACCTGGATAACAAGGGAATATTTTTCTGCAAACCATCTATTTCATGCATCAGGCACCCGCAAATTTTTAATTTTCATGCATCAGGCACCCACCTGGATAACAATGGAATATTTTTCTGCAAATTTTTAATTTTCATGCATCATGCGCCCACCTAGATAACAAGGGAATATTTTTCTGCAAATTTTTAATTTTTCATGCATCAGGCGCCCACCTGGATAACAATGGAATATTTTTCTGCAAAACATTAATTTATATGCATCAGGCACCCACTTGGATAACAAGGGAATACTTTTCCGCAAATTTTTAATTTTCATGCATCAGGTGCCCACCTGGATAACAAGGGAATACTTTTCCGCAAATTTTAAATTTCTTGCATCAGGCGCCCACCTGGATAACAAGAGAATATTGTTTTGCAAAATTTTTAATTTCATGCATCAGGCGCCCACCTGGATAACAAGGGAATACTTTTTCGTAAATTTTTAATTTCTTGCATCAGGCGCCCACCTGGATAACAAGGGAATACTTTTTTCTGCAATTTTAATTCTTGCAACTTTGGTTTGTGTTAACTAACATGAGTAACACCGTAACATGAAGAGCCCATACTGGGGCAGAAGAAAAGTTTATTGTTTTTGTTTTGTTTTGAGCAGGCATCAGCTTAAGGGCAAGAAGTACCATCGAAAATCAAAAAAAAAAGGGGGGAAGCAAGAAAAAGAAAATCAACAAAAGAGAGTCAGCATCACAGAAAATCAAAGAAAAAGAGACAAGGAAAGAAGAGCAAAAGCTAGATTAGGAACAATTGTAATTGTAGGATCATAGCTTAGAATAGCTTCTTCATTTTACATTTCCCCCCGGTGTAATAAGGAGTAAGTCAGCAAGTCTCGACAGTGTCAATGCAACAGTGAGTCTGGTAGTTTTTAAACTGCCAGACCTTCCCGAACTACACTGACCTGATTCTTGTTTAGCCCAGGATATGTAGGCAATCTCTAAAGCAGGGTGCGGTCCAAAGGTTTTCAAAAATGCTTTCACGGAATATGCCAACGTGCAAAAATCTCTCATTACTGCTCACTTGTCTTTGCACTGAAACTCTTCGTGTTCCCGAGCAAAGAGGGGCAGCTGTGAGCACATGATTTTTGCACTAGGCAAACAAGTTCCAAAATTAAAATAAATAATATTTTTGGGTGCAATTACATGTTTGTTTGAAATTAGAAGCATTTGTGTGATTGAATAATTAGAAATTAAAATTAGAAAAGAAAAAAAATAGGTTAAGTACTTAAAATACTTGCATTAGTTTTAAGAAGAAAATCAACAAAAAAGAGCACTAATAGCGGAAATTATAGGAAAAATAGTAGAAAATTGCCAAAAAATATCAAAAAATTAGTGAAGATAGGAAATTAAGTATTTTAAATAATACAAAAGAAAAGAAAACAAAAATACAAAAGAAAGTGCATAAAAATAATTAAAACAATCAGAAAATACAAAAAATACATTGGGTTTGATTGTTTTGGGCCAAAAGAAATTGAAATTGAAGGCCCAAATATATTGGCCCAAGGTGATCCTGTCCAGGCAACTAGGGGTGTGATCTCAGCCGTTCACTTCATCCAACGGCTGAGATAATTGAGCGGAATTAATTAATTAGCTGAATTCAAAGATCAAATCTGAGCCGTCCGTTTAAGTTGATGTAACAGATGAAAGCTTTGGTCTTGTTTATAACGAGATGGCGTCGTTTATGTAACGCCTGGTCTTGATAGTTGATCATCGGAGATTCAACGGCCAAGATCACCTCAGCCTTTACAAGTATAAAAGGCTTTGGTCTCAATTGAGACCGGTCATTTGCGTACTACCCAAACCCTAGCCGCCTTAGTTTCTTCTCCACCTCTCCCTCTTCTTCTTCGCTCCCTCTTCACAGACCTCACCGGCCATGGAGGCCACCACCCTCTACGGTGGTCTCCGGCCATCTCCCCTTCCCCCTTCTCTTCTTCTCCTTCTTCTTCACTTCAAACGACCATCAAACCCTAAAACAAAACCCCTTTCTTGTTAAGCCGGTCACCGGAACCTACCTCCGGTGACCACCAAACGATGAATCTCCCTTCCAAACCAATGCCATATGGACCGTCTTGGTCCGATCTACCCAACCCTACCACTCACCTCCTTCGAACATACCCAGAACTCTTCGAATATCCCAAAAGAAGTCGCCGAAACCCTAACTCCGGCGACTCAAAACTCAAACCTTTCAAAGATCTGATCCTTTTACCCTCCCAAACACCCCACTGCAATCAAAACTCAAAAAGACTTCGCCTTGAAGTCTAAAAGAAAAACAAAAAGAAAAGTGTGAGAAAAAATGAAAAAAAAAAAGACGAAGAACAAAAGTCTTGAAAAGACATGAAAAGAAATAAATTAGGAAAAAGGGAAAGCTCGGGGGACATGCCTCGCTAAGCTAAGTTCCCCACCTTTTTTCTGCTTTATTAGCTTTCTTTGCTTGTCTATTCATGTTTTCCTTTGTTTTCTCTTGCTTTTGTTTTGATATCTTTTGCTAGTCTTTAGACTCTATATCTTGTGCTTCACATGTTAGTAGGGTTTTTAACTTGCTCATCTCTTATATCTCCCTCTGTGTTATCTGTTTCTTTGATTCGAAAGAGCTTGTTAGTATTAGGGTTTTGTTCATCGTTGGTTTTCTTGTTTTGACTTGTCTCCTCTATTCTATCTATCATGATTATTTCTTCTTCTAAGTTTAAAGAAGTGTCTTTTCTTCGTCTTCTTGACTTGTGGTTCTGATCTGTTAAAAGCATGGTTGTTCTTCTCTTTTGATTCTTTAAATGTTTGACCATTATTTCTCATCTCTTATATGTTTGTTGTTTTGTTCGTCTGTTTAAAGTCATGTTCTATTTCTGATAAGTCAAAAGTTACTTCGAATCTTTTCTTTTCTTCATTTTTTTTGAATCATATAGTTTTTGATCTGTTTTGACTCTTATAGCATAACTCTTCTTCCATTGTCATGCATGCTCTATTCTCTTTTCATTTTTGTATTCAGTCACCTTTGTGTATTCTTCACCTTTGTCTATAAGTTTCCCTGTTCGTTTGGTCTTCAATATTTCATCGTTAAAAGTAGATATCTCTGTTGTTTCCATTCATGCTTTAGTTGTTCTATGTTTTCGTTGTTTTCCTTTTTAGAATGATTCTAGGATTAGCCATTTGACTCTCATGTCTGCTTAAGGACTACTACTCAAATAACACCCTCAGAGGTATTTCACATGCATTTTAATGTCCATGATCTTTCTCCTGTCTTGTGGAATGATAAGATTCAAGACACTTTCTTCATTATCTTCTCAATATCCTTCTGTCCCATATTCTTTATCTGGTTTGTCATGACTTGCATTGAAAATGGATTGGTATAATGGGTCTAAGTGGTATCCCATATCCATAGATTCTTGTGAGTTGTTGACTGTTTGTGATAGTCTATACTTCTGTGTGCCTGTGCCATGAACCATTAATGGTTTTGAAGCTTTTCAATTGTCATCGACTTGAGCTAGTAGTAACTAGGTCTAAATTGACAGTTAAAGAAAAACTAAAACATTAGGGACTAACTGCCAGTTTTCTGAAAGTATAGGCTTATCACAAACGGCATGGCTGCCAAAAATGTATGGATATGGGATTTCTACTTAGACCACATTATGCAATCCATTTTCAATGCAAATCATAAAACATGAGACAGAAGGATATTGAGAGATAATGAAGGGTGTCTTAGTCTTATTCATAGACAGAGAAATAAATTGAACCAAAACCGTAGTGTGACGAATGTATCTAAGTCGACTAAAGAGAACAACAGCATCGAACAGCTTAAGCATGAATGGAAACAACGGTATATCTACTAGCGATGAAAACAACAGACAAACAGCTGGCTATAAAGTGAAAATAGTAGCTGAAATACAAAAATGAAAAGTAGAGCATGCATGACAATGGAAGAAAGTTATACAGAGCTGAAAACGGATCAAAAACTATATGATTAAAATGAAAAGAAAGATTGGTAAGCGGCTTATGAAAACAATGACATTGCGATGCTGCTATGAGAGTAGTCAAACATTTAAAGAATCAAAAGAGGAAAACTGATCATACTTTAAACGAATCAGAATCGCAAATCAAAACGAAGAAAACGAATCTTAATTAAGAAGAAGAATCATGATAAAAAAAAATAAACAGAATAAAAATAGAAAAATCAGCGATAGATAAAACCTAATACTAACAAACTCTTCGAATCAAGCAATGAATAGCAACGAAGAAGATTCTAAGTGATCAATTAAAACCTCTGCTATATGAAACACAAATCTAAAAATAGCAGAATATCAAAACAAAAGCAGAAAAACAAAGGAAAACATGAATGGAAGCAAGCAAAGAAAACTAATAAAGCTGAAAAAATGGGAACTTAACGAGACTGTCCCTTTATTTCTTTTAGATCTGCTACCGGTTTCTGCTTCTTTTTTTTTCATTTTTCTTTTTGTTTTTCTTTTAGTTTCAAGGCGAGTCTTTTTTTGGTTTTATTGCTGATGAAACTGGAAAGGCAAAGGATGGATCTTTGAAGGTTTGGTAGAAGTAGGTTAAGTTCAATGACACTACTGTATTGAGAGTTAGACATATTGAAGAATGTCTTCAAGGAATTTAGTGAGTGTCCATGTAACATTGTTGGAAGAATTCATCGTTTGATGGCCGGAAATTGGTCCGATGGCCCTTAATAGAAGTTTGTTAAAGGTTTTCACAGTTGATGGAAGAGGAAAAGAATGAAAGTAGAGTGGCCGGAGATGCCGTGGGAAGAGTATGGAAAACTGATGGCGGATGTGGCGATGGCCGGAGGAAAATGAGGAGAAGATTTCTAGGCGGCTTAGAGGTTTTGGTGGTGAAATTGGGCGGTCACCGAGTTTGAAGCCTTTTATGCTCATGGGGCTGGTGATATTGGCCGTTGATCTCGTGATCAACTTGATCAGGCCGGTGACGACTGGCATCTAGTGCTGCTTGGACCAGGCTTGTCATTGAATCGATCTGATACGGTGACCGAATCTGTATATTAGTGAAATCACTTATAATACGACTAACATTCCGGCCGTTGGATTGGATAGTAACATTTGAATCCACCCCTAACCCTTTTGAACGGAATTCACACTGAATATGTACTGGGCGCTTATTCAATTTCTTTATTTGAAACGATCCAAGATTTGTCTTCATTTTGTGACACTACGTTGTTTTAATTGAGCACATGCTTTCTTTTGTATTTTATTTTCTTTCTTTGTATTATTTAAGATGCCAATTTCCTATCTTAATACGATATTTTGGGTATTTTAAGCGTTATGCTGATAGTTTACCGCTATTAATTCAACAATGTAATGCCAGCTCACTTTCTTTCTATTAATTATTCAATCGCAAATGCTAGACAAATGTAATTGCATAATATTATTTATTTTAATTTTGGAACTTGTTGCGAGCTACCCCTCTTGCTCGGGAATTTCTGAAAATTCGATGGGTAAGTGAGCAGTAATAAGAGATTTTTACGCGTTAATATAAAATGAAACCACGGAAAACTGTATACCAGAAGGTACATATCTGGGCTAAGCGAATCGAACCGATGTAGACCGGAAAATTTTGCTGAACTACTAGATTGTATTGCATTTGAAGACTTCTTCCACCTTGCCGAGTAAATGTAAAGATGAAGAGCTATTCTAAGATATGATTCTACAATTACAATTGTTCTTATCTAACTTCTTATCTCGCTTAATCTCTTTTCTTTTGATTTTAATGGATCATTTGAACCTTTCTTATATGCATACAATTTGAAAGCTACTGTCAACAAAATAATAACAGCAAACATCTCAGGGCATTAAAATCCAAGGAAAGATAGACAAATCAAAATTTCTTGAAACTATTGAACATGTGTGAGTGGGCGCTGTCGATGAGACTTCTTGAAAAATATTTCTTTGTAATCCAGGTCGTTATTTATGAGAAAAATTAAAATTTTGGAAAAATATTCCTTGTTATCAGTGAGCTGATGCAGAATTTTTCTTGAGGAAAATATTCCTTGTTGCTCGAATTAATTTTGTCTGAAAATTGCCTAAATTTGCAGTATTCCTTGTTATCAGTGGCGCTGTCAAAGAAATAAAGGATTTGTAATACTTGTTATCGGTGGAAACTGTCCCAGAAGGTAAATTTCGGAAAAGTGTGGCTATCACGGTGGGCGTCTATTCGTAGTAAATTACGGAAAATCTTAGTATTATTCGAGTGGAAAAAATCACATTCATGAAAATTAAGTTTCAAATATTCCCTTGTAATCAGTGAAATGAAGTGTAAGTTTTGAATATTCACTTGTAGGTGGGCGCTGTCATGAATGGGATTTTGCAATACTCACTGACATCGGCAGCGCTGACATGAAATTTTGTAATGATGAAACTGTCTAGAGAACAAAATTCTGGAAAATGTTCCTGCGTTTGATGCCGAGGAATGGATTTTAAGTGCTACCTTCTGTTTTGGTATTTTCTTGAAAACGGCCTACTTCACTTTTTGTCTCTTTGTATTTTTCTATAACCACATTCTCTTAAAATGAATGTGATAATTTGTTCTTTTATTACAAATCCTCATGAAATTTAATTAGATACTCTTGTGGCAATAAGCATATACATATTTATTAACTTTTTTCTTTTCTTTTTTTTCTCAGGTGTTGTATTGGTTTGTCTGCTTCTTTTTTTCTTTCTTGTTTTCCACTTTTTATTTTTCTTTCTTGACTTGTTGCAAACTCTTTGGCTCACCACCATCCTTCTTTTTCACAACATGATCGATGTTATTCAACCTCTTATCATTGAGTAATGTAAAAAGGCAAATGATGAAATCTGAAAAAAAATTAAGTATGACAAATAGTTGGGCATATGCAGAGTATGACAAGTTTGACCTCATTGATACATGCCTTCTTCCCAAACTTCAGTTAATACAATCATTATTTCGGTGTTGTATTTAAGCATTGCTTCCACTTGTTGCCTCTCTTTCATGGTAATCTGATAGCACCACATGGTGCCTCAAGATTTTCACCAATAGAACTCTCATTTATTCTCTCTTGCCTCCTAAGCTTAGCTGTGCTACAGTGACAGAGCTACTCTCGGCCTATTTTCTCTCCTTCACGATTCATCTAACGAGTACTTGTCCATTTTCGCGTAGATTTCTGCTCATTTTTCATTTTTCATATTTTCCATTTTTGTCTTACTGCAATACCCTTGATGTTAATCTGATGTTTCGTTCTTTCCTTCTGTTAACATTGCAGTTTCACAACATTCCAAATTTAACCTGAAAACAATAAATTCTGAGAATTAAAAAATTCTTAGAATGGAGCAACAAGAATTTTAAACACCTTCAAAATCCATGACAAAAATCTATCATCTGATGAAATCATTATATCTGACGCAGCTGGGTAATACTTTAATCTTTCACGCATTTTCCTTCAACGACTGTCAATAATGCGATGGAACAACGCTCGTAATACATTTTACGATTTATTTGCTCTTAAAATCTGCGGCAGACCCTTCTTACCAATGCGGGCCAATTACCTTCAGCTTGAGGCGCACTAACGACAGCGGCCATTCTTGCGTTGACCCTGCTTGCGCGTGCGGTAACATGCCACCGTCGGTGGGCTTATTGTTCCGGGCCCGGCTGTGCTCGTCGTCTGGCTCGGACTTCAGCTATGACCACTTGGCAATGTTCATCGAACACTGTTAACACCACAGCGATTCGCTGATAAGGCAATGGCGTCAACAATGGCGGCGTAAATGTAACGTAAAACTGGTACTTCCTCATGCCATTGCTCCTGGATTTCTCACCGACTACGGTTTTGATATTCTTATTTGCCTTCCTTCCCCATTTTTCTGAATATATGTGGGTTAGCGTGTGATATTAATCTCCTGGCGGAAATGCGCACGTGAACTGACGTTGGCTCAGGATTATGTGACACATGAATTTAAGCTTAGGCATATATTGTTTTGCATCATCGACCACGGCACTAACCTGTCTCGCGATGAATGTGACCAGATTAATTAATCGCTGACGAAAATCGTAGCGGTAGGCAAATGAATAAGATAAATCCATGCCCCAAGCCAGGCGTGCTTCTTTAATTCATGGAAATTTGAGTAGTGGAATCAAGTGCAGCATTTCCTGCGTACTGATGCAATCCGCTCGATATTAATGCCGCGACTCTAATGCTAACTGCTGCGGACTATAGCGAACTCCGGCATCTTTATTTTCGATGTAATCTGTCAGGCTTGATGCGGCGTCAGCAGCGTCTACGGCGATCCGGTGCAGTGTTCTGTATGATTTATAGCGAGGAAAGGCATTGGCCCAACGTCTGATAGCTTCTTTACGTCATTGCTCACGTGTTCTGCCTTCCGCGATGTCGTGTCTACGTGGTTACTGAATCATTCTCTGCGTGACAAGCATTAAGCCGTGATCGCAGCACTGAATACAGTTGGATTTATGTAGACAATAGGATGATAGCAAACATGGAAATGTAATGACGGGCTACACTCTACTAGCACTAGATTGTGCATTCTTGGGATGTTTGAATTATGAACAATGCAAACAATCTTGCGATAGATAATGTTCAAGTCCTGTTTCTAATACAGTTTAATTGTAATCAAAAGATAAAATTAAAACCAATTTGAGCATACGTATCTTTAAGATACAAACAGAAATGTGATATATTATGTCTGAAAAATCAGCATTTGATAACAGCAATGACCAATACGTCTCTAGATAGTACAACTCGATACTGGCTCACTTCATATGACGTACGTCAATACCGATCTGATACTCACTATATCTTCGATATTTGTGCCTCCTCATCGAAGAAAATATATCTTTAATGAAGCCATTGTCATCGATCATGAGACCTGCTAAGTAATGCGGCTAGCATATGCATCATCGCAGTCTAACCAAATTCTATTGTGAATTTGCCGATTTAACTGAGTCTTCTTGGTATGAGCTGATCTGCCTCGGAAGATCCAATATTTCTCGATGCGTGGCAATGACGACTGGAAATAAAGGCTAGAACCTACAGGCTACCCAGTCAATGCACTGACAAGTTCTTTGCAAGTTTGAGTATATTTTACTTCATAAGATGTGAATTTTCTTGGAAACAATATATGGCTGCTCTTCTTGCTGAAAGTCTGTCGTCAACGCTTGTACATGGAACCAATGAAACGGCTAATCAAATATAGGATCGAAGATGCTGGCGGAGATTTGCGAATATTCCTTGGATTTTGTTATGCGTATGCGTCGGTCTAATAGTTTGCATCTCTTAACAACTTGAAGATCGACACATGTTAAATCATCAGCAATGATGACAGCTATCTCGTTGACACGATAAACCGTGCCTCGCTAACTGTTCTTGGAGGTGCTGATCTTGTTAGATAATTCAATGCCTCGAATTTGACGACTCCTGTACTCAGCGGCCTATCTGGTGGGATTCGTGTAGTCTCTGGAAAGCAGCGAATCCTTCGCATGATCATGTTGCCTTCTTGAACTATGAGCGGCATGATCCCATACAACTACGATTTCGGTAAATACATTTATTTCCACCATTATAAGTTGCTCGCGCTAACAACGAGCGGCATCCTTCACTCTTGTCGGTCTATGACTAATGATTTTCATCAGCGTATGAATGAAGCGATCTCATGCTAACAGTATATCAATATGTGAATGTTTAAACGATGGAGATCATCCTTTGAACGAAACTGATAGCAACAATCCTAGCACACTGAACTCATCTTTCTTTGGGGTAATAGCAGCTCATGCTGTCAATTAGCAACGTGCCATCAAAACACTTATTACTCTTGCTATCTTGTTGTGACGTCGAATAGTCTTTGAGCAGCCCTTGGTCGACCTCTTGGAATAGGGCATGTAGACAGATCGCCCAATTCATTGAATAACGCTATCAACGAGCAAATGAACAATGATTTTATTTCTCCGGACAAATTCGATTTAATTTTCATTAAATATTTAGATCACCTTCTTCGAACTACATATCCTCGTATTCTATCTGCATATCATTCTCAATTTTTAATATGTGATTGGCTAGGCAGCTCTTCATGCATGACATGTCATGTCATTACATATGGAAACGTAAACGAAGAAAGGATAACAAATGGGCAAACGAAGAAGAAGAAAGTACGTTTCGTGATATCTGAAGATGAACAAAGTTTAGACACATTTGATTTCAATGAAGTAAGTTTTAAAAATACTTTCGAGAAAATGATGATAGGCTAAACTACACCAAATAAATACTGATGGAAGGCCGATTGTGGGCGATCCAATGGCTAGGCGATCGACTATTCTATACCACTGAGCGATGTTCCCTCTAGATATCATCTCGAACCTTATTGAGCTCCTCATCCGGCTCTGTCTCAGATAATACCTAGATCCGGCGGATGATATGTTGAACTGGCAAGATCATTATGGATTTGGGGATGGAACAGGTAGGGTCTGGTTCTTTTGGTTACCAGACCTTTGGATGTGGTATAGATAGTTTGAATCCCCAGGCCCGAAGGTATCACTTTCACTGGCCGTAACTGGTTCAATTCGCTACGGTTTGATGCAATTTTAAGAATGCATAACCTTCAGGTGTTTCTATTTTCCATTTAATGCTATTACATTGTTATAGTATCCATTATCTGGTAATACCCAAGGACGCTGTGCTCATCGACATCGTCAATGTGACGGTGTCTCACTATACGTCTGCCCCTGTTAACGTTAACCGTTTGGTGCAGATGACGTGCGACTATTAGTGGGTAATGATGCATTCCGGCAACAAATTATGAGATCTTGACAATGTCGGTGCACAGATAATTGTAAATCCGTAATTCCCGGAATGTCCACAATGTGCTACTAAAGCGATAAATCCACCAGCGTGCGATGATTTCTTGGTTTTGTCGGAGTATGTCATGAAATTGACAGGCAAATGTTGTTGCATGAACTTCGACGACCTCATTTCCTTTGTGAACAAAGCGACGCGTATTTTCGATCCGCCGATGGCGATTCCTTGACATGCGGGAAGTAATCTGTTGGATTTGAAGACTGTTAATCTTCGAGATAAGCGAGATCTACCGGGCTCTATATCTTAAATGAGCTTTGTGTTGAGATGAACGAGCAAAGAAGATTACTGAGTATTTTCCTTAATAGATAAATCTGAATTTATCTTCTTGGCTCTGCAACCCCTTCTGAACACAAGCGGCTGCTCACCGAGCCCTCTACAATTCGCCACCTCGGCCGAGACAAACATGATCACCTCTCGATATTCTTTCCGCACAATAGGCCAACGCACACAGTTCAGATGCAAAATACCCTTGCGACATCTACCACTATGATTTCTTGCTTTCGGTATGCATTTCCTTTTCTCAATTTCCTTCTGCAATTTTCTTTGGCTGGCGTTGATGTCATTGAGCGGCTGATGTCGCTATCTCTTTAATGCCAATTCTATCATATATGCTTTATGGCCGTATCGTTGGTAATGTTGAGTGCCGGTACCTTATATCTGCGATATCGATAATTCTTGAATGATGTGCTCGTCGCCGAAGAACTACCGATGTCTCCAATTTCGATAGCTGAATACTCGCACTTTGTCAACGTCGATGTTCTTTGGAGATTGGAGCCGAGGAAACTTTGACTGTTAGGCTTGGCGATTCCCAATTTCAGTCGATGATAGAAGACTTCTTGCAAGCGGGAGTAATCCTCTTGGCGCATTCTATTTTCTGCAGTCGAGCTGAGACAGGTTTGTTAAGTTTTTTAATGAAGAAGGGTAGATGATTTTGTAATGTGTCTCGCTGTCTAGCGAGATTTCTTCATATCTGTATTGATGATGGGTCGTTTAGTTTTTAGACAATGATAGTGTGGGATAGTGAGTAATTATTAACTACGATTCCGAGTTGCTCTCACAACGGCTGCTTCTTCTTTCTGCTCTTTCTATGATTTCCTCCTCCCGTGCAGATAACGATTTAATGGCCTTGATAGCTGAAACTTCAACAATGCTGTTGAATCCTGCTTCCACAGCTTCCCATTTCTAGCTTCTCAGAATTCTTCTGATAACGACATAGATGTCCAATAGATAGACTCCCAAAACTGCGAAACGATCTATACATCACTCTTTCATCAGTAGATCCACCACTGAGAAACACAACACAAATCCATATTCTCAGAAACTTATTTAGGTTTCTTTCCATTTCCAATACTACGATATGGTTCCAAATATCTGCAAATGCAAAAGCCAAATACGAAGATCATCTGATAAATACGATGTGAACATCTTGAAGATGATGGCAGTCCAATGGCTGCTAGCTAGACAGCTTGTCGAGGAAAACTCATTTCTTTCCCCGTATACATCTTCTACAAATAATCCTCCCAGATAGGCCGCAGTCTCCAGCTGCATGTCTTGACAGCTGAATCAGCAGACCCGCTCGAAAGCGGTTTATACTATGCGCCGCAGCTTACTTGTCCACTGGCTGCGTCATTCCGAAGATTGCTCGGAAATCACCGTTTTTAAGTCTCTGTTTACTCAGGTTTCTTCGTTACTGCTCGATAGTGTACCGGAAAGATTGGCTTCAGTGGAAATACATTGGATAGCTTATGCAAGCGGCAGTGAAGGCCTTCATCGTAACTGGGGTGGCTGAGGTGAGCACTTGATTTTGACAGGTGGTGGCGATAGTGGTGATGTCGGAAATGTAGGGCGAGTTCATAGTAGGTGGCTGGAGAGATTCTTATCTTGTATGAAGCGAGTTGACGACAAATAAACTGGCCGCATCAGCCGAGTCTTCTTCCCTCTCTGGGCGGATCTGCTAACAGTTCAATCTCTTAATGACGGCATAATCGTATGTAGATCTTGTTGATATGCAGTGCAAACGGATCCTCATAAGCAACAGCACTGCGATAATGAACCTTTATGAAGATAAGATACAGCGATTTAGAATAAACACATTTTCCTGGATAGATTTATCTCAATTATTCTTTTCTCTCTTTCTTTCTGCATAAAAACTCTTTTCTTTTCTTCTCTCTTTCACTTGCTCTCTTTCTTGTGTGTTCGTTCTATTATTTGTCTATGCGTATTAAGATAGGTAATAAATCGAAAGTTGACAACTGGCTCTTGATTTTTCATTGATGGCTCAAAGTTGATTTACAGGGATGATGTTGTAATCGCGAAATGTAATCGCAATTAAATTGCCTAAATCCCATCCAGTGCTACAATGCAGCGGACATTCCGATGCTCTTGTCACTTTTGAACACGTCCGTCGGACATGGCTGAAGAATTTCCTTCTTGTTCAATTCACAGAGTTTCTTCGCGTAAATTTAACTGCTACGGGTGATATACTAAACTTATCTGAATAGTCTCTCAAATAACCTTTCTCTTGAAGCGATTGGGCGATACGTTGGCATGACATCTAAGTGTGTTGGTTCTGTACATGTTTGCTGTAGCTCAAACTCTAGCCGCAGTCATGTAGCAATGTTCTCTTTCTTCTTCGAGGATAACACCAATGACAGCTGTTACTTTGGCGATGAAATCTCTTTCTTTAACTGTCGGCTATCTCAAACTCATCTTATCTGTAGATTTCTTGAATAACTAGACTCTTTGGTCATTTGCTACGAGTACGACAACAAACTTACCTTTGTCGTCGAAGTTGAAGGTTTGATCAATTTCTACGTCTCGACAGCGAGTACCAGTCTGAGAACACAAATAATACAGCACAGGCCTTGACATTTCATTTGCTTTAATTTGCTTCTCCTCCTCGTCAGATGACCTGAGCTTCCTTTCCAAGATCTCTCAGCTGTTTTTCGACAATTTGTCTTGGCATATATACTCGCTGAGTGTATTTTCTAGATTGCTCACATCAAATCTGCAGAATGGCGTCTTCCTTTGGTAGATAAGATATATCAACCTCCATCGATACCATCTTGAGGGCTTCATGAAGACAATTCTTAGCGCAATGCCCTCCAAGTTTGTCCAAATCAGCCGGACACTTTAAATTGTCCATGCAGACACTAATCTCCACATCGCTGTGAGCTAGATCCCGGAAATTCCTTTAGTACTGGCCACGACTTCCAACATTAAGCAATGCCTATGCGGAAGCATAAGGAACTGGATATACGACGTGATCCAAAAATCGACGCCTACGTAGTATATTCTCGTCAACGACGACAAAACGCTCATCGTCAATCAGCGACCGATGTGGTAAAATAGTCATCCCGACGCTATATACAACAATTTGACTTCTTTTTGTTCTGGAGTGTGAAACTTCAGGCATGTTCTTGTCGACTAACGAACGAGGTGTGCATAGATGTGATGACCTTTATGTGATCAAACGCACGACCGTCTTTCATTAAAATCGATGAAACATTGCTACAAAGTGCTGCTACCACGTGAAACCTATATTGATATTGCGCATCCTACCGTCTGTTAGCTCTGAAATTTCAAACAAGGCAAGCGTCGATGTCCTCAGCACAGCTGTTAACTTGTTAGATGGAGTCGTTAGAACTTGACATGTCGTATCTATGGAAATGAGTTTGGGAGCAGAATCATTGGTTGATCTCGTTGTGTTCTAGCGGTACTCAGAAAGTCGAAGCGATGCGCGTTCTTTGGCCTGCCGAGATGCGTGTTACAACTGAGGACCTCGTTTTTCTTGTGTAGAGACGTCATCTCACGATGGAGTGAGTTCAGAGTGGAAGATATGCGTGTGTCTTGTGGGGATCGATATGTGACGATGCTGTCACCTCGGAGACCACCTCGACAATCCCGTGGATATCGATTTCTTTTCCGTAATCGTCGCATGTCACCGGTACAGGAAGATTTGTCGATGGAAATGAATTGTGTTGTCACTGCGCATTTAATAGGCGATTTTATTGAAGATTTCAATCTGGGCCTTTTCATTTTGAAAGGAGACATGACTTCGAAGTGTACTGCCAAAGCGGCTGGCATCCGCGAACATTCATTTGAACAAAATAGCAATCAACGATATTGGCCTCAATCAAGCTGGAAAAGAGCCGTGAATTTACAGCAATGGCAAGTGAGCAATGTTGTATTTCAACAGCAAAACCATTTTTTAAATTTTCCCTAAACATTTTTATTCCTTCAATTTTCTCTGCTTTTCTTCAGCAACTCTATCCTCGAATTTCGGTCACTTACTAAGAGCTAAATGCAATACATATATGCTTGATGCTAAATACTTAGGAGTTACTGTCATAGGCAATCAACCCGCAATGACAATCTAGAGTACAAATATCGTCCTAGACTATGTTCAACATCATAGATGCTAGACCTTTGTGACAACCGAATGGAAGTATATGCGGTGACCGTCGTCTGACTCGAGCTGCCTAGAATACATTTGCCCCAATTTTGGGGTAACTTAGCGAGGAGTCTCTGACCCGTGAAACACGTCGAGTGAAAATTGAGTTTAACCTGATTTACCGCCAGCAATCACGCCAGTATCAAGCGGTAAAACACGTAACATGTTGTTCAATCATAACTTGTAGATAATATCAAACGCGCTTCTGGAGCTCGAGTTCTTAGGCCTAAGACAAGTTGGTAGACTACGGCGAGCAATCATACTACTACTAGCTTATATGTATATATGTAGGGCAAAATACCTCATTCTAATGCCGGATGTCTCTTTAACAAGATGAAGAATTTGCTAAAACTGTCGATTCGAGATTTACAGATAATGGTGTCAATCGCGGGTTAATCTGAATCACGATACAATAACAATGTTGTAGACAAAGTCTGGATAATGGGCTTCTGATAACGAGGAGAAGATGCCTCCGGAATGGTTTCTCTGATGCATCTATTTGTCTTCGTAGCAATACGTATGTGCTAACATTTATAAGTGCGACATCGAAAACCTACTCAGTCTAGCGATCGCATGACCTACTGAAATTTTGACTGACTTTCTTGAGATTCCGTGGGGTGCTAAGTATTACCTAAATTCATGGAAAATATATTAAACTCATCTATCGCTTTAATGATGAATATAGATGCAGATATTTAATGTTAATCTTATTACTGAAATTTGGCTGTATACTCACGTAGTCAGTTAACCATGCAATCGGCGACTACTCGCCTGGGTCTCCCAACTCTAATGACGGACAATAAAACCTTGGTATAAAGGCTTAGTTATCTCGAAACTACGCTATCGACTCGTTAACTACCGTGTAGAACTGGCCTGGAGCCCAAACGAGGAACAACGCTTCAATAGAAGTAAATAGAGGTATACATGCAGATTCATGCAGCTTGTAGAAAGTCAATGCACTTCGGTAATTGAATCGAATATACGTATAAATGAACAAGGAAGCTGTCTTGCTGCGATTCATGGCAAGAGTTACTAACATCTATCGGCTTGCTGATTGAAGATTTAAAAGCTTGTAACTTAATTATCTATGAATTTGATCAAATTAAAGCGATTAATACTACTAGCAGTTATTCAAATATGCAACTATATCAGTATTTGTGGCTTTTTATCAGTTCTAGCAATTTGTTATATTAGCACAATTCGCCAAAAAAAAATACATTCATTGATATAACTCGAAAACTTTCATATAAGTGGCTCAAAGACTTTATCAGAATTAAACCACTGATTTTACTACGGCTTATCTCATTATCAAATTATCAATTCAATTATAAATGAATCACTATTCGATCTAACGCTTTTATTCCATGTTTAAGTGTAGATCTATGACATTAGCTAAGTGATGATGATTCACGAAATTCTCAGTGAAGAAATAGTCATTAGCGATTTGAAATCATTATTCGTATACTTATATTTTAGGGTTTACTTATTTAAACTAGGTGTGATGTACTACTACGACTATATTACTACTATATCATTAGCTATTACAATGCTTTTTGTCCTTGTTTCTCTACTACTACCTACTATAACACAAGTAAAACTACAAATCTAAAGCTATTAAACTACACAGTACATAACAACATAAAAATTAAGATGGACTTCATTTTTATTTCAGCAAATCATCAATACAGCCTCAATTCGAAATGAAGTGTACCTGGATAAATAAGTAACAGCCAATGAGTCTAGGGGTTAAGGCAAATAAGCAACAGCAATGACTCGAACAGCAAATGCAACATCGAGGTTGAATATCCACGAACAGAAAAACCACAGCAAAGGCAAGGAAAAATCCAGGTAACACTTGATGCAAAAACCCACAAAATCATATGAAGATCCAAAGTTCTTACTCGAAATTATGCGGGAAAAGCCTATTGCTATATCATTATTTTTCTCTGAACTTTTTTTCAAAAGCCAGCCCCTAATTCACTCTTTTCAGGAGTATAGGAAGGGAAGGGGTTGATGACTTGGGGAGAAAGTATGGGATTAAATCTCACTTTTCCCCCTCTTAAAATTATCAAACTTACACTTAGACCCATATTTCAGTTATCAAATCCCTACCAGCATGTGCTGGAAGGTTCTAAAAGATTCCTTTTGGGGCTTTTTACCAAGGTGTCCCTAAGGGTTAAAGATTTTTACAGATTTCCCATTTTAGGGAGACCATTATACCCTTAAACTTCTACAAAATTGCAGAAATCAAGGGTACAAATGACTCTCTTAACCTTATATGTTTTATACAATTCACCATTTTACTTTTTTGGCTTCCCTTTATGCCCTTAATGATCTAGCTTTTTTACCCGGCCTACCTAGGTCTGGTATTCAGCTTTTGGGACTTATTTAAACTATGGCCAGTCCTTGCATTGGCATTTAAGGACTAGCCAGTTCCACTATTTAGAACTTAGCCTCTTCTTATTTTATTTTCAGTTAATTAACCCTTTTAGTTCATTTTAAAACTAATTGCAGGACTAGCCTGCTTTATTATTGTATTTACCCTATTTAAAACTTAGCCAGTCTCAAGTTGAGACTTGGCTTGGGTAATTGAACCCATTTGCTGAACACAATTGGGCCCAAAGCCTTTGCAGGCTTGGCCACTTGTGGTTCAGGGCTCAAAATGAGCCTGGGAAAGTCTGGTATTGTAGACTTAGCCTTTTAATTGATCACAGGCTGGGCTAAGGTCTTTGCAGACTTAGCCACCTGAGATTCAGGGCTCAAATGAGCCTTGGTGAGCCTGCCTTTGCAGACTTAACCAGTTTTGCACAACTAGCCTCTTTTGAGATGGACCACTGTGTTTGGACCTTGTAGAGTTTTGTAAAATTGACCACTCTTTTGGTCATTTATTACCTAATAACCTATGTTTATTCAGTTTTCAGTCTTAAGCCTATTTCAAAACTAGCCATTTTCATGGAACCTAGCACTGGCAGCTATAACCAATCCCTTAAAGTTGCTCAGTGTTAATAAAATACTCATACTAACAAGAACTACTAAAGACTCAATCATTTTCAACATGTATTGCATACAGAGGAACATAAGATCAAACAAGATGCATTAATCAACCAAAACTCAGAAAGGGCAATTTGATATGGTTGAATCTTAGTTAATCAATTCATATTATCCAATTTCATGTGACAAAACATGAACCCATGTCAATTTAGACCTAGTTACTACTAGCTCAAGTCAGATGACAATTGAAAAACTTCAAAACCATTAAGGTTCATGGCACAGGCACACACAGAAGTATAGAGTATCACAAACAGCACGGCTCACAAGAATCTATGGATCTAGGATATCACTTAGACCCACTATACCAATCCATTTTCAATGCAAGTCATGACAAACCAGATAAAGAATATGGGACAGAAGGATATGGAGAAGATAATGAAGAAAGAGTCTTGAATCTTATCATGCCACAAGACAGGAGAAAGATCATGGACATTAAAATGCATGTGAAAGACCTCTGAGGATGTTATTAGAGTAGTAGTCCTTAAGCAGACATGAGAGTCAAATGGCTAGTCCTAGAATCATTCTAAAAAGGAAAACAACGAAAACATAGAACAACTAAAGCATGAACGGAAACAACAGAGATATCTACTTTTAAAGATGAAATATTGAAGACCAAACGAACAGGGAAACTTATAGACAAGGGTGAAGAATACACAAAGGTGACTTAATACAAAAATGAAAAGAGAATAGAGCATGCATGACAATGGAAGAAGAGTTATGCTATAAGAGTCAAAACAGATCAAAAACTATATGATTCAAAAAAAATGAAGAAAAGAAAAGAGTCAAAGTATCTTTTGACTTATCAAAAATAGAGCATGACTTTAAACAGACAAACAGAAGAACAAACATAGATGATAAATAATGGTCAAACATTTAAAGAATCAAAAGAGAAGAACATTCATGCTCTTAACAGATCAGAATCAGAAATCAAGAAGACGAAGAAAAGACAGATCTTTGAACAAAACCCTAATACTAACAAGCTCTTTCGAATCAAAGAAACAGATAACACAGAGGGAGATATAAGAGATGAGCAAGTTAAAACCCCTACTAACATGTGAAGCATAAGATATAGAGTCTAAAGACTAGCAAAAGATATCAAAACAAAAGCAAGAGAAAACAAAGGAATACATGAATAGACAAGCAAAGAAAGCTAATAAAGCAGAAAAAGGCGGGGAACTTAGCTTAGCGGGGTCTGTCCCCCGAGCTTTCCCCTTTTCCTCCTTTATTTCTTTTCGATCTGTTTTCCTGACCTTTTGTTTCTCTTTCTTTTTTTTTCATTTTTTCTCACTTTTCTTTCTGTTTTTCTTTTAGACTTCAAGGCGAAGTCTTTTTGAGTTTTGGTTGCAGTGGGGTGTTTGGGAGGGTAAAAAGATCAGATCTTTGAAAGGTTCGAGTTTTGAGTCGCCGGAGTTAGGGTTCCGGCGACTTCTTTTGGGATATTTGAAGAGTTCTAGGTATGTTCGAAGGAGGTGAGTGGTAGGGTTAGGTAGATCAGACCAAGACTGTATGTTTGACATTGGTTTGGAAGGGAGATTCATAGTTTGGTGGTCACCGGATGTAGGTTCCGGTGACCGGCTTATCAAAAAAGGGGTTTTGTTCTAGGGTTTGATGGAGAAGAAGAAGAAAGAAAGAAAGAAAAGAAGAGAGAAGGGGTTATAGGGTGGCCGGAGACCACCGTGGGAGGTGGTGGCCTCCATGGCCGGCTAGGGCTTGAAGGTGATGACGGATGAAGACGATGAACGGAGAAGAAGGTGAGGGAGAGATTTCTGGGCGGCTAGGGTTTGAGTAGTATGCAAATGACTGGTCTCAATTGAGACAAAAGCCTTTTATACTCGTAAAGGCTGAGGTGATCTTG
Organism: Nicotiana noctiflora; assembly: GCA_032618575.1. NCBI lineage: Eukaryota > Viridiplantae > Streptophyta > Magnoliopsida > Solanales > Solanaceae > Nicotiana > Nicotiana noctiflora. Next base: position 108,282 of record JASVEL010004520.1, read on the forward strand.
GCCGTTGAATCTCTGATGATAAACGGTCAAGACCAGGCGTTACAAAAACGAGGTCATCTCGTTATAAACAAGACCAAAGGCTTCATCAGTTGGATCAATCAATCTGGACGGCCTAGATCAAATCTCACACATTAATTAATCCCTTATAATTCAACTAACATTCCCAGCCGTTGGATTGGATGAAGTGAACGGCTGAGATCACACCCCTAGTTGCCTGGATAGGATCGCCTTGGGCCAATACGTTTGGGCCTTCAATTTCAATTTCTTTTGGCCCAAAACAGTCAAACCCAATGTATTTTTTGTATTTTCTGATTGTTTTAATTATTTTTATGCACTTTCTTTTGCATTTTTGTTTTCTTTTCTTTTGTATTATTTAAAATACTTAATTTCCTATCTTCACTAATTTTTTCACAGTTTTTGGCAATTTTCTACTATTTTTCTATATTTTTCGCTAATTAAAGCTATTTTTGATAATTTTCTTTTTTAACTAATTAATTCAACAATGTAAGTACTTAACCTAATTTGTTTCTTTTCTAATTTTAATTTCTAATTATTCAACCACACAAATGCTTCTAATTTCAAACAAACATGTAATTGCACCCAAAAATATTATTTATTTTAATTTTGGAACTTGTTTGCCTAGTGCAAAAATCATGTGCTCACAATAACATATCTGTCTGGGTCTCTAGACCCCCAATAGATATAACACAGGATCTATAGACATGATCCACAACAATCGTATCACCCACGGGAGTGGATACATGAATAGGTAAATCAAGATTACCACGAGTCGCACCCAGAATGATGTGCAAAATAAGAGGACACGTGTGATATGCTGGACCACCGGATCAAATAGAAGCGAGGCATCTACTGTGACGGACGAAATCATGCTACTAATCACACGTCAGAGCAAGCTTCATCACGCGCGTTAGGGAGTGCATAGAATCGTGCACGGCCTCGGCTCGGATCTCACTCGACTACGGGGCGACCACGAGAGCGCCTCGACCTCACTCTGCCTTTGAGATGGTGCTGTGAAGATGAGGGTTGATCCCTCTGCTGAGCCCTGTCCCTGCGGAGTCAAGAGCGCTGCCTCCTCGTGGCCAAACTCGCACTCACTCATATGAGCACTGGTGCTAGAGAAGGGGGCGAAGAGAACCCGCAAGCGCATGAAGAACACGGGCTGAAGAAGTAAGTGCTGCGTCTGCGGAGCGGAGGGCGCTAAGTGAAGCGACCTCTGTGAAATCACTATCAGACCGCGACCATAAGAACGCTTCATTCTGCTCGAGGCGGCTGAATGAGAGGGTCTAGATGAGCTGACCTGCGCCTGACTTTGGAAATGCCTGCTAGATGGAGCACCGCTAAAACTACCCGAACCACGAGGCCTGCTTGGCCTCCGCTCTCTACTCTGTCTGCGGTGAAGATCCGACTTCGATGGAGCGTGCCATATCCACAACCTGCTCAAAGATGATGACAAAACTCTCTCCTCTGGTCATAAGAATGCGGGTGGAGTAGTTGAGGGCCATCAATGAACCTCACGATCTCTCTCTCGTCGATGGGGATCATCACGTGTGCATGCCAGACAATTGTGTAAACCTCAACTCATACTGGGTTATAGTCATGTATCCCTGAATCAACCACTCAAACCGATGACGTAGCTCTTTCATGCGAGACTGCGGTACATACTTTTCCAGAAAGAGAGTGGAGAACTGCTGCCAAGTGAGGGGCACTGCTCCAACAGGCCTACGCCTCCCAAACTCCTCCCACCATGTAAATGCAGGCCCTGAGAACTGGAAGGTAGTAAAAGCCACTACACTCGACTCCAAAATCCCTACAGTGCGAAGCATACGCTGACACTTGTCTAGAAATCCCTGGGCATCCTCACCCTCAGTACCACTGAACGTTGGAGGCTAGAATCTACCTAACCTCTCTAGTCGACACTGCTCATCATCTGGCATCATTGGAACCACATAATCTGGAGCTGGTGCGACTGGCACAACTGGAGCAACCGGTGCAACTGGCTGAGCCGGGGTTGCTCCTAGTGTTTGTAATCCCTGAACAACCTGCTCGAGTATACGAGCTGCGGGGGTCTGATGACCACCCCCGATCTGAGAAGTAGCTGCGGTAGTAGTGGCTGAGACTGGCTGAGCCAGGCCAGTGCAAACGGATAGGGTTTGAGCTAAAACCTCCTAAAGACCAGGAATCATGATGGGCACTACCGGTGCCTTAACAGGTGCTGCTGGAGCATCTACAGCTGGAGGCTGGTCCCGAGTGGTGGCAACTGGTAGGTCAATAGGTGCTGCCCCTACTGCTCTGCCTCGACCTCGACCACGACCACTGCCTCATCCAGGACTTCTAGTGGGTCGCAATGGTGGTCATCCGCCACGCCAAGTAGCACGGGTTCTCGCCATCTGCGAGAGAATAGAATATAGAAGTTTAGTTCTCGGAAAAACAAAGCCGCACGACAAGAGTTCAAGAATAAGAAGTTTTTTCTAAAGGTTCTGCAGCTTCTCGGGGATAAATACAGACATCTCCGTACTGATCCACGATACTCTACCAACCAGCTCATGACTCATGAGGCCTAGTAACCTAGGCTCCGATACCAACTTTTCACGACCTCAATCCCGATCGTAATGGCACCCAACACAATTACTAGGCAAGACCAACCATTTAACACCCTCAACCCGAACGTGAATCTCAATACCAGTTAATTAAATATTTAGAATAGATAACAAAACTATTAATCGAATAGTTTAGATAAAAACAGTATGAAACACTGACATGACCAACATCTCCCAAAGACCTGGGGTCATGAGTCTTGAGCCTCTAATAATACAGAGTAGCAAATCCTCAGTAATACAGATGTTCTAAAATGCGGAAAGATAAAAGGGATAAAGGGGAGGAGTCGGTTCCTACGGACGTCAGACAGCTACCTCGACAACTCTTGAAAGCTCTAGCAAGCAGCAAATAGCTCGACTATGCTCTCGAGACACCAAAATTTTCATGCATGGTGAAAAGAGTAAAGTGAGTACTTCCAAATCAGTGGTAATAAATATATATGATGGCTGAAAGTAAGAAATCCCGAAATATAACAATGCAAAGCTAAGACGAATAATTGAGCACATTTAACGGTGGAACAACAACAAGCAATGACAGGTAAAATAGATGGATATAGATGCATGAATGCAATGCAATGCACATGACCATTACAGCGCGCAACCCGATCTATTTGGGTACCGGCGCTCACTATGGGGGTTCAGACTCCGGAGGGGCTCCTACAACCCAAGCGCAATATCATCGTAGCACTTTTGCGACGTGCAGGCCGATCCACACTCAGTCCAGTATTATGTATGCAAGCCACACGGGCACAATCAAATTTATCATTTTTAGTTCCAATTATTAGGAAGTATAGACTTAAGTGTTTAAACCTTTAGAAATTTACTAATCATTTCGAGACACTGTTTGACTTGGGACTGATATCATGAAAATATGCTAATCATCATGAAAACAATGATAATAATCCTTAAGATATCCAAATAATCGGCACACAACCCAGATATACTCATAACAATGCAAGTAGGATGTTTACCAATCAATTTCTAGCCAATAACACAGTATGAACATCACTCGAACGGACTAAGCCATAGTCCCCAATCATAAACGACCCTTCACACTAAGCCATAGTCCCCAAATCATAGTCGACCCCGCACTCACAAGAGAGTACGTGTCTCGCCGTTATACAACGTCACAAGGTGGTATACCTGGGTTTCGAACCCGCTAGTCATCACCCACATCTATTACTCACCTCAATACGGCTCGACGACTAGTCCGCAATGCCCTTGCCACGAGAATCAAGCTCCGCACGTGTAGAATCTGATCAAATATAGAAGAAACACATCAAATTAGGCCAATGGAACGATACCCAGTCGAAACAACTCAATTTACACCAAAATTTACAAAGTTGTCAAAACCCGACTTTCAGTACGCTTCTCGAAAGATTACGAAAGTCACATATTCGGAACCCTCGTCTCAACACGAGTCTAAGCATATAAAATTTACCAAATTCGAACTCCATTTACCCACTCAAATCCTTGTTTTTCCATAGTTCAAGCCTATGGCTAAAACCTCCATAAAATACCCCAAATTCTTCCATTTTCATGAGATAATTGCATAATATTATCAATACTAATCATAATTTGAGTCCATAGTTGATTACCTGATGAATTCCCTAGAATTTCTCTTCAAAATCGCCCAAATCGCCTCTTAAACTGAGCCCCAAATGTTTTGAAATGTTTCTGAAATTTCTAACTTCTGATATAATTAACCCTTTGTGATTTCCGCTTCTGCGGACCATTTTCCGCCTCTGTGGAACCGCTTCCGCGACCAATTGGTCGTTTCTGCGAACCCAGGCCTAACTGGCCATTTCCGCCCCTACGAGCCACGGACCGCTTTTGCGCGTCCGCTCCTGCGGAATTTTCCATTTCCGCGCCTCAGAGTCCGCTTCTGCGGACTCGCTTAAGCGGCCAAAATTCTGCTTCTGCGGATCCTTCACCCCTCGACCCAATTCTGCTTCTGCGACCAGCTTCCGTACCCGCGACACCACTTCTACGGACAAAGGTCCGCTTCAGCGAAGACCTGTGCTTATGTGCCTCATCGTCCGCTCCTGCGGACTCGCTCCTGCGCTCCCATTTCTGCAGGAGTGAAAACAACAGAACCAGCAAACAAAAATCTGCAATTTTTCATGTTTTCTCCCGTTTAACCTTCCGAAAACACCCCGAGGCCCCCGAGACCTCATCCAAACACACCAACACATCCTAATACCTTATACGAACTTGTTCCAATCCTCAAAACACGTCTAAAAACATCAAAACTCGTAATTCGCATCTGATTCAAGCCTAATTTCCTTAAAACTTTTCAAATTACACATTCGATAAAAAAACCCGACCAAACGACGTCCGAATGACCTGAACATTTGCGGACATATCCAAAATCACATGACGAAGCTACATAAATTGTCAGAATTCCATTCCGATCCCCGGATCAAAGTCCCACTATCGATCGGATTTCGCCAAAATTCCAACTTAGCCAATTCAAGCCTATTTCTACACTGGACCTCCAAATTCAATTTCGATCACTCCTGCAAGTCACAAATCACCTCCCGGAACTAACCAAATCACCAGAATTTGATTTCGAGATCTCTAACCACATAGTCAGCTTCAAGTTAACTTTTTATAAACAAACTTCACTAAAAAAGGCTATATGCCTCATTTTCAACCCAACTCACTCCTAACTCACCTGATAGACTCTAACACTGATATAAAAGCATAAAACATTTAATTACAACATAGCGGGGTGCTAATTACCATGACGACGGGCCGGGTCATCACATTCTCCCCCTCTTAGGCAAATGCTCGTCCTCGAGCGGGTCAAGAAACATAACTGAAGGCTCAAACAAGTGAGCATATCTACTCTGCATCTCCCGCTCAATCTCCCAAGTGGCCTCCTCCACGGGTCGACCTCTCCACTAAACCTTAACTGATGCAATGTCCTTGGACCTCAATCTCCTCACCTGACTACCCAATATAGCAATAGGCTCCACATCATAGGTCAGATCATTATCAAGCTGAATAGTGCTAAAGTCCAACACATGCAATGGGTCGCCAACCTATTTCCGGATCATGGACACGTGGAACACTGGATGAACTCCTGATAGACTGGGTGGCAAATAAAGCATATACGCCACCTCTCTAATCCTCCTGAGGATCTCAAAAGGGCCAATAAATCTCGGTCTGAGCTCTCCTTTCTTCCCAAATCTCATAACGCCTCTCATTGGTGAAACCTTCAGTAAGACTTTCTCACCCACAAAATAAGACACATCTCGAACCTTCCGGTCCGCATAACTCTTCTGGCGCAACTGAGCTGTGCGAAGTCTCTCCTGAATAACCTTCACCCGATCCAAAGCATCCTGGACTAGCTCTATCCCCAATAACCTAGCCTCACCGGGCTCAAGCCAACTAACTCGAGATCTACACCGTCTCCTATATAAAGCCTCATACGGCACCATCTGAATACTGGATTGGTAACTGTTATTATAGGCAAACTCTGCGAGAGGCAAGTAATCAGCCCACGAACCACCAAAGTCAATAACACAAGCTCTCAACATATCCTCCAAAATCTGAATAGTACGCTCGGACTATCCGTCCGTCTGAGGATGGAATGCAGTACTCAACTCAACATGGGAGCCCAACTCCCACTGAAATGTCCTCCAAAACTGTGAAGTAAACGGTGTACCTCTGTTTGATATAATAGAAACTGGGACTCCATGCAATCTAACGATCTCCCGAATGAATATCTCGGCTAATCACTCCAAGGAGTACGAAGTACACACATGAATGAAGTGAGCTGACTTGGTCAGCCTATCCATAATCACCCACATAGAATCAAACTTCATCGCTATCCGAGGGAGTCAACAAAGTCCATAGTGATCCTCTCCCACTTCCACTCGGGAATATCAATGCGCTGAAATACACCACCGGGCCTCTGATGCCCGTACTTAACCTGCTGACAGTTGAGGCACTGTGCTACATGTCTGACAATGTTCATCTTCATCTTTCTCCACCAATAGTAATGTTTCAAGTCTTGATACATCTTCGCGGCTCCTGGATGGATAGAATACCGTGAGCTATGGGCCTCCTCCAGAATCAACTCACGAAGGTCATCAACATTGGGCACACATATCCGGCCTTGCATCCTCAATACGCCGTCACTATCAATGGTGACATCTCTAGCATCATCATGCTGAATTCTGTCCCTAAGGACAGCCAAGTGTGGATCATCATACTGGCGCTCACGAATACGATCATATAGAGAAGACCGAGATACAACACAAGCCAACACCCTGCTGGGCTCTGAAATGTCTAACCTCACTAGCCGATTGGCTAGCGCCTGAACATCATAAGCAAATGATCTCTCCTCAGCTGGAATATATGCCAAGCTGCCCATACTAACCGCCTTCCGGCTCAAAGCATCGGCCACCACATTGGCCTTCCCCGGATGATATAGAATAGTAATATCATAATCCTTGAGCAACTCAAGCCATCTCCGCTGTCTCAAATTAAGATCTTTCTGTTTGAACAAGTGCTGGAGACTACGGTGATTGGTATACACCTCACAGGACACGCCGTACAGATAGTGCCTCCAAATCTTCAAGGCATGAACTATGGCAGCTAGCTCCAAATCATGAACAGGATAGTTCTTCTCATAGGGCTTCAACTGCCGAGAAGCATAAGCAATCACCTTACCTTCCTGCATCAACACACAACCTATCCCCACTCTCGAGTCATCATAATTAACAGTATATGAACCTGAAGCTAATGGAAACACTAACACTGGAGCTGTGGTCAAAGCTATCTTAAGCATCTGAAAGCTATTCTCGCACTCATCCGACCACACGAATGGTGCACCCTTCTGAGTCAATTTAGTTAAAGAAGAAGCAATGGATGAAAATTCCTGAACAAACCGGCAAAAATATCCCACCAAACCAAGAAAGCTCATGATCTCTGTAGCTGAGGACAGTCTAGGCCAATTCTGCACCGCCTATATCTACTTCGGATCAACCTGAATACCATCACGAGACACCATATGACCCAGAAATGCTACTGACTTGAGCCAAAACTCGCACTTGGAGAATTTAGCATATAGATTCTCCTCTCTCAATCTCTGCAACACAATACTCAAATGCTGAGCATGCTCCTCCTGACTATGAGAGTAGACTAGAATGTAATCAATGAATACAATCACAAATGAATCCAAATAGGGCTTGAACATACTGTTCATCAGATTCATGAATGATGCTGGGGCGTTGGTCAGCCCAAAAGACATCACAAGGAACTCATAGTGGCCATATCTGGTCCTGAATGTAGTCTTCATAATATTAGAGTCCCTGATCTTCAACTGATAATAGCCTAAAAGAAGATGCCTCATTTTCAACCCAACTCACTCCTAACTCACCCGATAGACTCTAACACTGATATAAAAACATAAAACATTTAACTAAAACTTAACGGGGTGGTAATTCCCGTGACGACGGGTCGGATCGTCACATTTATTGATGGCCTCAACTACTCCATTCGCATTCTGATGAACAGAGAGAGAGAGTACTATCATAATCTTTTGAACAGGTTGTGGATATGGAATGCCCCATTGAGGCGGATGGTCGCTAGGGGCGGGAGGTAAAGAGGCCTCGAGGTTCTGGTAGCTTTAGTGGTGCTCCATCCAGAGGACAGTTTCAGCAGGGCAGAGGTCGCTCTTCTAGACCTTCTCAGTCAGGCCGCCCTGAGCATAGCGGATCTTCTTCTTCTGGTCGTGGCCACCAGGGTTTCCAGCAGGGACAGTCTTCACTTAGTGCCCTCCTAGCTCAGAGTACAGCACCTACTTCTTCAGCCCAAGGTTTGTCTACGGTGAGGGGTTCCCTTCAGTCCCTTTCTCCAGCGCTAGGTAGCTGTTTTGAGTGTGGCGAGTTTGGCCACATGAGGATGCAGTGCCCTTGACTCTGTAGAGACAGGTCTCAGTAGAGGGATCAGCCCTCCTCTTCAGCACCACCTCAGGCTAGTAGAGGCAGAGATCAGTCTTCTAGGGTCGCCCCACAGGTGAGGAGCAATCGAGTGGGGGCCAGGCACATTTTTATGCACTCACTGACAGGCATGATGCAGTTGCCTCCGATGTAGTGATTACAAGTATCATTTCTGTCTGTCACAAAGATGCCTCTGTTCTATTTGATCCCGGGTCCACATATTCATACGTCTCTTCTTATTTTGCACATCATTTGGGTGCGACCCGTGGTAGTCTTGATTTGCCTGTTCATGTATCCACCCCAAGTGGGTGATACGATTACTGTGGATCATGTCTATAGATCCTGTGTTATTTCTATTGGGGGTCTGGAGACCGAGGTGGATCTGTTATTGTTATGGATAGTGGACTTCGATGTGATATTGAGCATAGACTGGTTGTCTCTATGCCATGCTATATTGGACTGTCATGCCAAGACGGTTACATTGGCTATTCCTGGTATTCCTCAGATCGAGTGGCGGGGTTTGACTGATTACGTCCCTAGCCGCGTTATTTCATTCTTAAAAGCTTAGAGAATGGTTGAAAAGGGATGTTTGTCGTATTTAGCATTTGTGAAGGATGTGGGAGCTGAGTCTCCTAGTATTGATTCTGTACCTGTTGTGAGGGACTTTCCAAGATGTATTCCCCTCAAACCTGCCGGGTATGCCACCAGATAGGGACATCGATTTTGGCATTGACTTGTTGACGGGCAATCAGCCCATTTCTATTCCTCCTTATCGGATGGCACCATCTGAGCTGAAGGAATTGAAAGAACAACTTCAGGATCTTTTGGATAAGGATTCATTCACCCTAGTGTGTCCCCGTGGGGTGCACTAGTGTTATTTGTTAAGAAGAAAGATGGTTTTGTGTGGATGTGTATTGATTATAGACAATTGAACAAGGTAACAGTGAGGAACAAGTAACCTCTACCGTACATTGATGATTTATTTGATCAGTTACAGGTTGCGAGGGTGTTCTCTAAGATTGATCTTCGTTCAGGCTATCATCAGCTGAAGATCAGGGACTCTGATATTATGAAGACCGCATTCAGGACTAGATATGGTCGCTATGAGTTCCTTATGATGTCTTTTGAGCTGACCAACGCCCAGCAGCATTCATACATCTGATGAACAGCGTGTTCAGGCCATACTTGGATTTATTCGTGATCGTGTTCATTGATGATATTCTAGTCTAATCCCGTAGCCAAGAGAAGCACACTTAGCATTTGAGCATTGTGTTGCAAAGGTTGAGAGAGGAGAAGTTGTATGCTAAATTCTCCAAGTGCAAGTTTTGGCTCGAGTCAGTAGCATTTCTGGGTCATGTGGTGTCTTGTGATGGTATTCAGGTTGACCCGAAGAAGATAGAAGCGGTGCAGAGTTGGCCTAGACCGTCCTCAGCTACAGAGATCAGTAGTTTCCTTGGCTTGGTCGGGTATTATCGCCGGTTTGTTCAAGAATTTTCATCCATTGCTTTTTCTTTGACTAAGTTGACGCAAAAGGGTGCACCATTCCTGTGGTCAGATGAGTGCGAGGAGAGCTTTCATAAGCTCAAGACAACTTTGACCATAGCTCCAGTATTAGTGTTGCCATCAGCTTCAAGTTCATATACTGTATATTGCGATGCCTTGATGGTGCGGATAAGTTGTGTGTTGATACAGGAGGGTAGAGTGATTGCTTATGCTTCTCGTTAGTTGAATCCCCATGAGAAGAACTACCATGTTCATGATTTAGAGCTAGCTGCCATAGTTCATGCCTTGAAGATTTGGAGGCACAATTTGTATGGCGTGTCCTGTGAGGTGTATACCGATCATCATAGTCTCCAGCATTTTTTCAAACAGAGGGATCTTAATTTGAGACAGCGGAGATGGCTTGAGTTGCTCATGGATTATGACATTACTATTCTATATCATTCCGGGAAGGCCAATATTGTAGCCGATGCTTTGAGCCGGAAGTCGGTCAGTATGGGCAGCTTGGCATATATTTCCACCTGAGGAGAGATCATTTGCTTATGATGTTCAGGTGCTAGCCAATCGGCTAGTGAGGTTAGACATTTCGGAGCCCAGCAGGGTGTTGGCTTGTGTTGTATCTCGGTCTTCTCTATATGATCGTATTCGTGAGCGCCAGTATGATGATCCACACTTGCTTGTCCTTATGGACAGAGTTCAACATGATAATGTCAGAGATGTCACTATTGATCATGATGGTGTATTGAGGATGCAGGGCCGGATATGCGTGCCCAATGTTGATGGCCTTCGTGAGTTGATATTGGAGGAGGCTCATAGCTCGCGGTATTCTATCCATCCAGGTGTTGTGAAGATGTACTAGGACTTTAAATAGCATTATTGGTGTAGGAAGATGAAGATGGACATTGTGAGACCTGTAGCACGGTGCCTCAACTGTCAGCAGGTCAAGTACGAGCATCAGAGGCCCAGTGGCGTGTTTCAGCGTATTGATATTCCCGAGTGGAAGTGGAAAAGGATCACTATGAACTTTGTTACTAGACTTCCTCGGACAGCGAGAAAGTTTGATTCAGTTTGGGTGATTGTGGATTGGCTGACCAAGTCAGCTCACTTCATTCATGTGTGTACCTTCTCGGAGCGATTAGCTGAGATATTCATTCGGGATATCGTTAGATTGCATGGAGTCCCAGTTTCTATCATATCAGACAAAGGTACTCAGTTAACCTCGCAGTTCTGGAGGACATTTCTGTGAGAGTTGGGCTCTCAGGTTGAGTTGAGTACTGCGTTCCATCCTCAGACGGACGGACAGTCCGAGCGTACTATTCAGATCTTAGAGGATATGTTAAGAGCTTATGTTATTGACTTCGGTGGTTCAAGGGCTGATTATTTGCCTCTCGCAGAGTTTACCTATAACAACAGCTACCAATCCAGTATCCAAATGGCACCGTATGAGGCTTTATATACTAGACGGTGTAGATCTCTAGTTGGTTGGTTTGAGCCCGGTGAGGCAAGGTTATTGGGGACAGAGTTAGTCCAGGATGCTTTGGATAGGGTGAAGGTTATTCTGGAAAGACTTTGCACAGCTTAGTCACGCAGAAGAGTTATGCGGACCGGAAGGTTCGAGATGTGTCTTATTCTATGGGTGAGAAGGTCTTGCTGAAGGTTTTGCCTATGAAAGGCGTCATGAGATTTAGGAAGAAAGAAAAGCTCATTCCGAGATTCATTGGCCCTTTTGAAATCCTCAGAAGGATTGGAGAGGTGGCATATACACTTGTTTTGCCACCCAGTCTATCGGGAGTGCATCCAGTGTTCCACGTATCCATGCTCCAGAAATATGTTGGCGACCCATCGCATGTGTTGGACTTTAGCACTATTCAGCTTGATGATGACTTGACCTACGATGTGGAGCCTATAGCTATATTGGGTTGTCAGGTGAGGAGGTTGAGATCCAAGGACATTGCATCAGTAAAGGTTCAGTGGAGAGGTCGACCCGTGGAGGAGGCCACTTGGGAGATCGAGTGGGAGATGCGGAGCAGATATCCTCACTTATTTGAGTCTCCAGGTATGTTTCTTGACCCGCTCGAGGATGAGCGTTTGCTTAAGTGGGGGAGAATGTGACGACACATCCCATCGTCATGGGAATTACCATCACGTTACCCCTTCATTTATATGTTTCATGTTTCTATATCGATGTTAGAGTCTATCAGGTGAGTTAGGAGTGATTCTAGTTGAAAATGAGGCATATAGCCTTTTGAAATGAAGCTTGTCTATGAAAATTCAACATGGAGTTGACTATGTAGTTAGAGGACTTGGAATCGGATTCTGATGATTCGGTTAGTTCCGGGAGGTGATTTGTGACTTAGGGGAGCGATCGGAATTGAATTTGGAGGTCCGGTGTAGAAATAGGCTTGAATTGGCTAAGGTTGAATTTTGGCAAAATCTAAATAGTAGGTAAGATTTTGATCCGGGAGTCAGAATGGAATTTTCACAGTCGCAGTAGCTCCGTTAGATGATTTTGGATATGTCTGCAAATTTTCAGGTCATTCAGACGTCGTTTGGTCGGGTTTTTGATTGGATGTTGGTTTCGGAAGTTCTATATGAAACTTAGGCTTGAATTCGCCTTGATTCGATGATTTTCGTGTTTAAGGGTGTGTTTTTATTATTAGAACAAGTTCGTATTGTGTTTTGGAGTAGGTTGGTGGTTTTCGTTGGGGTCCCTGGGGCCTCGGGGTGAATCTGGTGTTCCAAACGGACCATTTTTGGTTAGAAGGAACAACAGAAATTGCTGTCATAATTGCATAGCCATTTTGCTCTCTGCGATCGCATGAGGAGCCATGCGATCACGTAGAAGGATTGGTGAGGCAGTGGAATTGTTCTCTGCGATCGCATAGCTTAAGCTGCGATCGCATAGTAAAGGAAAGTGAAGCACTACAATCGCGGGGCCCAATACGCGATCGCATAGAGGTTCTTGAGGGCATACAGATTTTATACTATGTGATCGCATAGTGATGACTGCGATCGTATAGAGTGTTTTAGAGCTCATGAAAATTTATTCATTGCGATCTTATGCCAAGGGCTGCGATCGCATAGTGTTAAAATGCCTGACATGAAGGTTAAGTTCAGAACATTTCATCCGCGACCCATTTACACAAAACCTCCATTTTTGAGTTCCTTGAGAGCTAAGTAACGGGAATTGAAGGGGATTTCATCGGGAGAACATTGGAGGTAAGTTTCATGGCCTAAACACGTGATTTTATCTTAGAATCTCCAATTATTTCACTGTAAATGGGAAGATTAATGGGAATTTTTGCCCTAAGCCTGGGTTATGGTAAATCATCAATTTGAATAGGCAAACGGAGTCGTATTTTGATAAACTTTATATGTATGGACTCTTGTTGAGATAAGGAATCCGAAAATGTAACTTTTGTAATTTTTCGTGAAGCGTACCAAAAGTTGGGTTTTGGCAACTTTGTGGTTTTTGGTGTAATTCGAGTTGTTTCAATTGGGTAATGTCCCTTTAGCCTATTTTGATGCATTTCTATTGATTTTGATTAGATTTTGCACTAGTGGAGGCTGATTCTCGTGGCAATGGCATTATGGACTAGTCTTCGAGCCGAGTCGAGGTGATTAATGGGTGTGGGTGATTACCAGCGGGTTCGAAACCCCGATATATCAATATGTGATGTTGTATTGAGGCGAGCCACGTACTCTCCTATGAGTACGGGGTCGAAAGTGATTTGGGACTATGGCTTACTCCGACCTGATAGTACTATACTGTGTTGTTGGCTATTATTGAGCCGGTGAACCTCCTACTTGGATGGTTGTGTATATCTTTGGGCTATGAGCCAGTTATTGGGATCCCGTGAGGATCGTTGCTATTGTTTCTATAATATTGACATGTTATTTTGTTACCAGTCCTGAGCTATTACTGTCTAAAATGATTTTCCAAACTCTGGAATTTCTGAAACACTATTTTTATTGAAAATGATAAAAAGAGATTTCAAATACTATTTCTGAGCTTGTGAGGCTGCATTGCATTGTAGCTGGACTGGTAGTGGATCGGGCTGCGCGCCGCAGCATATCATTGATATTGTGCTTAGGCTGTAGGAGCCCCTCCGGAGTCTGAACCCCCACGGTGAGCACGGGTACCCAAATGGATCGGGCTACGCGCCATAGCGGTTATGTTCATGCATTGCATTGCATTTAGCTATACCTATTATGGTGTTAGCTGATATTGCTTGTTTTGATATTGCCGGTTCGGATATTGTACATGTTGATACTGATGCAGGGTATTGTGTATAGCTTTACTTAGTGTGGTATTGGGTTTTCTTACCTTTGTTGTCTTACCCCTGCTTATTACCACTGAGTCTGGAAGTACTCACTTTACTTCCTACACCTTGTGTGCAGATCCAGGTACATCGCGGTAGATCTAAGTCTATTGCTGCTTCGGAGATTGCTTTTGGACAAGCGAGGTAGCTGCCAGCATCCGCAGGACCTGATTCTCCAGTTTATCCTTATTTTGTTCTGTCTATCCCACACTTGTGCACAGTTGTATACACTATCATATTTTATAAATTCTAGTAGAGGCTGATGACTTGTGACTCCTGTTCTGTTAGGAGGTTGTACTGGTTTGGGGTGTCTAATCCCGGTGTTTAGATATTATTTTATTATCATTCTATCACTATTTGTGCTTAAGAAGGGTTAAGTGTGAGCTGATAGCTCCCTGTTCAGTTGATTGGTCGGGCTGGCCTAGCAGTGAGCTGTGCGCCATCACGACCGGGTTTGGGATCGTGACAGTTAATGTCCGGAACCAAAGTGCTTAAAGGAAAATGCATCCTGCACATAATAAAACATTAACAAAATTCTTAAGCAAATGGAAAGAATAAAGACTCTCATGGATATTCAAACAAATGTAATACTCAGATAGTACTTGAGCAAAAGATATGTCTTTATTTAGAAATATAACACAGGTACAGAATTGAGAAAAGGAATGAAAAGCTAAACTGTAGCATCTCCGGAACTAGGAGGAAGAGAAATGTCCGCACAGCCGAGAAACGTAGATGGATCCACCGATGGCTTAATATTTTCCCCGATTTGGTCTTCATCATCATTGCCCTCTGATTCTTTTTTAGTTCCCGAGAACTTGGCACCGCAGCTAGAAGGGATAAGAGCATAGACTGCACTGGGAGTCCATTAGCAGCCAACTCAAGCTCTTCGGCTTTAGCAATTTCGGCATCAAAGTCAATGATACCTGCTTTGGTCTCTTCCAAGGTTTTTATCATTATGTTGTGCATGTAATATGTTTTTTCAACAATGAGGGAAGCTGCTTGGCATTTAAGTTCTTCTTTGAGTTGAGTTACCTCAACACAAAGACTATCTCGAGCGGACCTAACAGATATGAGGCTAACATTAAGGCCACAGACAGTTGAACTAAAGAGCCGATTATGCTCAACAGTTTTCCTGTACTCTTCTTCCAACTGGGCATGTTTTACACCCTCAACATCAAGCTTTGCGATTTTGGAGTTCAAGTCTACCTCTAAGTTAGTCACTTTTTCAATACTGACAGTCTCGTACTTTATTGCAGCAAGAACGATGTCATGGACTTTAGCCCATTTGGCCTTGGCTTCATCAAATCTAACCCTCAGTGGGCCAATTTCTAGGCCAAGGGTTACCACCTTTCACTCAGTTTGCTGCGAACAAGTTTCTGAGGCAACAACCTCAGTAGCCTTGGCTTCCAGTTCCGAGAAGCGAGCTACACTTTGCTCCTGCTCTGCCATAAGTTGATCTCAAGCAGAAATAAGTTCTTCCTTATCACAAATATACCTCTGAAAGCCCACGAAAGTAAGAAAGTTGTCCTACAAAACAAGAAAAGTAAAACTCAGAATACACAAAAGTAGAAGAAATAACAAAGGAAGAAAGGAACGTTTTGATGCAGCATTGTGCATGGTATTGTTCAACAGACACTCTCCCTAGAGTGCCTGAACCATTTCCCAATATTTCTCTTGAGCCAAAGGCTTCAGATAATTAGAAAGCTCCACCGACAGGGAAAGCAGGTTGCACCCGGTAGAGATGAAAGCATAACATTCCTCCTCCCATGAGGATCTTAAGAAGAGGCATCATAATTTTACCCCAAATTCGCATAAACTAAGGACTGTGGAGGAGAAATGTAGAAATATCTCCTTCGTGATTAAATGTGGCCGGTGATGTAGCAATTGCTGGTGCTAGTGAAGACGGGGAAGACGCTGATAGAGTTGAAGGGTGTGAAACAGCTACATCAAATACAATGCTAGTAGTTGAATGCTCGCCAACCAAAGATGGAAGGGACTCGGTACTTAGCTCTGCAGTATTTGGAACAATAATTGGGGCCCGAAAATGGGAATTAGCATTTTCCACAAAATAAAACTCCCCCAAAGCACCGAGGATTTGTCCTTAGTTATTGTAACTAACTCAGCAGATTGAGCATTCTGTTGAGTTGATGATGAACTATGACTTTCGGATAGAGAAGCCCCATCATCACTAGATTCTTCATCCCCCTCTTATTTTTTTCCCTGCCACAAAAAATGCCTTCTTTTTGGTTACTTGTTGTCCGGTCGGGGGCTCCATGGGAAAACATTTCTGCCTGAAGCAAGCCCAGAGATACTTGTTTGAATAAGTGCCTACTGAAGCAGCCTTGCTGCATCAGCAAGATCAGCCAAGACATCCTCCTCGGGTCAGCAACATACCCCGCGGGTAGACCTAATTTTATGAACAAGTTAGAAAGATTCAACCAAATTATTCACATAAAAAATGGAAGCAAGGTAAATTTAATTTAACATAATTTTTATCCTTCCACCCGTATTTAAGGGGAGAAATTTAAAAATAGCCAGATTTATAATAGGTCATTCAAAAATAGCCCAGTTTCAAAAGTAATCGAAATTGAGCCACTTTTCATGTAAAGAAAAATTTGAATGGAAATACTGTTCAAAATTAGGAAAATACATCCGCATATTGTACGGGAGTTCAAGCATAAGTATGCTTGAACTCCCGCATATTATGCGGGAGTTCCAGGATAACTATGCTGGAACTCCCGTATAATATGCGGGAGTTCAAGTATAATTATACTGGAACTCCCACATAACATACTCGAGTTCCAGCAAGTATAAATGTCCAGTATAATATATTGGAGTTTTGAGCATCGGTGCTCCAGTCTCCCGTATATTATATAGAGTCAGCAAAGTATACCGGTCCAACATAATTTGCTGGAGTTCGTACACAAATCTACCGAACTCCTATATAATATATGGGACCGGTCTCTGTTGTAGAAAAATAGTGGCTATTTTTCATTGACTTGATAAATGATGTCTATTTTTGATTGACCGGTAAGAAAACTAGTTATACCGTGCTATTTTGATGTATTTAAGGGCCCGTTCTTTCCACAAATAAGTTTCAGGCATTGTAACGTCCAAGATCTTCTGAACCTATCGGTCTACGCCTTCCACCACCGATGAGATCCATCGAGTTGATGAAACATTCAATGAGTGAAGAGTCAATATGGCCATTGAGGAATATTCAATAAAAGGAAATATTAATTGACGATCATAAGAGTGCGGTTCCAAGCAGCCAAAAAGGATGATGTCATTGTCGAAATGATATTATCAATGGAAACTGATGTGAACCGTTCAATCCACTTACGGTCATTATCATCATCCATGATGGTCAACAGAGTATAGTGGCCATGTTTCCAAAGATCTATCATTCCCCATAGGAAGTCTTGGGAGAGTAGAGATTCATCATACAAGCTAAGGTTATCTCTTCTCCATCCTCCTGGCAAAAACACTGAAGGCACATGACCATCCTCTACACAGAGGGATTTACTTGTGCCAAACATACTTGGTAGCTTAAGCAAAATTTCACAATCACAGAATCCATCTCTCTACTCAAAGAAAATGCACCCAAAGTAAAGAGATACATGTAAAGTTGTGTAAAACCCTCATTAGGAAGGGTCACTCGCTTTGATAGATCAGGAGTAATATTATCTAACTCATGGCACTGACTATCTTCCTTCATAACAGGAATACTGGAAAGACGAATTGAAGAAGGGTGCCTACTGACAGCCCATGTACGAGGGTTAGCAATAGAGAATTTCTCTTTGAAGTCTTTTGTGGTATTAAAACTTCTAGGAATGATGAGCCCGCTGTTGGAGGAACAGAGTCCTTGACCTTTTTCTTTTTCTTTGAAGAACTGGTGTACTTTGAGGAAAAATCAATTGTGTGGAAGATGGAGAAGGATTTTAGTTTGACGAGAGTTAGAGAAAAGATGAAGAACAAAGGTGCAAATCGAAATTGGAAATTATGAAATGTAAGGGAGACGGTTGATACGTATATGTCAAAATTTTGCAACTAAATTCATGACCAAAATTACCTCGGTAATCGACAAAAGTTGTACTGGATCAAGGGATAACGCGTGTTTGGGGCATTAAATACGAAGTGACGTGCGTTTAATCAACCGTTAGAAGATTTTAGGGGGAGTTATACTAATTCCTGCCAAAAGAATATTTCTACCAACTTTTTGGTAATACAAAGTTATGTCATCATAAAGCAGGGGACTAGCTGTATATGGTAAAATATGATATGGAACGTGGAAATCTAAAGGAAGGACACGTAGAACCCAAGACAGGGTTGGCCAAAGACCAAATATAGTTATTCCATCTTACCATAAGAAGGGATAACATTCATAAAGGTATATTAAATGCTCTGCGCCTGGTAGCATTTAATAAAAAATATTCTACAGCATTAAGAGCGATAATCCATTACAGAGAATTTGGCATTTATGTCCACCATTATATCTTGGTGGAATACATCCAGAGACACTTAAAGTTAGTATAATTTTTTTTATTTAGAGACCTAAACAGAAAGTTGTTCCTGTTGAGCACTTATACTACACTAAACTTGTTCCATTAGGCATTATTTTGATAATTAAACAATCTTACAAAGTGTGTGCAATACGCTGGCGGCCGGTGTGGTGAATGACAAATAAAGAAAGGACATATATCATTTTGAGTTTTAAAAAAAAAACCTGTCACGACCCGGATTTTTCACCATCAGGAGTCATGATGGTGCCTACTATTGGAGCTAGGCAAGCCAAATATCTAACATCTTCGGATAAAAATACAACAATAATAAAATAACGAGTCTTTAAACAAATGCAGAAGTCTTTTAAAAACATGAATAACCGAAAGCCCAAAAATGCGAAAGTTTAATATTTCACTACCCAAGACAAGAGTCGCTATCTTATGAACCACTAAAGAGTGCTACAAACAAGTCTGAATAGAAAATACAGTGCCTGTCTCGATAAAATGAAAACAAACAGAAAATATAGAAAGGAACTTCAGCCTGCGAATGCCAGCTAGGCTACCTAGTGAGTCCCTGGACTGAAGTTAGCTCCCGATCAGGATGCTACTGATGTGGTCCAAAAGCTGCTCTGGTACTGTGTTCTGTGCAAAAAGCACAGAAGAGTAGCATCAGCACAACCGACCCCATGTGTTAGTAAGTGCCTGGCCTAACCCCGGCGAAGTACTGATGAGGCTAGACAGGACTACCAAATCAACCTGTGCAGTTCAATATATATATGTTCAATAAAAATTAAAGAATACCGAAAACTGAATAGTTAAAATGGGAGGGAAACATGATATATAAAGGTCATCAACTTAAGTAAGAAACATGGCACAACAATAATAAACAAAAGCGGGAAAATCAACAGTTGCATGGCATTAACCTTCATGCTTTTACTTTCATTCTCACCCAACGTAATCAAATAAAATGCATGGCATCACCCTTAGTGATTTCCCTCACATAACTCTCATTTCGTGTCATGGAATCATCCTTCATTCAATTATAGTCAAATCAGAGCACGGAATGTCCCTTCGTGCATAAATAATCAAAACATGGCACAGAATGACCCTTTGTGCAAATATAATCAAAACATGCCGCGGAATGACCCTTCGTGCAAATATAATCAAACATGGCATGAAATGACCCTTCATGCATTATCACTCTTCCTCACCCAAATAGCAATCACAGCCAAATGGGCGAGGGGATAAATAAACAATAAGACATGTCCCAGCAAAGGAAAATACAATTAAATAGCTAAATCCTAGCAAGGGAACAACAACAACTTTCACATTCCGTCATGGGAGATAATCAATATAATTAAACCATCCCGTCAAGGGATTAATCACATTTCTTTCCAATTTTTCCATTTCTTACTCAATAGTATTTTTACCGTTCGAGCCAATGCTCCAAAGAATCCATAATACATAATTAATCCTCATACTCTTCACATTATGTAGATATCATTAGTTTAGCTTGGAAGAGTCCAAAAAATATACCAAAATAAGCACAAATAAAGACTCACAGTCATGCTAGGCACCGGTGTATAGATACTTGTCACCATGCCTATACACCGTACTTGATCACTTAGCAATTAGCAATTAATAACACTCTAATCATATTCCATCAAGACAAAGTTAGATCAAACACTTACCTCGGTCCAAAGAATAGCAATCAATCCTCAAATATCGTCTTTCCTCTACAATCCGACTCTGAAACAATGATACTTAGGCATAAATAATTCAATAGTATCAATAAAAGATCAACAACATTATCCCATAGCCTAGAAATGAGTTTCCTAGCATTCTTCCAAAAATACCAAAATTCGAAATCGGGCCTACATGGTCCAAACACGAGGCTCGGACCAAAACCTAGTCACACATAACCCCACGAGTTCAAATATATAATTTATTTTAAAATTCGACCCCAAATTGAGGTTGAATCACCCAAAATTTCCAAAACCCTAACTCTACCGAAAACCCTTAATTTCTACTTTGATTTCATAATTTAGGTCTAGAAATTTGATAAATGATGATAGAAAACGAAGAAAACGAGTTAGATAATACTTACCCAAGAAGCTTTGGTAAAGAATAGCTCTAAAAATCTATGGGGTGTGGGGAAGAAGAGCTCGTGTGAAACTTAGGAATAATCCCCTCATTGGTCTATTTTTGAGCTTTAAAAATCAGTAGGCAAAAATTCCCTTCGCGTTCGCGGAAAAGGGGCCACGTTTATGAAAGGTTAAATCAACAGACCATCGTGTTCGCGATGAAGAGGCTGCGAACGCGAAGAGAAAGATTTGGGGGGTCTAGTACTTGGTCGATGCGAATGTGTGGACAACTACGCGAACCCGATGAAGGGAGCCTTATGAACAAGGCGAACGCGGTGAGTAAAATGAAGGCTAAGTCTTCTGAGTCAAAATACTCTACGTGAATGCGAGGAGGTGATGCGATTGTGATGAAAGATGAAGCTAAAGCTTCGCGAATGCGAGAGGCATAGTGCAAACGTGAAGAAGAAAATTACTGAGCACCTGTTGCAGATTTTCTACAACTTTTCTAAGTTCTAAAACCTCCCGGAACACCTTTGAAACACTCCTGAGCCCTCGGGGCTCCTAACCAAACACACACACACTAACTCGACAATATCCTACGAACTTTACCGTGCGATCAAATCATCAAAACAACATCAAAGTCAATGAATCAAGCCTCAAAATCATCATTTTCATTTCAAACTTCTTAAACTTCTAACTTTAGATAATTAGGCCTGAAATACGTCAAACGACGTCCAATTTTGACCAAACCTCACTGGAAGCGCTTAACACATATTTAAGGCTTGTACCGGGTGTCGGAACCAAAATACGAGCCCGATATCATAGTCTTTTAACAATTTTTTTCTTTCTATTTCCTTAATAATTTCATAAAAATAAAATAACAGAAAAATTCTTTTACTCGGGTTCTAGAACTCGTATTTTGACTCTAGGCACATGCCCGAGTCCCATATTTTTCTACGGACCCTTTGGGATCGTCAAATCATGGATCTGGGATGGTTTACAAAAGATGTTGACTGAACTCAAATTTAATCATATTAATATCAAAATTATTCAATAATTTTCACAAAATTCACATATTTCAGCATAAAAGCTTTCTAGCTACGCGCCCAGACTGGGCATACAAATTGAGACAAATATAAGTGAGGTTTTCAAGGCATTGGAAGCACGGAAAGGGAATAAATCTGGGGTCATCACATTCTCTATCTCTAAAACAACTGTTCATCCTCGAACGGATAGAAGAAGGAAGTACCTGAGTCAGAAAATAGATGAGGATAACGGCTTCGCATATCGGACTCGGACTCCCAAGTCGATGCCTCAGGAGGCTGATCTCTCCACTAGACATGCATTGAAGGTAAGCTTTTCAACCTCTACTGTCGAACTTGCCAGTCTAGGATAGCTACCTACTCCTCCTTGTACGGCAGATCCTTGTCCAACTACACAGTTCTGAAATCTAACATGTGGGTAGGATCACCGTGATACCTCTGAAGCATAGACACATAACACTGGATGCATGGCTGACAAGCTAGGTGGCAAGGAAAGTCTGTAGGCTTCCTCTCCCACGCGATCAAGAATCTCAAATGGGCCAATGAACCTAGGGCTAAGCTTGCCCTTCTTCCCAAATCTCATCATGCCCTTCATAGGTGATTCACGGAGCAATACTCGCTCACCAACCATGAAAGCTACATCTTGAACCTTACGATTTACATACCTCTTTTGCCGTGACTGAGCCGAACGAAGCCTGTCCTAAATGATCTTGACCTTATCCAAGGCCTCCTAAACTAAATATGTACCTAATAACCGAGCCTCTCCCAACTCAAACTATCCCATTGGAGACCGACATCACCTACTATATAACGCCTCATATGGAGCTATCTAAGTGCTGGACTGGTAGCTGTTGTTGTAGGCGAACTCTATTAAAGGCAAAAACTGGTCCCACAAGCCTCCAAAATCAATGACACAGGCTCGAAGCATATTCTTCAATATATGAATAGTCCTCTCGGACTTGTCGTGCGTCTGAGGGTAGAACGTTGTGATTAACTGAACCTGGGTTCCTAACTCCTGCTGAACTGCTTTCCAGAAACGCGAGGTAAACTGCGTGCCCCAGTTCGAAATGATAGATGCCGGCACCCCATGAAGATGAACAATCTCTCAGATGTAGATCTCAGCTAACCTCTCTAATGAATAAATGGCTGCAATAGGAATAAAATGTGCTGACTTGGTCAGCCTATCCACAATGACCCAAATAGCATCAAACTTCTTCTGAGTCATCGGAAGTCCGGTAACAAAATCCATGGTAATCATCTTCCACTTCCACTCGGGAAGCTCAATCCTCTAAAACAAACCACCAAGCCTCTAATGCTCATACTTTACCTGCTGACAGTTCAAATATCGATCCACATATGCAACAATATCTTTCTTCATCCTATGCTACCAATAATGCTGCCGCAAGCCCTGATACATCTTCACGGCTCCCGGGTGAATAAAATACCGCAAATTTTGGGCATCCGATAAGATCAACTATCAAATTCCATCAACATTGGGCACACAAACTCTCCCCTGCAACCTCAAAATACCATCATCATCTAATGTCACCTTCGTGGCACCTCCATGCTGCATCGTGTCTCTCAGGACACACAAATAAGGATCATTATACTGTCGATCACGGATTCGCTCATATAATGAAGAACGAGCAACCGTGAATGCTAACACTCTGCTAGGCTTAGAAATTTCCAACCTCACGAATCAATTGGCCAGGGCCTGAATATCCAAGGCAAGCGGTCTCTGGCTGACCGAAAATAAGCAAGACTACCTATGCTGGCGGACTTCCTACTCAATGCACCGGCCACCACATTGGCTCTCCCCGGGTGGTACAAAATAGTAACATCATAATCTTTCAATTACTCCAACCATCTCTGATGCCTCAAGTTCAACTCCTTCTACTTAAACAAGTATTGCAGACTCTTGTGATCAGTGTACACCTCACACGTCACACCATATAAGCAATGCCTCCAAATCTTCAAAGCATGATTAATGGCTACCAACTGTAGATCATGCACCAGATAGTTCTTTTCATGGATCTTCAATTGCCTCAAAGCATAAGCAATGACTCTGTCATCCTGCATCAATATCGCACCAAGCACAATATAGGAATCATCACAATAAACTGTATATGGCCCTGAGCTTGTGGGCAAAACCAATATAGGTGCCGTAGTCAGAGCTCTCTTGAGCTTCTGAAAGCTCGCCTCACACTCGTCTGACCATCTGAACTGGGAACCCTTCTGGTTCAACCTGTTCATCTAGGCTGCTATAGATGAAACCCCCTCCACGAACCGATGGTAATAACCTACTAACCCCAAGAAACTCCGAATCTCAGTCACTAAAGCTAGTCGAGGCTAATTCTTGACTAACTCAATCTTCTTCGGGTTCATCTGAATACCCTCTATTGATACAACGTGACCCAGAAATGCAACCAAACTCAACCAGAACTCGTACTTTGAGAACTTAGCATACAATTGACTATCCTTCAGTGTCAGAAGAACCACTCTGAGGTGTTGCTCGTTCTCTTCCTAACTGCGGGTGTACACAAAAATATCATCAATAAAGGACTATCATGAACAAATCTAGATAAGGCCTGAACACTCAGTTCATCAAATCCATAAATGTTGTTGGGCATTGTTTAACCCGAATGACATGACCCAAAACTCATAATGCCCATACCGAGTGGAAAATGTTGTCTTAGGGACATCAGACGCCCTAATCATCAGTTGATGGTATCCCAATTTCAAGTCTATCTTTGAAAACACATTCGAACCCTGTAGCTGGTCAAACAAATCATCAATCCTCGGCAGTGGATACTTATTCTTTATCGTCACCTTGTTCAATTACCGGTAATCAATGAACATCCTCGTCGATCCATCCTTTTTCTTCACAAAAATAACACCGGCATACCGCAAAGAGAAACACTAGGCCTAATAAAACCCTTCTCTAGCAAATCCTACAACTGGTCCTTTAACTCCTTCAACTCTAGCGGGGCCATGCGATATGGCAGAATAAAAATGGGCTACGTGTCTGGGGCTAGATCAATACAAAAATCAATATCCCTGTCAGGCGGCATACCTGACAGGTTTGAAGGGAAAACCTCGGGGAACTACCAAACGATAGGAACAGAGTCAATAGCATGGACCTCTATGCTGGAATCACGAACATATGCCAAATACGCTAAACACCCCTTCTCGACCATACGTCGAGCCTTTACATATGAAATAACACTGCGGGTGGCATGACCTAGGGTCCCTCTCCACTCCAATCGGGGCAAATCTAGCAAAGCCAAGGTCATGGTCTTTGTGTGACAATCCAAGATAGCATGATAAGGGGAGAACCAATCCATCCCTAGTATAATATCAAAATCCACCATGTCTAAAAGCACTAAATCAACACAGGTCTGGAGACCGTCAAACACTACCACACAGGAATGATGAACTCGGTTGACCACTTTAGAATCACCCGCTAGTGTAGAAACATAAACAGGAATACCCAAGGCATCACTAGGCATAGCAAAGTAGGGTGCAAAATAAGACGACACATATAAATACGTAGACCCAGGGTCAAATAGCACTGAAGCATCCCTATCACAGACAAGAATAGTACCTGTAATAACAACATCTAAAAACTCAGCGTCTAGCCTGGCTGGCAAAGCATAACATCGAGGCTAGGCCCCACCCCCTAAACCATGTCTTTAGGACGATCGGCTACTAGCTAACCTCTACCTCTACCAGTCCGAGCTCCACCTCTACGGTCTCTACCTCCACCTTTATGATCCCTACCGCCGCCTATAACTGCCTGGGTGAGCTATGGATCACCTAATGCCTACATCATGTGATGAGGACCCTACTGTTAAGAACTGCCCGAGGATCGAAGGCAAAACCTGACAATGTGATCGGGGTCATCACAACCCTAAGAAGCCCTCTACTACTATGACTGTTGGCCCTATTGACCTGAATGTCCTCCCCTGAAGCTCTAAAGTAGAGGCACACTGATGGGATACTGATCAGAATAATGCTACTGAGAACCATCACCGGCCTGGAGTACCATGAGAAACCTGGAGTGTTGACTGAAAAGGTCTTAGTGAATGGACTCTACCATAAGAATCCCTACCTTTAGACGAGGTACCACTGAACCTACCAGAATGATGAGGCCTCTTATCCGACACCTGACCACCTCCTCGTGCGAGGGCCATCTCAACTCTACGGGCCGTATTGGCCGCCTCCTAAAAGGAAATATCATTACCAGCTCCCATAGCCATCTGGATATGGATTGGCTGAATCAATCCATCATTAAATATTCGAACCCTCTCTCGCTATATGAGGAGTATCACAATAGGGCATGTCAAATCAATAAACTGAGTCTCATACTACATAACTGTCATAGGGCCCTATTAGAGGTGCTCAATCTGCTTGCGAAGTACCTCCCGCTAAGTGACTGAGAGAAACTTCTCCAAAAATAACTCCGCAAACTGATCCCATGTCAATGATAGAGACCTTGCTGGTCTAGATAGACATTAATCCCTCCACCAAGTCTTAGCGGATCCTGCAAGCCGGGAGGTGGCAAAATCGACCCCATTGATCTCCACTATACCCATGGTCCTAAAGATCTCATGGTAGCTGAATAGGAAATCTTATGGATCCTCTGATGAAGCACCACTGAATATGGTGGTAAAGAGCTTGGAGAACCGATCAAGTCTCCATAAAGCATCCAAAGACATAGCTGCTACATCACCGGCCTGGGCTGCAACACCTGACTGAGCTGCCACAACTGGCTGAACCACTAGGACATGTTTCTGGGGAGCTACCTACTCTAGGGTATGTGTAGCGGGAATTTGAACCCCTCATCTAGCCTGAGAAGTGGCTGGTGCTACTGGCAGCAAACCCGCTCTAGTGACATTATCCATAAAGCCTACCAATCTGACTAGAGCTTCCTGAAGATCTGGGGTGACCATGACCCCTCATGGGACCTGAGATGGGCCCATTGGAGTTGTTGGGGCTGGAACCTCCTCATCATGGTCAATATGAGGCTCCACCTCTGGGACTACAGCCCGGGGCTGAGCTCTGCCCCTTCCTCAGCCTCTACCACGGCCTCGGCAAAAGAACATAGTAGAAAGACAATCAGTATTGAGAAACAGAACCGCACGACAAGAAAGAAAAAAAGTGAAATTTTCCTAACTCCGTAGCCTCTGAGGGATAAATACATACCTCTATGTAATGATCCCGCAGACTCTACCAAGTTTGTCCATGAGTAGCGAGACCTATGCAACCTAGATCTCTGATACCAACTTGTCACGACCTAGATTTACACCATCAGGAGTCGTGATGGCTCCTACTATTGGAGCTAGTCAAGACAAACATTTAATATCTTCGGATAACAACACAACAATAATAAAATAACGAGTCTTTAAATAAATGCTAAAGTCTTTTAAAAACATGAATAACCAAAATCCCAAAAATACGAAAGTTTAATATTTCACTACCCAAGACTGGAGTCGCTATCTCAGGAACCACAAAAGAGTACTACAAACAACTCTGAATAGAAAATACATAGCTTCTATCTCGATACAATGAATACAAATAGAAAATATGGAAAGGGACTTCCCGCGAATGCCAACTAGGCTACCTCGTGAGTCCCTGGACTAAAGTTAGCTCCCGATCAGGATACTACTGTTGTGGTCCAAAAGTTGCTCTAGTACCGTGATCTGTGCAAAAAGCACATAAGTGTAGCATTAGCACAACCGACCCCATATGCTGGTAAGTGCCTGGCCTAACCCCGGCAAAGTAGTGACAAGGCTAGATAGGGCTTCCAAATCAACCTGAGCATTCAACATATATATATATATATAGAAGTAAGTGTTTGTTCTATCCTAGCTTGAAGGAATATGTCACGACCCAGATTTTTCCCAACATCGGGATCGTGATGGCGCCTACTCGTGGTAGCTAGGCAAGTCTCTTTATTCACACTATCCTGTTTAACAATACTTCATACTCAAATTAATAACCAAAATCATAATCTTAATTAAACAAGTGCGGAAGACTTTATAAAAATAGAAATAAGTAGTTTCAAGGTATATGATACTGAAATCCTCTACCCAAGACGTGGAGTCACCAACTCACGAACTACTTCTGAATACTACACATAAAAGTCTGAAAGAAATATAACATAATCTATTTGTCTCGGAACAAAGAGACTACAACTAGTAACATAAGTAAAGGGAGAGACGCCGGGCCTGCGGACGTCTGCAAGCTACCTCGGTCTCAAATATGATCAACTCCCATGCAAAAGTTCTACTGCTGCTGCTCCTGATCGAAACCTGGTCCTGTGCAAAAACGCACAGAAGTGCAGTATCAGCACAACCGACCCCATGTGCTGGTAAGTGCCTGGCCTATCCCGGCGAAGTAGTGACAAGCCTAGGACCAGACACCCACATAAACCTGTGCAATTCCATATATATGCATACCACAAAATAACGAGAAATAACCAAGTAATAACGCAATAAGGAATATCTCAAATGAACTCAACAATTAACAACAGTTAATAAGTCCACAAGGAAAACAAAGTTTAATGGAAAAATAATTGATATCAAGTTAAGGAATAGCAAGTAGTTGCACGGCATCACCCTTCGTGCTTTTACTCTCATCCTCACCAAATAAGTAAATAAAGTGCACGGCATCACCCTTCATGTTTTTACTCTCATCCTTAACAAGGAAAACAAATATAATGAGAAACAAGTAATGTCAAGTCAATGAAATAGCAAATAAAGTGCACGGCATCACCCTTCGTGCTTTTACTCTCATCCTCACCCAATAAACAAATAAAGTGCACGGCATCACCCTTCGTACTTTTACTCTCATCCTCACATCCATAGTACGGCATGATCCTTCGTACATGGTTCAATAACAAGGCACGGCATGATTCTTCGTGCATAATCAATAAAACATGGCACGACATTAACCTTCGTGCATAATTAATAACAAGGAACTGCATTAACCTTCATGCATAATCAATAACAAGGCACGACATTAACCTTCGTGCATAAACAATAAATCAAGGCACGGCATCACCCTTCGTGCATTATCACTCTTCCTCACCCAAATAACAATCAAAGTTAAGGGTAAAGAATGAAAACAGTAAATCATAAACCGTCCCGGCAAGGGACACAACAATCATCACAACAAAGTCCCGGCAAGGGCAATCGATATCTCACTTCACATCAAGTCCCGGCAAGGGAGAACAATAACAATTCTACAACCCGGCTAGGGTTCAACAATTTATCTTCAAATATGTCTCATGACAAGTATTAACAATGACTCGCGGTCATGCTAGACGCCAGTGTATGGATTCTCGTCACCACGCCCATACACCGCACTCGATCACATAACCTATAGCACATAATCCTATTCCCTCAAGCTAGGATAGAACAAACACTTACCTCGAATGTTTACGAACAATTCAATCCGTGGCAATGCCTTTTCCTTTCAAATTCGGCTCAAATCCAATCGTATCTATACACAATTGATTTAATATCATCAATACTACTCAACAAACTAATTCATAAGACCAATTTCAACTTTTACAACATTCTGCCCGGAATAGTGAATTTCGACCCCGGGCCCACATGGTCGAACTCGGGGTTCGGACCAAAATCCGGTTACCCATCCCCCCACGAGTTCAAGTATATGATTTGTTTCAAAATCGGACCTCAATTGGAGGTCCAATTTCCCAATTCATGAAAAACTCTATATTCTACGAAAAACAAGAAATTGTACCATGAAAACCTTTGATTTCTATTGAAAAACATGTTTAATGTTGTTAGGAATTGAAAGAATTAAGTAAAAAGTGACTTACAGTTGTTTTGAAGAAGAGGGAGTTCGTGAAAAATCGTCAATGGGTATTTTTGGGTTGTGAAATGTGAAAAATGAAGCTGGAAATCGTGATTTACAGGTCTCTGTGTTCGCATTTGCGAACATGGGTTCGCAATTGCGAACCCCTACCAATTTCTGGAGTTTGAAAAATAAGCTAAGGCTAGGGAGTTTGCATTTGCGAACTTTTGTTCGCATTTGCGAAGCCAAGGCAATTCTGGGGCCTTCGCATTTGCGAAGAATGGCTTAACACTGAAGGCCTCGCATTTGCGAGGTTTGGTTCGCATTTGCGAACTTGGATTGTTTCTGGAAAACATCGCATTTGCGATCATGGGTTCGCATTTGCGAACCCAGCCTTGACCTGTCTTCTTCGCATTTGCGAGGATATGTTCGCAAATGCGAAGCCAACAGCTGGGTGAAAAACCAGCAGTGCAAAAATTCAGAAATTGATCAAACGGCCTATCAAATCTTTACCTGAGCCCCCCCGGGCTCCCAACCAAACATGTACATAACATTAAAAACACATTACGAACTTGTTCGTGCGATCACATCGCCAATATAACATCGTTTTCATCAAATCAAGCCTCAAGTTCATGATTTTCATACTTTTGGTTTTCAAAACTTTCAAACTTGGAACTCGAGGTCCAAAACATATCGAACGACATCCAAATGTCATCAAACTTTGCAGAAAGCACATATATAATATTTAAGACTTGTACCGGGCGTCGGAACCAAAATACGAGCCCGATACCAAGGTCAATTAATTCATTTTCCTTTAACAATTACATCAAAAACAATTTCACGGAAAAATTCATAACTTGGGCTCTAGGCGTCAGAATTCTACTCTGGATGCATGTCCAAGTCCCATATTTTCCTACGGACCTTCCGGGACCACCCAATCTCGGGTCTGGGTCCGTTTACCAAAAATGTTGACCGAAGTCAACTATATCAATATTAATATTATTTTTCTCCAAATTTCTCATAAAATTCATATTTTCTATCACAAAAACTTTTCGGCTACATGCTCGGATCGTGCACGTAAATCGAGGCAACATAGAATGTGGTTTTCAAGGCCTCAGAAGCTCGAAATGATTAATAAAATAAGTGATGACCCTTTGGGTCATCACATTCTCCACCTCTAAAACAACTGTTCGTCCTCGAACGGACAAAAGAAGATGTAATTACCTGAGTCGGGAACAGATGAGGATAACGGCTACGCATATCGAACTCGGACTCCCAGGTCGATGCCTCGGGAGGCTGACCTCTCCACTGAACAAAAACAGAAGGAAAACTCTTGGATCTCAACTAACGAACTTGCTGGTCCAAAATAGCTACCGACTCATCCTCGTAAGACAAGTCCTTGTCCAACTGGATAGTGCTGAAATCTAACACATGGGATGGGATCGCCGTGGTATCTCCGAAGCATAGATACGTGAAAAACTGGATGCACGGCTGATAAGCTAGGCGGCAGAGCTAGTCTGTAAGCCACCCCTCCCACTCGGTCTAGAATCTCAAATGGACCAATATACTTAGGGCTGAGCTTGCCCTTCTTCCCGAACCTCATCACGCCCTTCATAGGCGACACTCGGAGCAATACTCGTTCACCGACCATGAAATCTACATCTCGAACCTTACGATCCGCATAAGTCTTCTATGTGGGTGAGCTGAACGCAATCTCTCTGGATAGTCTCGACCGCTATCCAGAGACCTCTCGAACTAAGTACGTGCCAACAACGAGAGCCTCTCGGCTTCAAACCATCCGATTGGAGATCGACATCGCCTACCATACAATGCCTCGTACGGGGCCATACGGATGCTTTGGATTGGTAGGTCGTTGTTGTGAGCAAACTGCGCTAATGGCGAAGCCGGTCCACGAGTCTCGCGAAATCAATAACACGGGCTCGAAGCATGTCCTCTAGAATACGAATAGTCTCTCGGACTGGCCGTCCGTCCGAGGATGAAATGCTGTACTCGACTGAACACAGGTGCCTAACTCACTGTTGGACCGCTCTCCGGAACCGCGAGGTAAGCTGCGTATCCAGATCGATAAATAATAGATACCGGCACCCCGTGAAGACGAACAATCTCCCTAATGTAAATCTCCGTTAACCTCTCGACGAGTAGGAGACGGATACTGGAATGAAGTGTGCTGACTTGGTCGGCCTATCAACAATGACACAAATAGCATCAAATTTCCTCGGAGTCAAAGGAAGTCCCAGTAACGAAATCCATATTGATCCGCTCCCATTTCCACTCGGGAATCTCAATCCTGCGGAATACACCGACGGGGCCTGCGGTGCTCGTATTTCACTGTCGACAATTTAGACACGCAGCGACATACGCAACGATATCTTTCTTCTTCTGCGCCACCAATAGTGCTTCCGCATAGAGTCCTGGTACATCTTCGCGACGCCGGGTGAATGGAATACCGCGAGCTGCGGGCCTCACGCTAAGATCAACTCTCGAATCCCTTCGACATTGAGCACACAAACTCGACCTGCAATTTCGATACCCCGTCATCATCTAGATTTACCTTTGTAGCACCTCCCCGCTATATTGTATCTCTCAAATCATGCAAATGAGGATCATCAGATTGCCTCTCACGGATGCGCTCTAATAGAGAAAAGCGAGCGACCGTGCGAGCTAACACCCCTGCTAGGCTCGAAAATGTCTAATCTCACAAGCCGATTGGCTAAGGCACGGACATCTAGAGCAAATGGTCTGTGATCGACCGGAATATATGCAAGACTACCCATCCTGGCGGACTTTCTACTCGATGCATCGACGCCGCGTTGGCCTTACCCGGGTGATATAGGATAGTAACATCATAGTCTTTCGACAACTCTAACCATCTCATTGTCGTAAATTTAACTCCCTTTGCTTGAACAAGTACTATAGGCTTTTGTGATCAGTGTACACCTCGCATGTCATACCATATAGATAATGCCTCCGAGATCTTTAAGGCACGAACCACTGTTGCTAACTCAAGATTATGAGCTGGATAATTTCTTCTCATGTATTTTCAGCTGTCTCGAAGCATAGCGATAACATACCGTCCTGCGTCAATACGGCTCCAAGCCACGTGCGAGATGCGTCACGATAAACTGTATAAGGCCCTGCACCCATAGGTAGTATCAACTACTGGTGCGGTGGTCAAGGCTGTCTGAGCTTCCGAAAGCTCGCCTCGCACTCCTCTCGACCGCTGGGCTGGACACCGCTACCGGGTCGACTCTGGTCATTGAGCTGCATTAGAAGAAACCCTCTGCAAATCGACGGTGGTAACACTCGCAATCCCGAAACTCGGGATCTCGGTCATCGAAGCTTGTCGAGGCCAATTCTCGAGCGCCTCAATCTTCTTTGGGTCCACTGAATACCTTCTACTGATACGATGTGACCTAGAAATGCCATCGAACTCGACCAGAACTCGCATTTCAAAAATTTGGCATATAGGTGATTATCCTTCAGAGTCTGAAGAACCACTCTGAGGTATTGCTCGTGCTCTTCCTGACTGCGGGAGCATATCGATACGTTATCCATGGGTACTATCACGATCCAATCTAACTAGGGCATGAACACCACGTACTTATACACATAACCATGACTTTGGCGAAAAGAGTCGTCCCTAAATTACAACATTTCCAATTAACTACGTGTTGTCAAATACCTTATTCTACAAATCCCACTTTACTCGGAATGAGGTATGGAGACCTCGTGATTTTTTTTTGAATTAATGAGTCATATTTATACGCACCTGGGTGCTCATCTCAAAGTCTAAGCTCAACATTTTCAAAATAGAAATGGCTAAATATGAATAGAAACTATACAAGAATTGTCAAATAGTCCT
This sequence comes from Nicotiana noctiflora, assembly GCA_032618575.1. Taxonomy (NCBI): domain Eukaryota; kingdom Viridiplantae; phylum Streptophyta; class Magnoliopsida; order Solanales; family Solanaceae; genus Nicotiana; species Nicotiana noctiflora. The sequence goes on from JASVEL010004520.1 coordinate 142,009, forward strand.
AACGGATATGACTCTTATTTACGAATGCAATACAAAAATATTAATTTCATATAAAAGAAGAATTTTAAACACATAAACTCTTACTAACAGGACCCAGTCCTCATATGATATCCACCGCAGCTTGAAGCTCGGCTTAGAAATATTTCACATTATGCCAAAAATTGGAGGATCTCATCCTCAACTCTGAATCACAGTGCTTGCACATCATATCATCTGAAAATTTTCATTTCCTTTCTTTCTTCCTTTCAATAATTGTCCGTCAAAGATAATCACGACATAAAATGAACCCTCATACTGATAGGGCACACAATTAACGATTAAAATTAGTTATCCCGAAAATTATATCAAAACCCACTGTAATAAGTAATATAAAGTCACTCTTAGCCTCATGGATATTTTAGTGACTAACGCCTAATAATAGGGATGTCTATCCTCATGTAATATCTCAACGTGAGTATCTCCATAAGCAAATTTGATGATTACGATGCTCACTCATGAATGGAGCATGTTAAAAGGACTCGCCTAAATTTCCTTTCAAAAACCAAATCAAATTAAGGGAAAATTATTCTGTCTATAACAATCTGAATTATACGTGTGATGACCACATCTGGTGTAGTGACCTCCCTCATATCATAAAAATTATATCAATGGCTGGGTCTCCACCTCTAGGATTTTCACCTCCACCTCTAACATCCTGACCTCTACATCTGGCTGGCCATGTAGGATAATTATTAACTGCAATGGAGCGTGTAGCCTGAGTGCTTTCCTAAAATTGTATTTCTCCAAAATTCCACATTCACAGCAATTCCTTTAAGTCTTAGTTAACTTATTGCTCATGACAATATATATTCGGACACAGTCATTGTGACCTGGTACAACCGTTCAGATCGCATATACTACATATTGCAGAGAATCTCAAGGGTGACGTCTTCAGAACATTTTCTTAAAATAGAGTTTAGTAGATAGCGTTGCGTTGGCCGGCTTGCCCTTTTCGTAGGCCTGCCACAAACATCGACGACCAATTTCCTCTTTTGCTATGTTGGCTTAACAACGCTGAGCTACCCCATTTACTCATATACTCTTTGTTATTCTCTGGGGGCGATTCTTACCCCATGAAAAGAACCAACCTTAAATATGTATAAATTATTTGAAGGACCTTTCCATACCGTATATATACATTCCAATAACTCATCATATTTGTCCTTCACAACTCCAACACATCGACCGGTCGTCAAGGTCCGTTGAAACCCAACACGATTTATTAGGTGATCTCCTAATATAATTGCATCTTCCGTTGGGACCATAACTGGTGTGGTAAATACATTATCTTCCCACTACTTCTGTTTGCCCTCTGTAGCACAGTAAAATGAACCCCCTCGCATTCGACTATTCCCACGTTCTGTAATTTCTCATAACAACGGTCAAGCACGATCCCGTGGGTTCTCAAAAGATGCACCGCTAAAGGTGGTAGGGAAGAGTTTGGTGAAACCTATCCGACCTCCGTAAAACTTTTGAAGGCATAGTTGATCTATCACCAGCCTGTGCCATTGTTCGGCTGAAGAAGTGGTACGTGACTTCGCCATTCGTGGGAAGACAAGAGTAGAAATTCAATTTAACATTTGAAGAATGAATTCGCACGATAAGAAAGAACAAATGAGAGACTTTTCTTAACTCAATAGACTCTGGAGGACAAGTACAGACGTCTCCGTACCTACCTCTCAAACTCTACTAAGCTTGTTCGTGAGTGGTGAGACCTATGTAACCTAGAGCTCTGATACCAACTTGTCACGACCCGGATTTTTCCCCCAACATCGGGATCGTGATGGCGCCTACTCGTGGTAGCTAGGAAAGCCTCTTTATTCACACTATCATGTTTAACAATACTTCATACTCAAATTAATAACCAAAATCATAATCTTAATTAAACAAGTGCGGAAGACTTTATAAAAATAGAAATAAGTAGTTTCAAGGTATCTGATACTGAAATCCTCTACCCAAGACGTGGAGTCACCAACTCACGAACTACTACTGAATACTACACATAAAAGTCTGAAAGAAATATAACATAATCTGTTTGTCTCGGAACAAAGAGACTACAGCTAGTAACATAAGTAAAGGGAGAGACGCCGGGCCTGCGGACGTCTGCAAGCTACCTCGGTCTCAAATATGATCAACTCCCACGCGAAAGATCTACTGCTGCTGCTCCTGATCGAAACCTGGACCTGTGCAAAAACGCACAGAAGTGCAGTATCAGCACAACCGACCCCATGTGCTGGTAAGTGCCTGGCCTATCCCGGCGAAGTAGTGACAAGCCTAGGACCAGACACCCACATAAACCTGTGCAGTTCCATATATATGTATACCACAAAACAACGAGAAATAAACAAGTAATAACACAATAAGGAATATCTCAAAAGAACTCAACAATTAACAACAGTTAATAAGTCCACAAGGAAAACAAAGTTTAATGGAAAAATAATTGATATCAAGTCAAGGAATAGCAAGTAGTTGCACGGCATCACCCTTCGTGTTTTTACTCTCATCCTTACCAAATAAGCAAATAAAGTGTACGGCATCACGTAATATCAAGTCAAGGAATAGCAAATAATTGCACGACATCACCCTTCGTACTTTTACTCTCATCTCACCAAATAAGAAAATAAAGTGCACGGCATCACCCTTCGTGCTTTTACTCTCATCCTCACATCCATGGTACGGCATGATCCTTCGTACATGGTTCAATAACAAGGCAATAACAAGTGCACGGCATGATCCTTCGTGCATAATCAATAACATGGCACGGCATTAACATTTGTGCACAATCAATAACAAGGCACGGCATTAACCTTCGTGCATAAACAATAAATCAAGGCATGGCATTAACCTTCGTGCATAAACAATAAATCAAGGCACGGTATTAACCTTCGTGCATAAACAATAAATCAAGGCACGGTATCACCCTTCGTGCATTATCACTCTTCCTCACCCAAATAACAATCACAGTTAAAGGCAAGGAATGAAAATAATAAATCATGAACCGTCCCGACAAGGGACACAATAATCATCACACCAAAGTCCCGGCAAGGGAGAACAATAACAATTCTACAACCCGGCAAGGGTTCAACAATTTATCTTCAAATATGTCTCACGACAAGTATTAACAACGACTCACGGTCATGCTAGACGCCAGTGTATGGATGCTTGTCACCACAGCCCATACACCGCACTCGATCACATTAGCACATAACACATAATCCTATTCCCTCAAGCTAGGATAGAACAAACACTTACCTCGAATGTTTACGAACAATTCAATCCGTGGCAATGCCTTTTCCTTTCAAATTCAGCTCCAATCCAATCGTATCTATACACAATTGATTTAATATCATCAATACTACTCAACAAACTAATTCATAAGACCAATTTCAACTTTTACAACATTCTGTCCGGAATAGTGAATTTCGACCCCGGGCCCACATGGTCGGAACTCGGGGTTCGGACCAAAATCCGGTTACCCATCGCCCCACGAGTTCAAGTATATGATTTGTTTCAAAATCGGACCTCAATTCGAGGTCCAATTACCCAATTCATGAAAAACCCTATATTCTACCAAAAACAAGAAATTCTACCATGAAAACCTTTGATTTCTATTGAAAAACATGTTTAATGTTGTTAGGAATTGAAAGAATTAAGTAAAAGTGACTTACAATTGTTTTGAAGAAGAGGGAGTTCGTGAAAAATCGTCAATGGGTGTTTTTGGGTTATGAAATGTGGAAAATGAAGCTGGAAATCGGGATTTACAGGTCTCTGTGTTCGCATTTGCGAACATGGGTTCGCAATTGCGAACCCCGACCAATTTCTGGAGTTTGAAAAATAAGCTAAGGATGGGAAGTTCGCATTTGCGAACTTTTGTTCGCATTTGCGAAGCCAAGGCAAATCTGGGGCCTTCGCATTTGCGAACATTTGTTCGCATTTGCGAACAAGGCTGGGCTGAGGGGACTTCGCATTTGCGAAGAATTCTTCGCATTTGCGAAGAATGGCTTAACACTGAAGGCCTCGCATTTGCGAGGTTTGGTTTGCATTTGCGAATCCAAATAGGTCATGAGGGGCTTCGCATTTGTGAGCCATGTCTTGTTCTGCCCCCTTCGCAATTGCGAGAATTCGCAATTGCGAAGCCAACAGCTGGGTGGAAAACCAGCAGTGCAAAAATTCAAAATTTAATCCAACGGCCTATCAAATCTTTACCCCCCCCCCCTCCCCCTCCCGGGCTCCAAACCAAATATATACACAATATCAAAAACACATTACGAACTTGTTCATGCGATCACATCGCCTATATCACATCGTTTTCATCAAATCAAGCCTCAAGTTCATGATTTTCATACTTTTGGTTTTCAAAACTTTCAAACTTGGAACTCAAGGTCCAAAACATATCAGACGACATCCGAATGTCACCAAACTTTGCAGAAAGCACATATATAATATTTAAGACTTGTACCGTGTGTCGGAACCAAAATACGAGCCCGATACCAAGGTCAATTAATTCATTTTCCTTTAACAATTACATCAAAACAATTTCACAGAAAAATTCATAACTTGGGCTCTAGGCCTTAGAATTCGACTCCGGACGCATGTCCAAGTCCCATATTTTCCTACGGACCTTCCGGGACCACCCAATCTCGGGTCCATTTACCAAAAATATTGACCGAAGTCAACTATATCAATATTAATATCATTTTTCTCCAAATTTCTCATAAAATTCATATTTTCTATCACAAAAACTTTTCGGCTACATGCCCGGATCGTGCACGTAAATCGAGGCAACATAGAATTAGGTTTTCAAGGCCTCAGAAGCTCGAAATGATTAATAAAATAAGTGATGACCCTTTGGGTCGTCACAAATAAAAAGAAAGAATACCAAAAACTGAATAGTTAAAATGGGAGGGAAACATGCTATGGGGGAGTACAATTCGGATATAAAAGTCATCAACTTATGTAAGAAACAGAGCACAACAATAATTAACAAAAACAGGAAAATCAATAGTTGCACGGCATCAACCTTCGTGCTTTTACTCTCATTCTCACCCAAAGCAATCAAATAAAATGCACGGCATCACCCTTCGTGCTTTCCCTCACATAACTCTCATTTCATGGAACGGAATGATCCTTCGTGCAATTATAGTCAAATCAAAGCATAGAATGTCCCTTTGTGTATAAATAATCAAAATATGGCACGGATTGACCCTTCGTGAAAATATAATCAAAACATGGCACGAAATTACCCTTCGTGCAAATATAATCAAACATGACACAGAATGACCCTTCGTGCATTATCACTCTTTCTCGCTCAAACAACAATCACAACCAAATGGGCAAGGGGATAAATAAATAATAAGGCATGCCCCGGCAAGAGAAAATACAATTAAATAGCTAAATCCCAACAAGGGACAACAATAACAACTTTCACATCCCGGAAAGGAAGATAATCAATATCATCGAACCATCCCGGCAAGGGATTAATCACATCTCTTTCCAATTCTTTCATTTCTTACTTAATAGTATTTTTACCGTTCGAGCCAAGGCACCAAAGAAATAATTCAAAATTAATCCTAATACTCTTCATATTATGTAGAGATCATTAATTTAGCTTGGAAGAGTCCAAAATGTATTCCAAAATAAGCACAAACAAAGACCCACGGTCATGCTAGACACCGGTGTATAGAGACTCATCACCATACCTATACACCGTACTCGATCATTTAGCAATTAGTAGTTAATAACACTCTAATCATATTCCCTCAATCCAAAGTTAGATCAAACACTTACCTCGGTCGAAAGAATAGCAATCAATCCTCAAATATCGCCTTTCCTCTACAATCCGACTCCGAAATAATGATATCTACGCATAATTAATTCAATAGTATGAATAAAGGCTCAACAACATAATCCCATAGCCAAGAAATGAGTTTCCTAGCATACTTCCAAAAATACCAAAATTTGATACCGGGCCCACATGGTCCAAACACGCGCCTCGGTCTAACACCTAGTCACCTATAACCCCACGAGTTCAAATATATAATTTGTTTTAAGATTGGACCCCAAATTGAGGTTGAATCACCCAAAATTCTCAAAATCCTAACTCTACCCAAAACCCTTAATTTCTACTTTGATTTCATGATTTAGGTCTTTGAATTTGATAAATGACAATAGAAAATGAAGAAAACGAGTTAGATAATACTTACCCAAGAAGCTTTAGTGAAGAATAGCTCTAAATATCGCTTTTGGGTGTGGGGAAAAAGAGCTCGTGTGAAACTTTGGAATAATCCATCAATGGCCTGTTTTTGAGCTTTAAGAATCACTAGGCAAAAATGCCCTTCGCATTCGCGGGAAAGGGGGCACGTTCGCGAAGGGTTAATTCAATAGACCATCGCGTTCGCGATGATGAGGCCGCGAACGCGAAGAGAAAGGTTTAGGGGCAGGGGGTCCATGACTTGGTCTATGCGAACGCGTGGACAACTAAGCGAAAGTGATGAAGGGAGCCTTTTGAGCTACGCAAACGCGAGAGGCATAGTGTGAACGCGAAGAAGAAAATCACTGAGCACCTGTTGCAGATTTTCTACAACTTTCTTAGTTCTAAAACCTCCCGAAACACCTCCAAAACACTCCTGAGCCCTCGGGGCTCCTAACCAAACACACATACTAACCCGATAACATCCTACGAACTTCACCGTACAATCAAATCGCTAAAACAAAATCAAAATCAATGAATCAAGCCTCAAAATCATCATTTTTATTTAAAACTTCTTAAACTTCTAACTTTAGATAATTAGGTCTGAAACACGTCAAACGACGTCCAATTTCGACCATTCTTCACAGGAAGCGCTTAACATATATTTATGGCATGTACTAGGCATCAGAACCAAAATACGAGCCCAATACCACAGTCTTTTAATCAATTTTTAGGTCCATTTTCCTTAATAATTTTTGAAAAATAATTTAACAGAAAAATTGTTTTACTCGGGTTCTAGACCTCGGATTTTGACTCCGGGAACATGCCCGAGTCCTATGTTTTTCTACGAACCCTTCAGGACCGTCAAATCACGGGTCTGGTGTCACGCCCCAACCTCGGGAGGTGCGACCGGTGCTCAATCGAGTGAACCCGACGGAGAAAGCCATATCGAGCACTTCTACCCCAAACCAGTATGACTACAGAACCCCATGCCTTTCATTAACTTGGACGTGAATGCATGGTGCATACTATATCATTGGTATATTTCATATCGCAAAGACTTACGGTACATAAGTTAGCTTCAAGAATTCCATTAAAGTTACGGCTTAAGGAGTTCACAAGTTTTAGGATTACAACATATACATATAGTAGACTCCCCAAACACCCGTACATAACCCACACTAGTGTCTTTGGAGCCTCTAAGGATACAACAGAAAGCATGTCTATACCGGAGACAAGTCCCCGGCTATACCTCAAAAGTGAAAAGCTATAATAACAAAAGATACACCATAGGGCCCCATGGAAGATAAGGGGCTCACCGAGACATCGATAAGAAGGATGCTCCGCTACACACGTCCGGTACTGTCCGCTGTGGAGCCACCTACAATCATAAAACGAATGTAGTGCCACCGACAAAAAGAGGTGCCAGTACATTTGAATTGTACTGGTATGTATAACTAAACACCATTTTACTAGAAAGAACTATCAAATAGATACAAGCAATTAATACGGGCAAATCAAAGAAATAATTCATATAGATCTTCATACAATTCCCACAACACATATTAGGGCAATTCTGTCACGAGTTCAACACTGTTCTCATTACTACCGCCATCTCGAGCGGAGTCCGGTCATGACTCGACCGGCTAGGTCACCTCGTTGGAGGTATTACTCACAATCAATATTTTATTTCCTTTATTCAGAATCCAACATCGGCACATTACTACCATGTGCGCGGCATGGTGCCCGATCATGACCTGACCGGCTAGGTCACCTCATTTGAGACATTACTCAATTCTCAACAGTCAACACCTTCAAATATTTATCCCACACATATCAAGGATAATTCAAGTTACAAATCATAGGTAAGTGAGCGCACAAATAGTTCTTTATTTCAATATCGGCTTATAGCACAAGTAATTCAACACATAATTATATTGTTCATTATTCTCTAATTATCAAGATTTGTATATGAATCACGTTGAGGCACATCACTCACAAATATTTATAGTTATATGCAATCCAATTAATGCGTAATGACAATCAATACACTAGCCAATTTAACTCTTACCACACTTTTGTAATGACAAACAGAGCTCAATTCCTAATAAAAAGAGGTTTTAGCCATACATACCTCAACAAAGCTTTTCCTTACTTTTTTACAATTTCCGGAACTCTTAGTACTTCGATCTATTGAGCAAGAATTACAAATTAAATTGAGAATTAGAGATGAAACTGAAGTTCTAATTTGGTTCGAGCATATAATCTAACACTAAAGGTGTATTGTGACTTTAGGCCCCTCTTTGTGAGGAATTTATATTATTTTATACCCCCAATTTCCTCTTTTTTTTTAATTTACTACTTTCCAATACTCTATGGTGGTATGCATGCAAGAGATTCATTTTCATACCCATGAATTGCTTCCCTAATGACCCCATATAGCTAGGTATACAAATATGAGGTGAGGTGATGGAGCATTACCTCTTGGGATGAAGATTTAGGAGTCTCCACTTGATCAGTTTCAAGGATATAGCAAGATTCTAAGGAGAATTTGATGGGGGAACACTTTTCACCTCTAAGACCCTCTCTCTCTCTCTCTCTTTAAAAACCTCAGAAGATATGCTTAAAATGAGCTACAATGTCGAATATATCAATGGGGAGGTCGGGTTAAAAATTAGAAAATTGGAGCTCCGATTCAAAAATGGGATCACATCTGAGATCACAGAATGACCATGCGGTTCGCAAAATGCCTCCCAAAAATCATACGTTCTAACTCAGTCTGCAGTAATAATGCGGCCCACATTCACGTTCTGCGGTCGCAAAGTGTACCGCAGAACGGACACTCACAAAATTCAAAGGAGAAAATGCAATGACTATGCGGTCCACATTTCGATTATGCGATCGTATTTCGACCGCATAACTAACTTCAATTTTAACCAACACTCTTACTCACTCTGCGGCAAATATGTGATCCGTATACCTGATTTACAGCCGCATTCTGGACTGCATTTCTTGCATTTTTCTGGAAACTTATTCTTGACTTTTTAATGCACTATTCATTCCAAAAGGTCCATGCCACGGCGAGCAAGCGCGCCACTAGGTATATTTATGAATTGTTAACACATGCTCCCAACTTGGCACCATGAGATCTGGGTTCTCAAGTAGGAATTTCACGGGGCCTTACATCCGGATCCGTTTACCAAAGATGTTGACCGAAGTCAACTTTAATTATACTAATATGAAAACTCTTCAAATTTTTCACAGAATTCATATATTTCGGCATAAAAATTTTATGGCTACGCGCCCGAATTGCACAAGTAAATTGAGGCAACTATAAGTGAGGTTTTCAAGACCTGAGAAGCTCGGAAAAGGGAAAAATTCGGTGATGACCCTTTGGGTCGTCACAAAAACTATTTTTAAATATATTTAGTTAGCAAAATAAAATAACATTCTCAACAAAAAAAAATTACCCAAATCATAAAATGACACATTATTAACAAAAGAAAAGACAAAAAAGGACACATTGGTGTTCTTGAAATCATGTTCTCGGTGTTCTTCACTATCTTCATGTCTATTCTTCTTTCAACCACGATTTTAATCAAAAATTTTAAGAGAAACTCCTCCAAATTTATTATAACTTCATCTAAAAATTTCCTACCTAGACTCGAAAACAACCCCATTATTAATTTCTCAAATTCTTATCAAATCAAGTAACTCATTTTAAACCTTGAAGCTTTCTAAAATACCTCATTAATGGTGTTTTGACTTCAAATGAAGAATATGGTCCTACTTTGATTTTAATCTGCTGATACGGTCCTCCACCATTATCAGCTAAGGAAAATAGATGTATTTATTTTGTTTAATTTCATAAGAATAGAAACAAGAATGCATAACTCACCGTACGACTTTTTAGAAAAATGATGTTATGCCTTTAGATTTAAAAGTCGAGCAACGACGGACAACTGCGAATGTCCGGGTGGGTTTCCCCGCCAAATTTCTTGTTCTGATTCTTTGGGCATATTATAAAGATTTTGCATGGTTGGATTTGGTTCCTCTTCTATATTACCATCAAAAGAAGTCCACAAACACAAAAATCATTGACTGAATTGAGCATAAGTCCATACCTATGGGATGTCTAGATGTTAAGTAGGAAAATATTAATTTTGATTACTTTTAAGAAAAGTAAATTAATGTTGGAGGAACAACAATAATTAAAGAGGAGGAGAGAATGGTGGAAGAGATGACGGAAAGAAGAAGAAGAAGATGAAAGAAAGAAAAATGAATATAAAATATGTGTTTTGGGCTCTTCACGCGCCTATTTTAGGTGAAACTCACTCTATGTTCCAACTCAGTAAGAAGCGTCTAATTGAAAAACTTTAGTGTAGTATATGTGCTCAATAGGAACAATCTTAAGTTTAGGTGTCAAAAAGAAAAAATGGTGCCAAATTTAAGTGTTTCTAGATGAATTCACCCTCATAATTGACATTAAAAGAAGGCACGGTGCTAGGACCTCCTTCCCTAGACACAGTTATAAATAGTAAGCTCAGTTATCATGGTAAAAAGGAGGAATTTTCTGTCAAACTTACAGTATATTCTATACAAAGCTTAATAATATTTTACTTTCTTGCTTTTTTATTTATCGTTATTGTGCTCGGAAATCTTACTCCCGAAACTGTCATCTTTATTGTTTCATCTACATTTTAAGGCTAAGTATTGCATAATTCTTTACTTATTTTTATCATTTTCAGGATCAAATTAATTCACTTATCTTGAAACTACGTATAACTTCAACTATACTACTTTATGAATAAACAGTAAAATCCTCAAAATAAAACCGAAATCAAAAAATCAAGATATATTGATTAATTCCTAAATAGCAGTAGTTATACGATGATTTCTACTCTAAGATCGAAATATGGGCCTAGAAAGTATTGAGATCGGCAAAGGCCCAGACAAAAGGAAATAGTCCAATAAGGAGGGTTTTTGAGCCCAGAATCGTGAAACTTCCTGATCACGATTCCTCACTCCTCTGTGCCAGCAAAGACCACTCGCTATAGAATAGTGCAAGTGTCACCATACTGTATTCACACACGTGTAACTAATTTACAGCGAGTAAAATACAAATCCTAAACGCTCGAGTAACCTTTTCACTCTGCAGACTGCAACTGCCACTCGCGTTCACGTTTTTCCAGCATTCCTCTTCCCGCCAAAAAGGACGTACAATTTTTTTTTTCGAATTGACCTTCCTCTCCAGTCTCCACTCCCTATAAATAACCACCCAGGACTTCCTCCTCCCATTATTCACTCACACTTCTGATCACGTTCTCAGAGCTCGTCTGCCTTTTGCAATAATCTCTGATTTCGAAATTTCAGACTCTTCATTCTCTGCAATTTCAACTATGAAGGGAACTAAGATTGCTTCCGTTGCTCACAAGAAGCTAGACACTGAGTATACTCTTCATTTCGTTTATTTTCAGTCTATTTCGTGTCTCGAAGCTTTTAGTTTGAAGGATTTTGTTCTCTCTGTTTTTTTACGGTATGCTTTTGAACTGTGAGCCTCTCGTGTTTTAGCTTCCGAATCTGCTCTGCAATATTTGAAAACAGGACAATGAAGAAACGCAAGGCTGAAGCGGACTTGAAAAAGAAGGAGAAAGCAATCAAAACCGCTGGAGCTCCAAAGCGTCCTCCTACTGCATTCTTCATTTTCATGTGAGATATTTTTGCTGTAGTTTTATACTCGGTATATATCTCCTTTGGCACTGAAGCTTCAACGTTTTTTAGGAGCAATTTCACTCGCTTTTAATTTGTAACCTTCAGTTTGGTACTGATTTATGTTCTGTCATGATACTGATTACGAAACAGGGCTGATTTTCGCAAGAGCTACAAGGAGAATTTTCCTGATAATAAATCTGTTGCTGTGGTGAGATGTCTCTGTTTATTGCATTTTACGTTCAAATCAGTGTTTCTGATATTATTTCGTTTCTATTGCTGTACTAAGAGTGTGCCGTTGCTTCAATTTTCTATTAAGAACTCATCATAATTTCTTTGCATCTTCAGTCGTATATGTTATCTATGAGCATTTTCTTACTGTGTTTGTATTCATTTAAGGTTGGGAAAGCTGGCGGTGAGAAATGGAAGGCAATGCCTGAATCTGTAAGATCAGATTTCATGCAGAAAATTGAGAGATAATTCTCAGTATACATTACTGTTGTCTAATGATTTTCTCTGTGGTTATGGTCAACTTTCATCTAATTTTTCTCTTGGAGAAGATTTTTGCGGTACTTGATTAACTTTGTTTATTGCTCCTTAGGAGAAAGCTCCCTATGTGGGAAAAGCTGCTAAGCTGAAGGCTGAGTATGAGAAAACTAAGGTAGAGCATAACAATAAGGTTATTATTCATATTCTTTTAAAACAATGCGCTCTGTTTCTGTGGTAGTGGATGCGACTGAATATCCATTCAGTGTTGAACTCACGATATGACACTAATGGAGCAATTTTACTGCTGGTTCTCAATTGCTTAATTGGCAGAGTGTTACTGGGGAAGCAGCAAAATCTGAGGATTCTGAGGTGCATGATGATGCTGAGCAGCAAGCTAGCTCTTAGGTACCAGTAGACACCAGTCCCTTTTAGATGTTCACTTGTATCAATTAAATTGTTGTGATTCGACCAGTCTGCAATTCGTTTTTAAAACTGACATTTTCTGTTACGATTTGTATGCAGAGTGCTACACAGTTCCTTTGCACCAATGCTGATCTAGCAAGTGAAAGCTACTGGGAAAATTCATATAGCTAATCAAGTGTTCATACATAGTTAATAGCTAGTTTTACTCTAGTATTAGTATATTTCTTCTGTTGCAAGTCCTATTATCAGCTTATGCTCATGTTCACCATTTTGTACTGCGATGTGTCGCAGATTATGGATTGAGTCTACTTTTGATTCTGGTTATTAAGAAAAAAGTTGCATCAAGTACTTGATACATGCTCTGGTTTTAGTCCAATCTGTGATGTACATCGTTGTTGCAATGCCTTAAGTTCTTGTGAAGATCCTTTAGCATATTGTGGTCTTCGTTGAGTTTTGTGCTGTTTTGTGAATTCAGGCAGGTGCTTATTTGACTCTTTTATTTTGAAATTGTAACTACTACATACTATTTAATCAGTCAAATGATTAATATCTTATCAGTCTCTAACTACCTACTGATTTTATATTCTTTTCTCTAGCATAAAATAATGCTAGTGGATAGGGTTTTTTTATATACTATATTTTAGCCTCTCCTCTGCTTTCTTTCTCTTCCAAATCCTCCTCCCATCCTAAAATATAAACTATTTTAGAAATTACCAGTTTTGTTCCTAAAAATGAAGAACAGCCTTCAAAAGATTTACGAATATAGTGTGATTGATAAATCTAACTGTTTGAAGGTATCATTGAAAACGCGTGGCTGATCTCTTTTATCGTGATAAAGTACAGAAACAGCCCAAGATTCTGTTGGCATCGAAACTAAAAGCTTTGTGAAAGAAACAAAGATTAAATTAAAAGTTGCGTATACTGAGTATTTGTCCAGATTCCTTGAGATCGATCAAGGCTCAAAAGGAACTTTTGCTTTTTACTAATTAATTTTCTTTTTTTTTTCTCTTTAATATGGAATAAGTTGAAGCAGCGATTAGATGCTAAATGGAATAACCAGCTTTAATTAATTAAAGATTACTAGCACTTATACCCGTGCGATGCGCTCGATATAAAAAATATGAATTAATTTAAATTATGATCGAGGTTATTGAACATATTAGATCGTATTATTTTATAAATTTTAATTGTTATCATATTTGTCAATATGATTACCCAATAATAAAATCTCTATTAAATTAATTATACTTATATACAACAACAATAACAATATACTCAGTATTTTCCCATACCGTAAGATTCCGGGAGGGTAGTGTGTATGCAAATTTTACCCCTATCTTGTGAGGATATTATATTACCAATATTTAGTATTATTATATTGTTAATAGATATTTTTATTAGCATATTACGTTGTTTAATATTTTTATCTGCTACTATCTTTTTGTAATATAATAGAGATATATATTTTATTAATCTAGAAATATATTGTTATTTAAATTTTATTCTTTTGTTCTCAGCAATATTATTTGCATTTTAATGACTAAAATATCTATTAAATTAAAGGGACTAATATAGACACTTTTTTGTTCTATATTTTTCTTTATTATATATAATATTTATATTATTATATTGTTAATAGAAATTTTATTAGAATATAAATTTGTATAATATTTTTTATTACTACTTTCTTTTTGTAATATAATAAAAGATATATTTTATTACTCATGAAATATTATTTTATTTTAAATTTTATTTTGCTATAGGATAATATAATTTAAATGAAAGGAAAACATAGTCATCGAATAACTTTTTTTATCTGTATTTTTCTTATTATATTATCCAATATTTAGTATTATTACATTGTTAACAAAAAATATTAGCATGTTACTCTATTTAATATTTATGTCTGCTGCTTTCTTTTGTATAATATTTTTCTTATATTCTTGATGAGTATTCTTTATATAAATATAAATATAAATATAAATATAGATATATAATTTAAATTAATTAAAAATAGTTTAGATTTTATTGTAAAAGTGTCAAATAACTTTTTCTCAATACTATCAAATATACAACAATATTCTCTCTCTTTTAATGGAAAGAAACAATTGTTTGTCTTGCTATACATTTTTTAAAATCAAGGCATCTAATAAACACTCTGAATTTTTAATTTTCAAGAGAAAAGGGAAGGTTCAATTGTAAAGTGACGCTAATTCTAGAGTACTCTTTTCATTTGCCTGATTATGTCGGCAGTTAATAGTTTAGACTTGGAGTAGTTATGTTTTTCGATTTCTAGGTTTAACAAAGCATTTAAAAAGTTGTCTATATTGTAGTAAACTGAATTGGAAATTAAAGATTTTTTAATTTTTTATTTATTTTAAATTATTTTTGAATATCCAAATTTTTGGTACGTTTGTTCCTAAAATTTGACACTTGTTGAATTTTAGTGAAACTTGGCATTCTTGAACTTTTTTGCTATTTTTATCTATAATAATATAAGATAATATAATAATAAATAAATATATATATATATATATATATATATATATATATATATATATATATATATATAATATTGAAGTGGTAATTTTTTTTTCTTATTTTTATTTTTTATAGATATTTAAATTCAAAAAATTAACTAAAAATCTAATTATGCCAAGTGACTTTTTTTAGGTTGCCACTTAGTTTAAGGAGAAGGTTTTTTCCTCTCCTTTTAATAATATATCTTGTGTTGTTCCTTCCTGTTTTATGGGCCCCGCCCTAATTAAACAACTTTAAGGGTGTGTTTGGTAGAAAATAATATATTTTATGGAAAATATTTTTCAATTTTCTTGGCTTAAATATTTTGAAAAATATTTTCCTTGTAAATATATTTTCTTTTAATTGGAGGAAAATATTTTTCTTGTCAAGAGAAGAAAACATTTTACAAAACTTCTTCTCTACCTTTCCTACCTTCTCACCAACCGAACCCACCCACTCTCTAAAAAAAGGGGGGTTTTTTCTTTCTTTTCAATTCTTAGTTTTTTTGTTAACACCCACGCTACTATCCCTCCACCCCATCCCACCCCACCTCTACCCCTCCCGTAAAAAAATATTATTTTTTTACCTTATTTTATTACAATTTTAAATTTTTATTTTTTCGTTTTTCTGCACCACCCACCCCCAACTACCCCCCTCCCCTAAAAAAATTTACCTTTTTTTTATTTTTGTTATTTGAAATCTATTTTTTTTCATTTTTTCTGTCCCCCCTCCCCCTCTCCCTCTCCCCCCCCCCCAAAAAAAATATTTTTAATTTATTTTTCAGATTTAGTTTTTTATTTATCGATTTAAAGGTTTAAAATTTTACAAGTTCCAAAGTTATGAGTTTGGAGGTTTATGTGTTTGGAAGTTTACGGGTTTAGAAATTATAAAGTTTACGAGTTAGAAATTCCACGGTTTTAAAAGTTTAGCTGTTCGAAAGTTTATAAAAAATGTGGACTCAGAAGGTTGTTCGTTTGAAAGTTTATAACTTCATGATTATTATATCTAAATTATTTATGAATAATCTTGAGAAGTTATTTTTCTCAATTTACGTACCAAATACCGAAAAAATAAATAAAATTATTACTTATTTTCCAAGAAAATATTTTTCACGGAAAATATTTTTCGTTATACCAAACACACCCTAAAGCGAAAATGCACATCCAAAGTAGGGGCATATTAAGTGTTAACCCATGCGTAACTGCTCGATATTTCTTTTTACAGTTTTTCTGGACGGGGATAGCCTCTAATGAGAAAAAGGAGATATGTATATGTTAGCAAGAAGTCGCAAATTGGAAATTTATATTGCTCCTAATAGAAGTCTCAATTATGGCATATAGTAATATTTAGCTCCTATTTGGACATAAATGTTTCTTACTTTCTTTAAAAAAAAATATTAAAAACATTGTTTTTTCATGGAGGTTGATCAGTTTTTTTTTAAAAAAAAAAAAATAATCCAAATTTGTTTGGAAAAGTTTTTGAGTGACATTTTTTCTTCCACTCACAAAATTTTAATTTTTTTCTCAAATAAAATGCATGCGCAAACTTCAACTTCCAAAAAATATTTTTTAAAATAACTTTTAAAGATTTTTTTTTCAAAGTTTCGATCAAATTTGTATGTAAATGCTAGCTGCCAATTCGTTAAACACTGACTCAATCGAGTAAAACTCCCTTTTCTTAGCTTTTTATTGCTATCAATAAGGCCAAAAAGAAGGAAAGAGAGGGGAAAGTTCCCTGAAAGTGATGCATGAAGTTTCATCATCTTAGATGAAAAAGAAAAAATATAATCTCATTATATTATGTGGAATTGAGGGAAGACCAAGAGATAGAAATTACACAACCATAACAAAAATAAGAATACCTTTGACGTGACGGTACTATTGGATGAAAACCATGTTTCAACCACTTCTCTGGAATTTCCATGAATCGAAATTACAAAACCATAACAAAAGATAAGCTGCTATTGGCGTAATTAAAATAGTAATGAGATGGCTATAACGGTATAACCAGACTAAAGTCATTTACATCAAGGGTAATTAAACAATCTTTTTAAGCAGCTAGGATCAATTAATAGTAGTAGATGAATGTGAAACTAATACCTGAATAGGAGTCTAGGACCATGTATAGTTTTCAACCAAGAATGTTTCAACAGTCTCAAAAACTTTATGTAACCAACACGTACGTTATACTACAAGAATTCTAAAACGATATATTATAATCAGAATGATATTTAGCATTTAAATTTCTTGTAGGACGTATACTTGTGTACTAAAATTGCTATGAAAAGAGGAAACAGTAAAAATTATAAATAACAAAATAATAACAAATTTAGTGTAATCTCGTAAAGTGAAGTTTGGAGAGGTTGGAGAACATGCACACCTTATCCTTATCCAGAGGCAGATCCAGGATTTGAGGTTTATGGGTTCCGACCATAATTTTAAATTAATATACAATAATAATTGAGTTCACAGTTAGAGTTTATAAATATTTAGTGAATTTCTTTAAATAAATACAGGGCTTATGCAAGAGTTACTGGATTACTGGGAACCCGTATTCCATTCTCTACATCCGTCCTTGCTTGTATTGTACGAAGTTAGAGAGACTGTTTCTGATAGACCCGATTAAATAGTAAAAAATATGTTAGTTATAAATTGGATAACTTTTTTCATACTACGTACCCTTATTGCTCTTCTAGTTTTAAATGATTATAATTAGATACAAAAAATTACTTAATGAAGAATGTTAAAGGATAATGATAGTTTTCATACTTTGGCAACTGAAACAAAACCTATGCCCTTAATTTTTTTCCTGTAATATTTTCAGAACTAAAGACTGTGAATCAAGAATTAGCTTTAATAGTTATTTATAAACATACAATTGTAGAATATAAATAATTGAATTCAACCTTATTAAAAATTCTTATTATTTAATAAAATATTATTTTAATTTGTTTAAAAAAAAGATGATCTGAAAAAAGGTATTTGTGAAATAAACAATAAGGAACAATAAATATTGCAGAGAAAGAGAGAGATGATTCGTATTAAATTTTAGGATGATTTATAATGGGGTAAGACTCCTTTATTTATAGAGAAAAATAAATTAGCCGCACAAAGTAAAACTCTCTAAAAGATAGACATTCACTCTAATTATAATTCTATTATAACATCCCCCTGAATGTCTACTCAATAAGTAATGTGCCTCGTTAAATCTTAACAAAATAAAATCCAATGAAAAAAAAAATTGAGTAAAGGAAAAGAATACACATGTTTAATAATACGTCTTTTGGTTGCCTCATTAAAAATCCTGCAAGGAAAACGAAGTAGGACAAAACCTTGTAAGGGAAAAAGAGTACAACACGTATTAAACTCTCCCTAATGAGAAGATCATTTCACATCCTTTTCGCATCCCAATCTTGTGTACTAGCTTCTTGAAGGTTGACGTCTGTAGAGACTTGGTGGACAAATCGGCCATATTATCACTTGAACGACTTTTTTGCACATTGCACATTGAAGATTATGAGTAAAAAATAACATTGGTAAAATGTGCTTTGTCCAATCTCCTTCTATGAATCCTTCTTTCAATTGGGCTATGCATAGTGCATTATCTTCATACAAAATTATGGGTAGTTTGTCACATTTCAAATCACATTTGTCTCGAATAAGATGTATTATAGACCTCAACCACACACACTCTCGACTTGTTTCATGAATTGCAATTATCTTAGCATGATTAGATGAAGTAGCCACAATTGATTGCTTAGTTAATCACCAAGATATAGCAGTGCCTCTACAGGTAAACACATAACCAGTTTGAGATCGAGCCTTGTGTGGGTCAGATAAATACCCAACATCGGCGTAGCCAACAAGATTGGAGCTGCAACTATTGCCATAAAATAAGCTCATATCGGTAGTTCCTTTTAGATAAATATGCTTTTTATTGTTTCAGCCTAGTGTTGATGCAGAGAGTGAACCTACCTCGCCGGTTGATGTAAAGGATCATCGGGCAGCAACTACCAGAATCACCAAACAAATACTTAGCATGTTATTCATTTAATGTGGAACTGCTTTTATGAAGGGTGTGTTTGGTATGAAAGGAAAACATTTTCTGGAAAATGTTTTCCAATTTTCCATGTTTGGTTGGCTTAAATGTTTTGAAAAATATTTTTCTTATTAATTCATTTTCCTCCAATTGGAGGAAAATGTTTCCTTATCAAAAGAAGGGAAAACATTTTCAAAGCTCATTCTCAACCATTCTCACCTACTCTAATCACCACTAGCTCTCTCCAACATGATTTTTAGAAAATTTTCGGTTTTTCGTTACAATCCACCCTACTACCCCTCCACCTCCACACAAAAAAAATTCTTTTACTTAATTTTTTTCTATAATTCTAAATTTCGTTTTCTTATTTTTCTGCACCATCCACTCCACTCACACCCCTCACCCCTCCCCCTCCCCCCACACAAAAAATAACTTTTTTTGTAATTTAAATTTTTATTTTTTCGATTTACTGCCTCCCCCTCCCACCCCCCCCCCACCCCGAAAAAATTTTAAAATATATTTTTCAGTATTTAATTTTATTATTTATCATTTAAAGGCTCAATATTTTACAAGTTCCAAAATTATGAGTTCGGAAGTTTTTACGGGTTTAGAAATTATAAATTTACCAATTCGAAAATACGCGATTTTTGCGTTAAAAAGTAAAGCATCACATTAGTTCCTTTAGATTGTGTCAATTTTTAGAGAGGTGGGAGGGGGAGGGGTAGGAGAGTTGCAAAAAAAATATTTTTCTAAAAAAACTATTTTTTACTCTCTAACCAAACATAGAAAATATTTTCCGAAAAATGTTTTCCACTTACCAACCAAACAGAGAAAATAAGTGATAAAATCACTCATTTTCCATGAAAACATTTTCTAGGAAAACATTTTCCATGGAAAACATTTTCCTTCGTACCAAACACACCCTAGATATAAATCATATAACCTGGGTTACAGTCGGAATGTTTTGTTTCTTATATTTTCATATCTTTTC
>JASVEL010004521.1:0-145908 GCA_032618575.1 Nicotiana noctiflora
AGACCAAGATATCATCAAAGTACACCACAACAAATTTTCCATGAAAATCCTTAAAAACATGATTCATTAATCTCATGAAAGTGCTAGGTGCATTAGTCAAGCCGAAAGGCATAACTAACCACTCATAAAGCCCATATTTGGTCTTAAAAGCAGTTTTCCATTCATCTCCTGGATTCATTCGAATCTGATGGTAATCACTTTTTAGATCAATTTTAGAAAAGATTTTGGATCCATGTAATTGATCCAACATGTCATCAAGACGAGGAATAGGGTAGCGATACTTTACCGTAATCTTGTTGATTGCTCTACAATCCACGCACATCCTCCAAGTTCCATCCTTTTTGGGTACCAATAGGACCGGAACAGAGCAAGGGCTCATGCTCTCTCTCACAAAGCCTTTCTCAAGCAACTCCTCAACTTGCCTTCGAAGTTCCTTTGTCTCTTCTGGATTACTCCTATAGGCTGGCCTATTTGGGATTTGTGATCCAGGTACGAAATCAATTTGATGCTCAATGCCACGTAAAGGTGGCAATCCACTAGGAATATCTTCTGGAAAGACATCTTCAAAATCCTGCAAAAGAGAAGGAATATCTTCTGGAAAGATATCTTCAAAATCCTGCAAAAGAGAAGAAATACTACTTGGCAAAGAAGAAGTTAGCACCTCAGAGTTAATCAAAGCCTCTTTGTAAGTAAGTAGTATTATGGGCAGCCCCTCTTTTCTTGCATTTAAACACTCTTTGGCTTTTATATAGAAACTCTCTCTTTTTCTTTCCTTAGCCTCTTTCCTCTCACCAAGACTGTCTATTTTTTTATTCAAACCCTCTTTTTATCTCTTCTCTCAAATTGCTGCCCTCTCTCTCTTTCTTTTCTTTTTCCTCAAGCTCACTTTTTATCCCTCCCCTTGACTTTCCCATTGTTTCCTTTAATCTCTTCTGATCTTCAAACACTTGAGAAGGAGATAAATGTGCAAGAGTAAATTTCCCGCCATTTAGTTCAAGCGAATATCTATTCTTTCTCCCATCATGAAAAACATTCCTGTCATACTGCCAAGGACGACCCAGTAATATATGACAAGCTTGCATAGGCACTATGTCACAAAGAATATCATCCTCATATCTACCAACGTTAAATGAAATCATACACTGTTTATTTACCTTTAGTTCACCACTAACATTTAATCATTGGAGTCTATAGGGAGTAGGGTGTTTCATGCATGCAAGTCCCAGTTTTTCCACAAAGTATGAACTAACCACATTAGCACAACTACCACTATCAATGATCATGGAGCAAGTTTTTCCTTTTATCCCACACCTAGTATGGAATATATTCTCTCTTTGTGCTTCACTATTGCTTCCTAAATTGATAGTCATAATCCTCCTAACTACCCCAACCATTCCATCATTAGGTAGTTCTAAATCACCTTCATCACTCATATCTCCCTCTTCATCTCCCTCACTCTTTTCACTCTCATATCCTCCATCTTCTTTTAGAATGATGTTCCTTCTACTTGGACATTCATGCATCATATGTCCCCTTTACATTTATGACACTGAATAGAACTAGAAGGTGTAAAAGGTTTAGGGTTGAAGGTTTTACCTCACTCTTTGTTCTCCAGTTTACCTTTTCCCTTGTCTTCTTGAGGCCGAGAAAAATTCTTCATCTCATGATTTGGCCATGGTTTCTTAGGCATGGTGCTTGTTCGACATCTCCATGAGCCAGTTTGCTTTCTTTTATTTTGATTTTCTACCTTTATACACAAATCAACTAACTCATCTATTGTTACATATTGTTGTAATTCAACTACATCAGCTATTTCCTTATTTAAACCATTTAAAAACCTAGCCATTGTAGCCTCTTCTTCCTCCATACAATTAGCTTGGATCATAGCTATATCCATAGCCTTAAAGTAATCATCTACTGACATGGACCCTTGCTTCAATGTTTGAAGACGTAGTTGTAGCTCTCTTTGAAAGTGTGATGGTACGAATCTCTTCCTCATCACCCTTTTAGCCTCAGTCCAAGTAGCAATTGGTGCTTGTCCTTCTTGCAGTCGATCCCTATTAAGCTTTTTCCACCAAATAGAAGCATAATCAGAAAACTCAACAACAGCAAGTTTAACCTTCTTACCTTCAGAGTAGTTGTGACAGTCAAAGATTGCTTCAACCTTTCTCTCCCAATCAAGATACAAGTCCGGATCCCTTGTTCCCTTGAAAGATGGCATCTGCATCTTTATATTACTTATATTATCATCCTCTATCCTACCTCTTTGTCCCCTCCTATCTCCTCTCACCCTAACAAAGGTTCAAAAGAACTCTCAAAATTTGATATACTCACTCAATAATAATGTGTCTTATGAAGGAGAAGAACACCCTATTTATAGGAGTACAATGGCATAAAAATAACATTAAAAACTAGATGGGGTGGTTGTAGTGGAAAACACAATTATTACAATGAGGTAGGTGGTTGCTAAAGTCTAAGAAAAGTCTTTGGTAGGTGAGGGGCGGCCAAGACTCTTTGGGGCAGATTTGGGCCTTAAAACAACTAGTTTTGGGCCATTTGTTTGGACTCCAATTGGGCTGCTCTGGTAACACCTCTTTCTGGAACTCTTTTAAGCTCATTTTGAGCCCATTTGGTGACTCCATGGGCAGATTTGGGTAACCAAATCTTCCTCCTCTTGGACTTCAATTTGAGCAACCAAATAGTTGTAAAACTTCGACAACTCTTCTCCTTTGGGCATAAGCTCTTCCTCCATAGTTAGAAGCTTCTTTATTTGCCATTGAAGTCCAGCAACCTTAGTTTGCAATTCCTTAGCTTGAGATCTTGTAAATGGCCTTCTTGGAGCTTCCAAAACTCTATCCTTATCAGTGATGCTATCATTGGAGTACACCAAAATGGCTCAAAATGAGCTTAAAAGAAGTCCTAAAGGAGGTACTACAAAAGGAGCCCAATTGGAATCCAAACAAATGGCCCAAACTAGTTGTTTTAAGGCCCAAATCTGCCCCAAAGGGTCTTGGCCGCCCCTCACCTAACCAAAGACTTTTCTTAGACTTTAGCAACCACCTACCTCATTGTAATAATTGTGTTTTCCACTAGAACCACCCCACCTAGTTTATAATGTTATTTTTATGCCTTTGTACTCCTATAAATAGGGTGTTCTTCTCCTTCATCAGACAGATTATTATTGATTGAGTATATCATACTTTGAGAGTTCTTTTGAACCTTTGTTACTTGTGCTTTGAGATTTATCTTTCAACCTTTACTAGTTCATAGTTCAAGGTAGTGATATCTTTGATTCCTTTGTGGTATTCTTAGAAGGCGATTAATACTAGTATTAATTGTTGTCTCAAGTTACTCGTAAAGTGGTCAAGATCCGAATCTATTGTTTTGATTTGCTTTTTAAGTAAAGCCGTTTGATTTCTTTCATAAATCAAGATGTTGTTCCTTTGATCTTGTCAAGGCTATAGAACTTGCGTTCATGAAAGTTTGCGGAATTCTTTCCTTGAATCTTTCCCATATCCTTTATTTTCGTCTCTTTAATTCTAGTTGTTCAATTCCTGTTGTTATTGCTTCCGCATTTACTTCTCAAATTCTTACTCTAGTTTGGATTCCCGACCTAGTTGTTATCTAGTGGTATCAGAGCGGTCCTATCAAGATTTCGTTCTTGATAATTCTTGGGCTATTTAAAAAAAAAACAGAAAAAACCAAAAAAAAAAACGAAATCCAATTTAAAACAAGAACAAATACAATTGCTTGCTCTCCAGGATATATCTTTTGTATCTAAGTGTTTCCAAAAATTAACAAAGGAAACAAGAAGAGGGGATCCTTGATTTTCTTTCTCTTTGTATTCTGCGCATTTATATATAATCTTTTCTTTTCGTTCGTGTCTTGTTTCAACCGAGCCTAAAAGTTCTAGGATTTGGTTCTTTCTTCTTTTATTTGTTCCCAAAAACAAAAGAAAAATCTGATTTTTACTACTGAGAACTACATACAAGATTGGTTTAACTATAAATCTACAAAGTATTTTGTTCAAAGGTTATTTCGAGAAAAAAAAAAGGAAAGGTGTCTGTGAGTGAGACAATATCTTTTCATTGCAGTGAATTATCGGATGGGAAGTCAATTCTTGTTCCTATACTGTGGTACTCTTGGATCGACTTGATCATTGCCTACACTCCGCATACCTTGGCACCTGGTGAGAGCTTGAGTGGTGCTACATGGTACTTGAAATGGGCAGGAGAAGTCAATCATAGCTGCAGGACATGGAAATATTCATTTAGACTTCATGTTATAGATGATATTAGTTTTCTGATTAGATTCTATGTTTACATAGATTTATTTCACAGTCTACTGGTAGTAGCAGGACAAATTGTATCCTTTTGGACCCGGATTGGGATTTTTATTCGTTTATTTATATATTAGCCACTAGGTACAATGCCTAGTGGTATATTTTGCAAAAAAAAAAAAAAATTGAGGAAAACGCCAAATTGGAGAGACATATTTTCTTTAATCTATGACAAGATGTCTCAAACAGGTAACTACAATGGAAGGAGGAAAGCGATGGTTCAACAATTTGAAAACTCGATCTTACAGTATATCGAATGGAAGGAAGACAATGGTAAAGTTATTTTTCAAACAAGAGGTAAAGTGGTGTGTGATGTCTTAAGTTACACCCTTAGAATTGACAAAGCTTTTGGCTATAACTTAATTAGCACTTATATGGTTGAGAAATTGAACTTGTCTTGTGTTGAACATTTTGAACCCTACATGTTGAAAGGAGTAAAGGTAGATAAAAGAGTGTTATTGTCATTCTCTATTGGAAGGTATGAAGATGTGATATGGTGTGATGTCATTCCCATGAATAATTTTCATATCTTGTTGGGAAGGCCATGGTATATCTATAGAAATGCTTCATATAGTATCCAAAAAATAGATACTTTTTTGAGTTTAATGGGAAGAAATGCATTCTTGGTCCTTTGACTCCCTCACAAATTTGTAAAGATTAAAAGATTGTTAAAGAGAATATGGAAAAATACGAGAGAGAAAAGAATGAGAGTTGTAAGGGAGTGCATGTTGACATTCCGAGAGAGGAAAAAGGAGAGGCCGTGTTGAGTGAAAAGAGTGGGATGTCTAGTGAAGAAAAGAGTGATCTTGAGAAGAAAGAAAAGAGAGAAGACAATGAGATAAACATAGTCTATGAGGTAGAGAGAGAAAAGCATGAGGGATTGAGCGAAGGAAAAGAACTCTTTAGTGAGAGAAAAGAGGTTAAGGGCGAGGAAAACAGTAGTCTTGTGATAAAAGCCAAAGAAAGTAGCAAGAAAAAAGTTTCTTTACTTCCTAACCCATTAACTCTTTCCTGTTTTAGTTCTTTTGATTTTGTTCAGCCACGTGTTGAAATACCTTTTGAAAGGGGTAGTGAGGTGCAAGATATGGTGGCAAAAGATCCAATTGGATTGCAACATAAATTCGGCAATATCAATTCTTGTTGGATCGTGGAAGATAAAAGCTTGGTTAAAGTCTTTGTTATTGAACCTTTTAAATATTTTGATTCTTATTTACAAGGTTATGACACGGAGTTTCCTAAAAGCATTACTAAGTTACAGCCATTGCATAAAAGAATACAAGGTGATGATATTCCATTGGTAAATAAGTCCAAGTATGGTATATACAATTGGTTTATTTGCATTCTTGGTCTTTCTAGAACACCTAAAGTATTTTTCGAGGTAATGAATAATACTCTTATATCTTATGTTGGTGACTTTATAATTTTTGTGGATGATGATAGCTTGATGCACATCAAGTCATTAACTGTAATATCTAAGTTAAAGTGCAAGAGTAATTTGCTTCTTTTTGATATTATGTATGAAATAAATGATCACGTAATCCAACTTTATGATAAGAGGCATGAAATTAATGAGAAGAGGCTTGCGAATGAGTTAAATATTTCTTCTTCTCTTATTCAAGTGGTTAATGAGTGTTCATATGATAAATTGCTAGAATGTGATTGTTGTGGTATGATGTGGAGTTGTTCTTCAAGTCATGTTTATTGTGAGCTTGTAAAAGTATTTGTTATTAGTAAAGTGGATAAGCATGATGGTTGTAACATTTGTGATCAAGTACTCTTTCAAGAAGAGAAATCCGTGAAATACTTGAAAGGTCAAGGTAAGCTCAGTAGAAGGCATGCCTTAGGGTTGAATTCACTGAAACTTTTCCTTATGTAATTTCTTACAACCAAGGGAAAGAGAATGTTGTTGATGATGCACTTTCAAGAAGGTATGTCTTAGTTTCTACCCTCACTTCTAAATTGATGGGTTTTGATCAAATCAAGGAACTGTATACTAATGATATTGCTAGTCTTGATGGTAGGACAAAGGCTGAGATGATGAAAAAAATTCATGACCAAACAAGGCTTGCAATTGAGAAGAAAAATGAGCAAATCGCCTTAAGAAAGAACAAGGATCGAAAACAAGTTAATTTTAACCCTGAAGATTTAGTTTGGGTTGACTTTAGAAAGGAGAGATTTCCTTCCAAAAGAAAGTCAAAGTTGCATCCTAGAGGAGTTGACCCTTTTCAATTCCTTGAAAAGATTGGAGACAATGCATACAAGCTGGACCTTCCTGGTGAGTTTCAAGTAAATACTACATTCAATGTTGCTGACTTGTCTTTGTTTGACGTAGGATCGAATTCGAGGACGAATTCTTTTCAAAAAGAGGGGAATGATAACATCCTAGGAAGCTCAATTCTATTCAAGTACAAGGATGAAGCGTTGCAATCTCAAAGAGGACCTTTAACAAGATGTCAAAGCTAAAGAATTTCAAAACACGATCATTGGACTTCAAGTGCACATCGAGAATCCTTTAATTGTCAAGAAAGAGCTCCAGCCCAGAGGAGAAGAATTGTTGAAGTTTTACAATTATTTGATAGATCAAATTGAAGTCCAAGAAGAGGAAGATATGGTCACCCAAATCAGCCATTGGAGTACAACAAAATGGCTCAAAATGAGCTTAAAAGAAGTCCTAAAGGAGGTACTACAAAAGGAGCCCAATTGGAATCCAAACAAATGGCCCAAACTAGTTGTTTTAAGGCTCAAATCTGCCCCAAAGGGTCTTGGCCGCCCCTCACCTAACCAAAGACTTTTCTTAGACTTTAGCAACCACCTACCTCATTGTAATAATTGTGTTTTCCACTAGAACCACCCCACCTAGTTTTTAATGTTATTTTTATGCCTTTGTACTCCTATAAATAGGGTGTTCTTCTCCCTCACAAGACACATTATTATTGATTGAGTATATCATACTTTGAGAGTTCTTTTGAACCTTTGTTCTTGTGCTTTGAGATTTATCTTTCACCTTTACTAGTTCATAGTTCAAGGTAGTAAGATTACTTCTCTTTTGTGATATCTTTGATTCCTTTGTGGTATTCTTAGAAGGCGATTAATACTAGTATTAATTGTTGTCTCAAGTTACTCGTAAAGTGGTCAAGATCCGAATCTATTGTTTTGATTTGCTTTTTAAGTAAAGGCGTTTGATTTCTTTCATAAATCAAGACGTTGTTACTTTGATCTTGTCAAGGCTATAGGACTTGCGTTCTTGAAAGTTCTCGGAATTCTTTCCTTGAAACTTTCCCATATCCTTTATTTTCGTCTCTTTAATTCTAGCTGTTCAATTCCTGTTGTTATTGCTTCCGCATTTAGTTCTCAAATTCTTACACTAGTTTGGATTCCCGACCTAGTTGTTATCAGCATCGGCCTACGACAACCACATAAGTCCATTTGACTAATACGATTGTAGTCATAACAGATTGGGAGTAATGTCATACGTTCATACTAGGACGCATCGGCCTACGCCAACCACATAAGTCCATTTGACTAATACGATTGTAGTCGTAACAGATTGGGAGTAATGTAATACGATTGTAGTAAGATGCATCGGCCTACGACAACCACAAAAGTCCATTTTGCTAATACGATTGTAGTCATAACAGATTGGGAGTAATGTAATACGATTGTAGTAGGACGCATCGGCCTACGACAACCACATAAGTCCATTTTACTAATACGATTGTAGTAATAGGACCTTCCGTTTATATATCGTGATTTTTTAGTTAGTAATTGACCGTGAATGAATATTATTCCATTCAAATACTAGGACGCATCGGCCTAGGACAACCACATAAGTCCATTTGACTAATACGATTGTAGTCATAACAGATTGGGAGTAATGTAATACGATTGTAGTAGGACGCATCGTCCTACGACAACCACATAAGTCCATTTGACTAATACGATTGTTGTCATAAAAGATTGGGAGTAATGTAACACGATTGTAGTAGGACGCATCGGCCTAGGACAACCACATAAGTCCATTTGACTAATACGATTGTAGTAATAGTACCTTCCGTTTATATATCGTGGTTGTTAGTTAGTAATTGACCGAATATTATTTCATTCATATACTAGGACGCATCGCCCTACGACAACCACATAAGTCCATTGACTAATACGATTGTAGTCATAACAGATTAGGAGTAATGTAATACCACTGTAGTAGGACGCATCGACCTACGACAACCACATAAGTCCATTGGACTAATACGATTGTAGTTAGTAATTGACCGTGAATGAATATTATTTCATTCATATACTAGGAAGTATCGGCCTACGATAACCACATAATTTCATTAGACTAATACGGTTATAGTCATAGGAACTTCCGTTTATATGTGGTTGTTATTTAGTAATAAACCGTCTATGAATATGATTTCATTATATACTAGGACGCATCAACCTACGACAACCACATAAGTCCATTTGACTAATATGATTGTAGTCATAGGAACTTCCGTTTATATATCGTATTGGGAGTAATGTCATACGTTCATACTAGGACGCATCGACCTACGACAACCACATAAGTCCATTTGAATAATACGATTGTAGTCATAACAGATTTGAAGTAATGTAATACAATTGTAGTAGGACACATCGGCCTACGACAACCACATAAGTCCATTTGACTAATACGATTTTAGCAATAGGACCTTCCGTTTATATATCGTGGTTGTTAGTTAGTAATTGACCGTGAACGAATATTATTTCATTCATATACTAGGACGCATCGGCCTACGACAACCACGTAAGTCCATTGGACTAATACGATTGTAGTCATATGAACTTCCGTTTATATATCGTGGTTGTTATTTAGTAATTGACCGTGAATAAATATTATTTCATTAATATACTAGAACGTATCGGCCTACGACAACCACATAAGTCCATTGGACTAATACGATTGTAGTAATAGGACCTTCCATTTATATATCGTGGTTGTTATTTAGTAATTGACCGTCTATGAATATGATATCATTCATATACTAGGACGCGTCGGCCTACGACAACCACATAAGTACATTGGACTAATACGATTGTAGTCATAGACGTTTATATATCGTGGTTGTTATTTAGTAATTGACCGTGAATGAATATGATTTCAATCATACACTAGGACGCATCTCCCTACGCCAACCACATAAGTGCATTTGACTAATACGATTGTACTCTAAACAGATTGGGAGTAATGTAATACGATTGTAGTAGGACGCATCGCCCTACGACAACTACATAAGTCCATTTGACTAATACGATTGTAGTCATAACAGATTTGGAGTAATGTAATACGATTTTGGTAGGACACATCGGCCTACGACAACCACATAAGTCCATTTGACTAATACGATTTTAGTAATAGGACCTTCCATTTATATATCGTGGTTGTTAGTTAGTAATTGACCGTGAACGAATATTATTTCATTCATATACTAGGACGCATCGGCCTACGACAACCACGTAAGTCCATTGGACTAATACGATTGTAGTCATAGGAACTTCCGTTTATATATCGTGGTTGTTATTTAGTAATTGACCATGAATGAATATTATTTCATTCATATACTGGAACGTATCGGCCTACGACAACCACATAAGTCCATTGGACTAATACGATTGTAGTAATAGGACCTTCCGTTTATCGTGGTTGTTATTTAGTAATTGACCGTCTATGAATATGATTTCATTCATATACTAGGACGCATCGGCCTACGAAAACCACATAAGTCCATTTGACTAATACGATTGTAGTCATAGGAACTTCCGTTTATATATCGTATTGGGAGTAATGTCATACGTTCATACAAGGACGCATCGGCCTACGACAACCACATAAGTCCATTTGACTAATACGATTGTAGTCATAACAGATTGGGAGTAATGTAATACGATTGTAGTAGGACGCATCGGCCTACAACAACCACATAAGTCCATTTTCCTAATACGATTGTAGTAATAGGACGTTCCGTTTATATATCGTGCTTTTTTACTTAGTAATTTACCGTGAATGAATATTATTTCATTCAAATACTAGGACGCATCTGCCTAGGACAACCACATAAGTCCATTGGACTAATTCGATTGTAGTCATAGGAACATCCGTTTATATATCGTGGTTGTTATTTAGTAATTGACCGTGAATGAATATGCTCTCATTCATATACAAGGACGCATCGGCCTACGACAACCACATAAGTCCATTTGACTAATACGATTGTAGTCATAACAGATTGGGAGTATTGTAATACGAATGTAGTCATAGGAACTTCCATTTATATATCGTATTCGGAGTAATGTCATACGTCCATACTAGGACGCATCGGCCTACGACAACCACATAAGTCCATTTGACTAATACGATTGTAGTCATGACAGATTGGGAGTAATGTAATACGATTGTAGTAGGACGCAACGGCCTACGACAACCACATAAGTCCATTTGACTAATACGATTGTTGTCATAACCGATTGGGAGTAATGTAACACGATTGTAGTAGGACGCATCGGCCTACGACAACCACATAAGTCCATTTGACTAATACGATTATAGTAATAGTACTTTCCGTTTATATATCGTGGTTGTTAGTTAGTAATTGACCGAATATTATTTCATTCATATACTAGGACGCATCGGCTTACGACAACCACATAAGTTCATTGACTAATACGATTGTAGTCATAACAGATTGGGAGTAATATAATACCATTGTAGTAGGACGCATCGGCCAACGACAACC
Organism: Nicotiana noctiflora; assembly: GCA_032618575.1. Taxonomy (NCBI): domain Eukaryota; kingdom Viridiplantae; phylum Streptophyta; class Magnoliopsida; order Solanales; family Solanaceae; genus Nicotiana; species Nicotiana noctiflora. The sequence continues at coordinate 11,116 of JASVEL010004521.1, forward strand.
ACATAAGTCAATTTGACTAATACGATTGTTGTCATAACAGATTGGGAGTAATGTAACACGATTGTAGTAGGACGCATCGGCCTACGACAACTACAGAAGTCCATTTGACTAATACGATTGTAGTAGTAGTACCTTCCGTTTATATATCGTGGTTGTTAGTTAGTAATTGACCGAATATTATTTCATTCATATACTAGGACGCATCGGCCTACGACAACCACATAAGTCCATTGACTAATACGATTGTAGTCATAACAGATTGGGAGTAATGTAATACCATTGTAGTAGGACGCATCAGCCTACGACAACCACATAAGTCCATTGGACTAATACGATTGTAGTTAGTAATTGACCGTGAATGAATATTATTTCATTCATATACTAGGAAGTATCGGCCTACGACAACCACATAAGTCCATTAGACTAATATGATTGTAGTCATAGGAACCTCCGTTTATATATCGTGGTGGTTATTTAGTAATTGACCGTCTATGAATATGATTTCATTCATATACTAGGACGAATCGGCCTACGACAACCACATAAGTCCATTTGACTAATACGATTGTAGTCATAGGAACTTCCGTTTATATATCGTATTGGGAGTAATGTCATACGTTCATACAAGGACGCATCGGCCTACGACAACCACATAAGTCCATTTGACTAATACGATTGTAGTCATAACAGATTGGGAGTAATGTAATACGATTGTAGTAGGACACATCAGCCTACAACAACCACATAAGTCCATTTGACTAATACGATTGTAGTCATAACGGATTTGGAGTAATGTAATACGATTGTAGTAGGACACATCGGCCTTCGACAACCACATAAGTCCATTTGACTAATACGATTTTAGTAATAGGACGTTCCGTTTATATATCATGGTTGTTAGTTAGTAATTGATCGTGAACGAATATTATTTCATTCATATACCAGGACGCATCGGCCTACGACAACCACGTAAGTCCATTGGACTAATACGATTGTAGTCATAGGAACTTCCGTTTATATATCGTGGTTGTTATTTAGTAATTGACCGTGAATGTATATTATTTCATTCATATACTGGAACGTATCGGCCTACGACAACTACATAAGTCCATTGCACTAATACGATTGTAGTAATAGGACCTTCCGTTTATATATCGTGGTTGTTATTTAGTAATTGGCCGTCTATGAATATGATTTCATTCATATACTAGGACGCGTCGGCCTACGACAACCACATAAGTACATTGGACTAATACGATTGTAGTCATAGGAACTTCCGTTTATATATCGTGGTTGTTATTTAGTAATTGACCGTGAATGAATATGATTTCATTCATATACTAGGAAGCATCTGCCTATGACAACCACATAAGTCCATTTGACTAATACGATTGTAGTCATAGGAACTTCCGTTTATATATCGTATTGGGAGTAATGTCATACATTCATACAAGGACGCATCGGCCTACGACAACCACATTAGTCCATTGACTAATACGATTGTAGTCATAACAGATTGGGAGTAATGTAATACCATTGTAGTAGGACGCATCAGCCTACGACAACCACATAAGTCCAGTGGACTAATACGATTGTAGTTAGTAATTGACCGTGAATGAATATTATTTCATTCATATACTAGGAAGTATCGGCCTACGACAACCACATAAGTCCATTTGACTAATACGATTGTAGTCATACGAACCTCCGTTTATATATCGTGGTGGTTATTTAGTAATTGACCGTCTATGAATATGATTTCATTCATATACTAGGACGAATCGGCCTACGACAACCACATAAGTCCATTTGACTAATACGATTGTAGTCATAGGAACTTCCGTTTATATATCGTATTGGGAGTAATGTCATACGTTCATACAAGGACGCATCGGCCTACGACAACCACATAAGTCCATTTGACTAATACGATTGTAGTCATAACAGATTGGGAGTAATGTAATACGATTGTAGTAGGATGCATCGGCCTACAACAACCACATAAGTCCATTTGACTAATACGATTGTAGTCATAACGGATTTGGAGTAATGTAATACGATTGTAGTAGGACACATCGGCCTACGACTACCACATAAGTCCATTTGACTAATACGATTTTAGCAATAGGACCTTCCGTTTATATATCGTGGTTGTTAGTTAGTAATTGACCGTGAACGAATATTAATTCATTCATATACTAGGACGCATCGGCCTACGACAACCACGTAAGTCCATTGGACTAATACGATTGTAGTCATAGGAACTTCCGTTTATATATCGTGGTTGTTATTTAGTAATTGACCGTGAATGAATATTATTTTATTCATATACTGGAACGTATCGGCCTACGATAACCACATAAGTCCATTGGACTAATACGATTGTAGTAATAGGACCTTCCATTTATATATCGTGGTTGTTATTTAGTAATTGACCGTCTATGAATATGATATCATTCATATACTAGGACGCGTCGGCCTACGACAACCACATAAGTACATTGGACTAATACGATTGTAGTCATAACCGTTTATATATCGTGGTTGTTATTTAGTAATTGACCGTGAATGAATATGATTTCATTCATACACTAGGACGCATCTGCCTACGCCAACCACATAAGTGCATTTGACTAATACGATTGTAGTCTTAACAGATTGGGAGTAATGTCATACGTTCATACTAGGACGCATCGACCTACGACAACCACATAAGTCCATTTGAATAATACGATTGTAGTCATAACAGATTTGAAGTAATGTAATACGATTGTGGTAGGACACATCGGCCTACGACAACCACATAAGTCCATTTGACTAATACGATTTTAGTAATAGGACCTTCCATTTATATATCGTGGTTGTTAGTTAGTAATTGACCGTGAACGAATATTATTTCATTCATATACTAGGACGCATCGGCCTACGACAACCACGTAAGTCCATTGGACTAATACGATTGTAGTCATAGGAACTTCCGTTTATATATCGTGGTTGTTATTTAGTAATTGACCATGAATGAATATTATTTCATTCATATACTGGAACGTATCGGCCTACGACAACCACATAAGTCCATTGGACTAATACGATTGTAGTAATAGGACCTTCCGTTTATCGTGGTTGTTATTTAGTAATTGACCGTCTATGAATATGATTTCATTCATATACTAGGACGCATCGGCCTACGAAAACCACATAAGTCCATTTGACTAATACGATTGTAGTCATAGAAACTTCCGTTTATATATCGTATTGGGAGTAATGTCATACGTTCATACAAGGACGCATCGGCCTACGACAACCACATAAGTCCATTTGACTAATACGATTGTAGTCATAACAGATTGGGAGTAATGTAATACGATTGTAGTAGGACGCATCGGCCTACAACAACCACATAAGTCCATTTTACTAATACGATTGTAGTAATAGGACGTTCCGTTTATATATCGTGCTTTTTTACTTAGTAATTTACCGTGAATGAATATTATTTCATTCAAATACTAGGACGCATCTGCCTAGGACAACCACATAAGTCCATTGGACTAATTCGATTGTAGTCATAGGAACATCCGTTTATATATCGTGGTTGTTATTTAGTAATTGACCGTGAATGAATATGCTCTCATTCATATACAAGGACGCATCGGCCTACGACAACCACATAAGTCCATTTGACTAATACGATTGTAGTCATAACAGATTGGGAGTATTGTAATACGAATGTAGTCATAGGAACTTGCATTTATATATCGTATTCGGAGTAATGTCATACGTCCATACTAGGACGCATCGGCCTACGACAACCACATAAGTCCATTTGACTAATACGATTGTAGTCATGACAGATTGGGAGTAATGTAATACGATTGTAGTAGGACGCATCGGCCTACGACAACCACATAAGTCCATTTGACTAATACGATTGTTGTCATAACAGATTGGGAGTAATGTAACACGATTGTAGTAGGACGCATCGGCCTACGACAACCACATAAGTCCATTTGACTAATACGATTATAGTAATAGTACTTTCCGTTTATATATCGTGGTTGTTAGTTAGTAATTGACCGAATATTATTTCATTCATATACTAGGACGCATCGGCTTACAACAACCACATAAGTTCATTGACTAATACGATTGTAGTCATAACAGATTGGGAGTAATATAATACCATTGTAGTAGGACGCATCGGCCAACGACAACCACATAAGTCAATTTGACTAATACGATTGTTGTCATAACAGATTGGGAGTAATGTAACACGATTGTAGTAGGACGCATCGGCCTACGACAACTACAGAAGTCCATTTGACTAATACGATTGTAGTAGTAGTACCTTCCGTTTATATATCGTGGTTGTTAGTTAGTAATTGACCGAATATTATTTCATTCATATACTAGGACGCATCGGCCTATGACAACCACATAAGTCCATTGACTAATACGATTGTAGTCATAACAGATTGGGAGTAATGTAATACCATTGTAGTAGGACGCATCAGCCTACGACAACCACATAAGTCCATTGGACTAATACGATTGTAGTTAGTAATTGACCGTGAATGAATATTATTTCATTCATATACTAGGAAGTATCGGCCTACGACAACCACATAAGTCCATTAGACTAATACGATTGTAGTCATAGGAACTTCTGTTTATATATCGTTGTGGTTATTTAGTAATTGACCGTCTATGAATATGATTTCATTCATATACTAGGACGAATCGGCCTACGACAACCACATAAGTCCATTTGACTAATACGATTGTAGTAATAGGAACTTCCGTTTATATATCGTATTGGGAGTAATGTCATACGTTCATACAAGGACGCATCGGCCTACGACAACCACATAAGTCTATTTGACTAATACGATTGTAGTCATAACAGATTGGGAGTAATGTAATACGATTGTAGTAGGACACATCGGCCTACGACAACCACATAAGTCCATTTGACTAATACGATTGTTGTCATAACAGATTGGGAGTAATGTAACACGATTGTAGTAGGACGCATCGGCCTACGACAACCACATAAGTCCATTTGACTAATACGATTGTAGTAATAGTACTTTCCGTTTATATATCGTGGTTGTTAGTTAGTAATTGACCGAATATTATTTCATTCATATACTAGGACGCATCGGCTTACGACAACCACATAAGTTCATTGACTAATACGATTGTAGTCATAACAGATTGGGAGTAATGTAATACCATTGTAGTAGGACGCATCGGCCTACGACAACCACATAAGTCAATTTGACTAATACGATTGTTGTCATAACAGATTGGGAGTAATGTAACACGATTGTAGTAGGACGCATCGGCCTACGACAACTACAGAAGTCCATTTGACTAATACGATTGTAGTCATAACAGATTTGGAGTAATGTAATACGATTGTAATAGGACACATCGGCCTACGACAACCACATAAGTCCATTTGACTAATACGATTTTAGTAATAGGACGTTCCGTTTATATATCATGGTTGTTAGTTAGTAATTGATCGTGAACGAATATTATTTCATTCATATACTAGGACGCATCGGCCTACGACAACCACGTAAGTCCATTGGACTAATACGATTATAGTCATAGGAACTTCCGTTTACATATCGTGGTTGTTATTTAGTAATTGACCGTGAATGAATATTATTTCATTCATATACTGGAACGTATCGGCCTACGACAACCACATAAGTCCATTGGACTAATACGATTGTAGTAATAGGACCTTCCGTTTATATATCGTGGTTGTTATTTAGTAATTGACCGTCTATGAATATGATTTCATTCATATACTAGGACGCGCCGGCCTACGACAACCACATAAGTACATTGGACTAATACGATTGTAGTCATAGGAACTTCCGTTTATATATCGTGGTTGTTATTTAGTAATTGACCGTGAATGAATATGATTTCATTCATATACTAGGAAACATCTGCCTATGACAACCACATAAGTCCATTTGACTAATACGATTGTAGTCATAGGAACTTCCGTTTATATATCGTATTGGGAGTAATGTCATACGTTCATACAAGGACGCATCGGCTTACGACAACCACATAAGTCCATTTGACTAATAGATTGTAGTCATAACAGATTGGGAGTAATGTAATACGATTGTAGTAGGATGCATCGGCCTACAACAACCACATAAGTCCATTTGACTAATACGATTGTAGTCATAACGGATTTGGAGTAATGTAATACGATTGTAGTAGGACACATCGGCCTACGACTACCACATATGTCCATTTGACTAATACAATTTTAGCAATAGGACCTTCCGTTTATATATCGTGGTTGTTAGTTAGTAATTGACCGTCAACGAATATTATTTCATTCATATACTAGGACGCATCGGCCTACGACAACCATGTAAGTCCATTGGACTAATACGATTGTAGTCATAGGAACTTCCGTTTATATATCGTCGTTGTTATTTAGTAATTGACCATGAATGAATATTATTTCATTCATATACTGGAACGTATCGGCCTACGACAACCACATAAGTCCATTGGACTAATACGATTGTAGTAATAGGACCTTCCGTTTATCGTGGTTGTTATTTAGTAATTGACCATCTATGAATATGATTTCATTCTTATACTAGGACGCATCGGCCTACGAAAACCACATAAGTCCATTTGAGTAATACGATTGTAGTCATAGGAACTTCCGTTTATATATCGTATTGGGAGTAATGTCATACGTTCATACAAGGACGCATCGGCCTACGACAACTACATAAGTCCATTTGACTAATACGATTGTAGTCATAACAGATTGGGAGTAATGTAATGATAGCATCACTGATAAGGATAGAGTTTTGGAAGCTCCAAGAAGGCCATTTACAAGATCTCAAGCTAAGGAATTGGAAACTAAGGTTGCTGGACTTCAATGGCAAATAAAGAAGCTTCTAACTATGGAGGAAGAGCTCATGCCCAAAGGAGAAGAGTTGTCTAAGTTTTACAACTATTTGGTTGCTCAAATTGAAGTCCAAGAGGAGGAAGATTTGGTTACACAAATCTGCCCATGGAGTCACCAAATGGGCTCAAAATGAGCTTAAAAGAGTCCAGAAAGAGGTGTTACAAGAACAGCCCAATTGGAGTCCAAACAAATGGCCCAAAACAAGTTGTTTTAAGGCCCAAATCTGCCCCAAAGAGTCTTGGCCGCCCCTCACCTACCAAAGACTTTTCTTAGACATTAGCAACCACCTACCTCATTGTAATAATTGTGTTTTCCACTACCACCACCCCACCTAGTTTTTAATGTTATTTTTATGCCTTTGTACTCCTATAAATAGTGTGTTCTTCTGCTTCATAAGGCAGATTATTATTGATTGAGTATATCATACTTTGAGAGTTCTTTTGAACCTTTGTTCTTGTGCTTTGAGATTTATCTTTCAACCTTTACTAGTTCATAGTTCAAGGTAGTAAGATTACTTCTCTTTTGTGATATCTTTGATTCCTTTGTGGTATTCTTAGAAGGCGATTAATACTAGTATTAATTGTTGTCTCAAGTTACTCGTAAAGTGGTCAAGATCCGAATCTATTGTTTTGATTTGCTTTTTAAGTAAAGGCGTTTGATTTCTTTCATAAATCAAGACGTTGTTACTTTGATCTTGTCAAGGCTATAGAACTTGCGTTCTTGAAAGTTCTCGGAATCCTTTCCTTGAATCTTTCTCATATCCTTTATTTTCGTCTCTTTAATTCTAGTTGTTCAATTCCTGTTGTTATTGCTTCCGCATTTACTTCTCAAATTCTTACTCTAGTTTGGATTCCCAACCTAGTTGTTATCAAGTGGTATTCAGAGCGGTTCTATCAAGATTTCGTTCTTGATAATTCTTGGATATTTTGAAACCAAAAAAAAAAAAAAAAACAAAAAAAAAACAAAAAAACGAAATCCAATTTAAAACAAGAAGAAATACAATTGCTTGCTCTCCAGGATATATCTTTTGTATCTAAGTGTTTCCAAAAATTAACAAAGGAAACAAGAATAGGGGATCCTTGATTTTGTTACTCTCTGTATTCTACATATTTATATTCTTTCCTTTTTGTTCGTGTCTTATTTCAACCGAGCCTAAAAGTTCTAGGATTTGGTTCTTTCTTCTTTTAATTGTTCCCAAAAAAAACAAAAGAAAAATCTGAGTTTTACTACTAAGAACTACATACAAGTTAGGTTTAACTATAAATCTATAAAGTACTTGTTCAAAGGTTATTTCGAGAGAAAAAAAAGAAGCTAATTTGTGTGATACAATTTTTAAAGATGTCACATACAGGTAGTGATAATGAACGAATGGTTCTCCAAGAAGCTGAAATCAAAGCAAGGAATGATTTTACCTTGCAAGCCATGCATCAACAGTTTGAAAGGCTGAATCTCCAACTCCAAGAAATGAGGGATACCATTGCGGATCAAAATGATACAATAGCTGAACTTAGGAGGGATAATAATGTTAGGCCACCTGCTAGAAGAAATGTACCCCATGTTCCTATTGTAAATCAAGCAAACTTTATTGATGATTTTAATGATATTGATTTTGATAGGGTGAGAGGAGATAGGAGGGGACAAAGAGGTAGGATAGAGGATGATAATATAAGTAATATAAAGATGCAGATGCCATCTTTCAAGGGAACAAGGGATCCAGACTTGTATCTTGATTGGGAGAGAAAGGTTGAAGCAATCTTTGACTGTCACAACTACTCGAAGGTAAGAAGGTTAAACTTGCTGTTGTTGAGTTTTCTGATTATGCTTCTATTTGGTGGAAAAAGCTTAATAGGGATCGACTGCAAGAAGGAGAAGCACCAATTGCTACTTGGACTGAGGCTAAAAGGGTGATGAGGAAGAGATTCGTACCATCACACTTTCAAAGAGAGCTACAACTACGTCTTCAAACATTGAAGCAAGGGTCCATGTCAGTAGATGATTACTTTAAGGCTATGGATATAGCTATGATCCAAGCTAATTGTATGGAGGAAGAAGAGGCTACAATGGCTAGGTTTTTAAATGGTTTAAATAAGGAAATAGCTGATGTAGTTGAATTACAGCAATATGTAACAATAGATGAGTTAGTTGATTTGTGTATAAAGGTAGAAAATCAAAATAAAAGAAAGCAAACTGGCTCATGGAGATATCGAACAAGCACCATGCCTAAGAAACCATGGCCAAATCATGAGATGAAGAATTTTTCTCGGCCACAAGAAGACAAGGGAAAAGGTAAACTGGAGAACCAAGAGGGAGGTAAAACCTTCAACCCTAAACCTTTTACACCTTCTAGTTCTATTCAGGTGTCATAAATGTAAAGGAAGGGGACATATGATGCATGAATGTCCAAGTAGAAGGAACATCATTCTAAAAGAAGATGGAGGATATGAGAGTGAAAAGAGTGAGGGAGATGAAGAGGGAGATATGAGTGATGAAGGTGATTTAGAACTACCTAATGATGGAATGGTTGGGGTAGTTAGGAGGATTATGACTATCAATTTAGGAAGCAATAGTGAAGCACAAAGAGAGAATATATTCCATACTAGGTGTGGGATAAAAGGAAAAACTTGCTCTATGATCATTGATAGTGGTAGTTGTGCTAATGTGGTTAGTTCATACTTTGTGGAAAAACTGGGACTTGCATGCATGAAACACCCTACTCCCTATAGACTCCAATGGTTAAATGATAGTGGTGAACTAAAGGTAAATAAACAGTGTATGATTTCATTTAACGTGGGTAGATATGAGGATGATATTCTTTGTGACATAGTGCCTATGCAAGCTTGTCATATATTGCTGGGTCGTCCTTGGCAGTATGACAGGAATGTTTTTCATAATGGGAGAAAGAATAGATATTCGCTTGAACTAAATGGCAGGAAATTTACTCTTGCACCTTTATCTCCTTCTCAAGTGTTTGAAGATCAGAAGAGATTAAAGGAAACAATGGGAAAGTCAAGGGGAGGGATAAAAAGTGAGCTTGAGGAAAAAGAAAAGAAAGAGAGAGAGGGCAGCAATTTGAGAGAAGAGATAAAAGAGGGTTCGAATAAAAAAATAGACAGTCTTGGTGAGAGGAAAGAGGCTAAGGAAAGAAAAAGAGAGAGTTTCTATATAAAAGCCAAAGAGTGTTTAAATGCAAGAAAAGAGGGGCTGCCCATAATACTACTTACTTACAAAGAGGCTTTGATTAACTCTGAGTTGCTAACTTCTTCTTTGCCAAGTAGTATTTCTTCTCTTTTGCAGGATTTTGAAGATGTCTTTCCAGAAGATATTCCTAGTGGATTGCCACCTTTACGTGGCATTGAACATCAAATTGATTTTGTACCTGGATCACAAATCCCAAATAGGCCAGCCTATAGGAGTAATCCAGAAGAGACAAAGGAACTTCAAAGGCAAGTTGAGGAGTTGCTTAAGAAAGGCTTTGTGAGAGAGAGCATGAGCCCTTGCTCTGTTCCGGTCCTATTGGTACCTAAAAAGGATGGAACTTGGAGGATGTGCGTGGATTGTAGAGCAATCAACAAGATTACGGTAAAGTATCGCCACCCTATTCCTCGTCTTGATGACATGTTGGATCAATTACATGGATCCAAAATCTTTTCTAAAATTGATCTAAAAAGTGGTTACCATCAGATTCGAATGAATCCAGGAGATGAATGGAAAACTGCTTTTAAGACCAAATATGGGCTTTATGAGTGGTTAGTTATGCCTTTCGGCTTGACTAATGCACCTAGCACTTTCATGAGATTAATGAATCATGTTTTTAAGGATTTTCATGGAAAATTTGTTGTGGTGTACTTCGATGATATCTTGGTCTTTTCTAATACTTTAGAAGAGCATGTAGAACACCTAAGACAAGTTTTTGAAGTTCTTAGAAAGCACTTGTTATTTGCTAATCTTAAAAAGTGTACTTTTTATGTGGATCGTGTGATTTTCTTGGGTTTTGTGGTTAGCTCTAAGGGTGTTGAGGTTGATGAAGAGAAAATCAAAGCAATTAAAGAATGGCCTAAACCTAAGAGTGTAACTGAAGTTAGGAGTTTTCATGGACTTGCTAGTTTTTATAGGAGGTTTGTGAGAGACTTTAGTACCATTGCTTCTCCTTTAACTGAAGTTATCAAAAAGGATAGGATTTTTAAATGGGGAAAAGAACAAGATGATGCTTTTAACTTGTTGAAAGAAAAGTTATGTTCTGCTCCGTTATTACAATTGCCTGATTTTTCTAAATCTTTTGAAATTGAATGTGATGCTTCTGGCAAGGGAATAGGTGCTGTTTTGATGCAAGATTCTAAACCTATTGCCTACTTTAGTGAGAAGTTGAGTGGAGCCACATTGAACTATTCAACTTATGACAAAGAGCTTTATGCTTTGGTAAGGGCTTTAGCCACATGGCAACATTACTTGTGGCCAAGGGAGTTTGTCATTAAAACTGACCATGAATCCTTGAAATACTTGAAAAGTCAAGGTAAGCTTAGTAGAAGGCATGCTAAGTGGGTTGAATTTATTGAAACTTTTCCTTATGTAATTTCTTACAAACAAGGGAAAGAGAATGTTGTTGCTGATGCACTTTCAAGGAGGTATGTCTTAGTTTCTACCCTCACTTCTAAATTGATGGGTTTTGAACAAATCAAGGAACTTTATGCTAATGATGTTGATTTTGGCAAAACTTTTGCAGATTGTAAGTTGGGTCCTCTTGATAGGTTTAACCTACAAGATGGGTTTCTCTTTAAGGAAAATAAGTTGTGTATCCCTAATTGCTCTTTACGTGAAGTATTTGTAAGGGAAGCACATTGTGGAGGGCTTATGGGACACTTTGGGGTCCCAAAGACATTAGACATACTTGCTGAAAATTTCTTTTGGCCTGGAATGAGAAAAGATGTTGAAAGAATGTGCACACAGTGTTTGGAATGTAAACAAGCTAAATCTAAAGTGTTACCACATGGTCTTTACACGCCATTACCTGTTCCTACTTCACCTTGGATTGATATATCTATGGATTTTGTGTTAGGTTTGCCTAGAACAAGGTATGGTAAGGATAGTATATTTGTTGTGGTAGATAGGTTCTCCAAGATGGCTCGTTTTATTCCTTGTTTAAAGACTAATGATGCCTCACATGTTGCTAATCTTTTTGTAAAAGAGATTGTGAAATTGCATGGTATACCTAGAACTATTGTTAGTGATAGGGACGCAAAGTTTTTGAGTCACTTCTGGCGTGTATTTTGGGGGAAGTTAGGCACTAAATTGTTGTTTTCCACTTCTTGTCACCCACAAACTGATGGACAAACTGAAGTAGTTAATAGAACCTTAGGAAACATGTTGAGGGCTGTTTTGAAAGGTAAATTAACTTTATGGGAAGATCACTTACCTATGATTGAATTTGCTTACAATAGAACAATCCATTCTTCTACAGGTATGTCTCCTTTTGAAGTTGTTTATGGCTGTAATCCCTCTACTCCACTTGATTTATTACCATTACCTACTAATGATATTGCTAGTCTTGATGGTAGGACGAAGGCTGAGATGATGAAAAAAATTCATGAGCAAACAAGGCTTGCAATTGAGAAGAAAAATGAGCAAACCGCCTTGAGAAAGAATAAGGGTCGAAAACAAGTTATTTTTAAACCTGGAGATTTAGTTTGGGTTCACTTTAGAAAGGAGAGATTTCCTTCCAAAAGGAAGTCAAAGTTGCATCCTAGAGGAGATGGCCCCTTTCAAGTCCTTGAAAGGATTGGAAACAATGCTTACAAGTTGGACCTTCCTGGTGAGTTTCAAGTAAGTGCTACATTCAATGTTGCTGACTTATCTTTGTTTGACGTAGGATCGAATTCGGGGACGAATTCTTTTCAAGAAGAGGGGAATGATAGCATCACTGATAAGGATAGAGTTTTGGAAGCTCCAAGAAGGCCATTTACAAGATCTCAAGCTAAGGAATTGGAAACTAAGGTTGCTGGACTTCAATGGCAAATAAAGAAGCTTCTAACTATGGAGGAAGAGCTCATGCCCAAAGGAGAAGAGTTGTCTAAGTTTTACAACTATTTGGTTGCTCAAATTGAAGTCCAAGAGGAGGAAGATTTGGTTACACAAATCTGCCCATGGAGTCACCAAATGGGCTCAAAATGAGCTTAAAAGAGTCCAGAAAGAGGTGTTACAAGAACAGCCCAATTGGAGTCCAAACAAATGGCCCAAAACAAGTTGTTTTAAGGCCCAAATCTGCCCCAAAGAGTCTTGGCCGCCCCTCACCTACCAAAGACTTTTCTTAGACATTAGCAACCACCTACCTCATTGTAATAATTGTGTTTTCCACTACCACCACCCCACCTAGTTTTTAATGTTATTTTTATGCCTTTGTACTCCTATAAATAGTGTGTTCTTCTGCTTCATAAGGCAGATTATTATTGATTGAGTATATCATACTTTGAGAGTTCTTTTGAACCTTTGTTCTTGTGCTTTGAGATTTATCTTTCAACCTTTACTAGTTCATAGTTCAAGGTAGTAAGATTACTTCTCTTTTGTGATATCTTTGATTCCTTTGTGGTATTCTTAGAAGGCGATTAATACTAGTATTAATTGTTGTCTCAAGTTACTCGTAAAGTGGTCAAGATCCGAATCTATTGTTTTGATTTGCTTTTTAAGTAAAGGCGTTTGATTTCTTTCATAAATCAAGACGTTGTTACTTTGATCTTGTCAAGGCTATAGAACTTGCGTTCTTGAAAGTTCTCGGAATCCTTTCCTTGAATCTTTCTCATATCCTTTATTTTCGTCTCTTTAATTCTAGTTGTTCAATTCCTGTTGTTATTGCTTCCGCATTTACTTCTCAAATTCTTACTCTAGTTTGGATTCCCAACCTAGTTGTTATCATGTAATACGATTGTAGTAGGACACATCGGCCTACGACAACCACATAAGTCCATTTGACTAATACGATTGTTGTCATAACAGATTGGGAGTAATGTAACACGATTGTAGTAGGACGCATCGGCCTACGACAACCACATAAGTCCATTTGACTAATACGATTGTAGTAATAGTACTTTCCGTTTATATATCGTGGTTGTTAGTTAGTAATTGACCGAATATTATTTCATTCATATACTAGGACGCATCGGCTTACGACAACCACATAAGTTCATTGACTAATACGATTGTAGTCATAACAGATTGGGAGTAATGTAATACCATTGTAGTAGGACGCATCGGCCTACGACAACCACATAAGTCAATTTGACTAATACGATTGTTGTCATAACAGATTGGGAGTAATGTAACACGATTGTAGTAGGACGCATCGGCCTACGACAACTACAGAAGTCCATTTGACTAATACGATTGTAGTAATAGTACCTTCCGTTTATATATCGTGGTTGTTAGTTAGTAATTGACCGAATATTATTTCATTCAAATACTAGGACGCATCGGCCTACGACAACCACATAAGTCCATTGACTAATACGATTGTAGTCATAACAGATTGGGAGTAATGTAATACCATTGTAGTAGGACGCATCGGCCTACGACAACCACATAAGTCCAGTGGACTAATACGATTGTAGTTAGTAATTGACCGTGAATGAATATTATTTCATTCATATATTAGGAAGTATCGGCCTACGACAACCACATAAGTCCATTAGACTAAAACGATTGTAGTCATAGGAACTTCCGTTTATATATCGTGGTTGTTATTTAGTAATTGACCGTCTATGAATATGATTTCATTCATATACTAGGACGAATCGGCCTACGACAACCACATAAGTCCATTTGACTAATACGATTGTAGTCATAGGAACTTCCGTTTATATATCGTATTGGGAGTAATGTCATACGTTCATACAAGGACGCATCGGCCAACGACAACCACATAAGTCCATTTGACTAATACGATTGTAGTCATAACAGATTGGGAGTAATGTAATACGATTGTAGTAGGACGCATCGGCCTACAACAACCAGATAAGTCCATTTGACTAATACGATTGTAGTCATAACGGATTTGGAGTAATGTAATACGATTGTAGTAGGACACATCGGCCTACGACAACCATATAAGTCCATTTGACTAATACGATTTTAGTAATAGGACGTTTCGTTTATATATCATGGTTGTTAGTTAGTAATTTATCGTGAACGAATATTATTTCATTCATATACTAGGACGCATCGGCCTACGACAACCACGTAAGTCCATTTGACTAATACGATTGTAGTCATAGGAACTTCCGTTTATATATCGTGATTGTTATTTAGTAATTGATCGTGAATGAATATTATTTCATTCATATACTGGAACGTATCGGCCTACGACAACCACATAAGTCCATTGGACTAATACGATTGTAGTAATAGGACCTTCCGTTTATATATCGTGGTTGTTATTTAGTAATTGACCGTCAATGAATATGATTTCATTCATATACTAGGACGTGTCGGCCTACGACAACCACATAAGTACATTGGACTAATACGATTGTAGTCATAGGAACTTCCGTTTATATATCGTGGTTGTTATTTAGTAATTGACCGTGAATGAATATGATTTCATTCATATACTAGGAAGCATCTGCCTATGACAACAACATAAGTCCATTTGACTAATATGATTGTAGTCATAGGAACTTCCGTTTATATATCGTATTGGGAGTAATGTCATACGTTCATACAAGGACGTATCGGCCTACGACAACCACATAAGTCCATTTGACTAATACGATTGTAGTCATAACAGATTGGGAGTAATGTAATACGATTGTAGTAGGATGCATCGGCCTACAACAACCACATAAGTCCATTTGACTAATACGATTGTAGTCATAACGGATTTGGAGTAATGTAATACGATTGTAGTAGGACACATCGGCCTACGACTACCACATAAGTCCATTTGACTAATACGATTTTAGTAATAGGACATTCGGTTTATATATCATGGTTGTTAGTTAGTAATTGATCGTGAACGAATATTATTTCATTCATATACTAGGACGCATCGGCCTACGACAACCACGTAAGTCCATTGGACTAATACGATTGTAGTCATAGGAACTTCCGTTTATATATCGTGGTTGTTATTTAGTAATTGACCGTGAATGAATATTATTTCATTCATATACTGGAACGTATCAGCCTACGATAACCACATAAGTCCATTGGACTAATACGATTGTAGTAATAGGACCTTCCGTTTATATATCGTGGTTGTTATTTAGTAATTGACCGTCTATGAATATGATTTCATTCATATACTAGGACGCGTCGGCCTACGACAACCACATAAGTACATTGGACAAATACGATTGTAGTCATAGGAACTTCCGTTTATATATCGTGGTTGTTATTTAGTAATTGACCGTGAATGAATATGATTTCATTCATATACTAGGAAGCATCTGCCTATGACAACCTCATAAGTCCATTTGACTAATACGATTGTAGTCATAACAGATTGGGAGTAATGTAATACTATTGTAGTAGGACGCATCGGCCTACGACAACCACATAAGTCCATTTGACTAATACGATTGTAGTCATGGGAACTTCCGTTTATATATCGTTGTTGTTAGTTACTAATTGACCCTGAATGAATATGGTTTCATTCATATACTAGGACGCATAGGCCAACAACAATCACATAAGTCCATTTGACTAATATGACTGTAGTAATAATAGATTGGGAGTAATGTAATGCGATTGTAGTAGGACGCATCGGCCTACGACAACCACATTAGTCCATTTGACTAATACGATTGCAGTAATAGGACCTTCCGTTTATATATTGTGGTTGTTAGTTAGTAATTGACCGTGAATGAATATTATTTCATTCATATACTAGGACGCCGGCCTACGACAACCACATAAGTCCATTTGACTAATACGATTGTATTCATAACAGATTGGGAGTATTGTAATACGATTGTAGTCATAGGAACTTCCATTTATATATCGTATTCGGAGTAATGTCATACGTTCATACTAGGACGCATCGGCCAACGACAACCACATAAGTCCATTTGACTAATACAATTGTAGTCATAACAGATTGGGAGTAATGTAATACGTTCATACTAGGACGTATCGGACTACGACAACCACATAAGTCCATTTGACTAATACGATTGTAGTCGTAACAGATTGGGAGTAATATAATACGATTGTAGTAGGACGCATCGGCCTACGACAACCACATAAGTCCATTTTACTAATACGATTGTAGACATAATAGATTGGGAGTAATATAATACTATTGTAGTAGGACACATCGGCCTACGACTACCACATAAGTCCATTTGACTAATACGATTTTAGTAATAGGACATGCCGTTTATATATCATGGTTGTTAGTTAGTAATTGATCGTGAACGAATATTATTTCATTCATATACTAGGAAGCCTACGACAACCACGTAAGTCCATTGGACTAATACGATTGTAGTTATAGGAACTTCCATTTATATATCGTGGATGTTATTTAGTAATTGACCGTGAATACATATTATTTCATTCAAATACAAGTATGCATCGGCCTAGGACAACCACATAAGTCCATTGGACTAATACGATTGTAGTAATAGGACCTTCCGTTTATATATCGTGGTTGTTATTTGGTAATTGACCGTCTATGAATATGATTTCATTCATATACTAGGACGCGTCGGCCTACGACAACCACATAAGTACATTGGACTAATGCGATTGTAGTCATAGGAACTTCCGTTTATATATCGTGGTTATTATTTAGTAATTGACCGTGAATGAATATGATTTCATTCATATACTAGGACGCATCGGCCTATGCCAACCACATAAGTGCATTTGACTAATACGATTGTAGTCTTAACTGATTGGGAGTAATGTAATACGATTGTAGTAGGACGCATCGGCCTACGACAACCACATAAGTCCATTTGACTAATACGACTGTAGTCTTAACAGATTTGGAGTAATGTAATACGATTGTGGTAGGACACATCGGCCTACGACAATCACATAAGTCCATTTGACTAATACGATTTTAGTAATAGGACCTTCCGTTTATATATTGTGGTTGTTAGTTAGTAATTAACCGTGAATGAATATTATTTCATTCAAATACAAGGATGCATCGGCCTAGGACAACCATATAAGTCCATTGGACTAATACGATTGTACTCATAGGAACTTCCGTTTATATATCGTGGTTGTTATTTAGTAATTGACCGTGAATGAATATGATTTCATTCATATACTAGGACGCATATACCTATGACAACCACATAAGTCCATTTAACTAATATGATTGTAGTCATAACTGATTGGGAGAAATGTAATACGACTGTAGTAGGACGCATCGGCCTACGACAACCACATCAGTCCATTTGACTAATACGATTGTAGTCATAGGAACTTCCGTTTATATATCGTGGTTGTTAGATAGAAATTGACCGTGAATGAATATGGTTTCATTCATACACTAGGACGCATAGGCCTACAACAATCACATAAGTCCATTTGACTAATATGATTGTAGTCAAAACAGATTGGTAGTAATGTAATGCGATTGTAGTAGGACGCATCGGCCTACGACAACCACATTAGTCCATTTGACTAATGCGATTGTAGTAATAGGACCTTCCGTTTATATATTGTGGTTGTTAGTTAGTAATTGACCGTGAATGAATATTATTTCATTCATATACTAGGACACATCGGCCTACGACAACCACATAAGTCCATTGCACTAATACGATTGTAGTCGTAACAGATTGGGAGTAATGTAATACGATAGTAGTTGGACGCATCGGCCTACGGCAACCACATAAGTCCATTTGATTAATACGATTGTAGTCGTAACAGATTGGGAGTAATGTAATACGATTGTAGTAGGACGCATCGGCCTACGACAACCACATAAGTCCATTTTACTAATACGATTGTAGTAATAGGACCTTCCGTTTATATATAGTGCTTTTTAGTTAGTAATTGACCGTGAATACATATTATTTCATTCAAATACAAGTATGCATAGGCCTAGGACAACCACATAAGTCCATTGGACTAATACGATTGTAGTCATAGGAACTTCCGTTTATATATCGTGGTTGTTATTTAGTAATTGACCGTGAATGAATATGATTTCATTCATATACTAGGACGCATCTGCCTATGACAACCAAATAAGTCCATTTAACTAATACGATTGTAGTCATAACAGATTGGGAGTAACGTAATACGATTGAAGTAGGACGCATCGGCCTACGACAACCACATAAGTCCATTTGACTAATACGATTGTCGTCATAGGAACTTCCGTTTATATATCGTGGTTGTTAGTTAGTAATTGACCGTGAATGAATATGGTTTCATTCATATACTAGGACGCATAGGCCTACAACAATCACATAAGTCCATTTGACTATTACGATTGTAGTCATAACAGATTGGGAGTAATGTAATGATAACAACTAGGTCGGGAATCCAAACTAGAGTAAGAATTTGAGAAGTAAATGCGGAAGCAATAACAACAGGAATTGAACAACTAGAATTAAAGAGACGAAAATAAAGGATATAGGAAAGATTCAAGGAAAGAATTCCAAGAACTTTCAAGAACGCAAGTTCTATAGCCTTGACAAGATCAAAGTAACAACGTCTTGATTTATGAAAGAAATCAAACGCCTTTACTTAAAAGCAAATCAAAACAATAGATTCGGATCTTGACCACTTTACGAGTAACTTGAGACAACAATTAATACTAGTATTAATCGCCTTCTAAGAATACCACAAAGGAATCAAAGATATCACAAAGAGAAGTAATCTTACTACCTTGAACTATGAACTAGTAAAGGTTGAAAGATAAATCTCAAAGCACAAGTAACAAAGGTTCAAAAGAACTCTCAAAGTATGATATATTCACTCAATAATAATCTGCCTTATGAAGCAGAAGAACACACTATTTATAGGAGTACAAAGGCATAAAAATAACATTAAAAACTAGGTGGGGTGGTGGTAGTGGAAAACACAATTATTACAATGAGGTAGGTGGTTGCTAATGTCTAAGAAAAGTCTTTGGTAGGTGAGGGGCGGCCAAGACTCTTTGGGGCAGATTTGGGCCTTAAAACAACTTGTTTTGGGCCATTTGTTTGGACTCCAATTGGGCTGTTCTTGTAACACCTCTTTCTGGACTCTTTTAAGCTCATTTTGAGCCCATTTGGTGACTCCATGGGCAGATTTGTGTAACCAAATCTTCCTCCTCTTGGACTTCAATTTGAGCAACCAAATAGTTGTAAAACTTAGACAACTCTTCTCCTTTGGGCATGAGCTCTTCCTCCATAGTTAGAAGCTTCTTTATTTGCCATTGAAGTCCAGCAACCTTAGTTTGCAATTCCTTAGCTTGAGATCTTGTAAATGGCCTTCTTGGAGCTTCCAAAACTCTATCCTTATCAGTGATGCTATCATTCCCCTCTTCTTGAAAAGAATTCGTCCCCGAATTCGATCCTACGTCAAACAAAGATAAGTCAGCAACATTGAATGTAGCACTTACTTGAAACTCACCAGGAAGGTCCAACTTGTAAGCATTGTTTCCAATCCTTTCAAGGACTTGAAAGGGGCCATCTCCTCTAGGATGCAACTTTGACTTCCTTTTGGAAGGAAATCTCTCCTTTCTAAAGTGAACCCAAACTAAATCTCCAGGTTTAAAAATAACTTGTTTTCGACCCTTATTCTTTCTCAAGGCGGTTTGCTCATTCTTCTTCTCAATTGCAAGCCTTGTTTGCTCATGAATTTTTTTCATCATCTCAGCCTTCGTCCTACCATCAAGACTAGCAATATCATTAGTAGGTAATGGTAATAAATCAAGTGGAGTAGAGGGATTAAAGCCATAAACAACTTCAAAAGGAGACATACCTGTAGAAGAATGGATTGTTCTATTGTAAGCAAATTCAATCATAGGTAAGTGATCTTCCCATAAAGTTAATTTACCTTTCAAAACAGCCCTCAACATGTTTCCTAAGGTTCTATTAACTACTTCAGTTTGTCCATCAGTTTGTGGGTGACAAGAAGTGGAAAACAACAATTTAGTGCCTAACTTCCCCAAAATACACGCCAGAAGTGACTCAAAAACTTTGCATCCCTATCACTAACAATAGTTCTAGGTATACCATGCAATTTCACAATCTCTTTTACAAAAAGATTAGCAACATGTGAGGCATCATTAGTCTTTAAACAAGGAACAAAACGAGCCATCTTGGAGAACCTATCTACCACAACAAATATACTATCCTTACTATACCTTGTTCTAGGCAAACCTAACACAAAATCCATAGATATATCAATCCAAGGTGAAGTAGGAACAGGTAATGGCGTGTAAAGACCATGTGGTAACACTTTAGATTTAGCTTGTTTACATTCCAAACACTGTGTGCACATTCTTTCAACATCTTTTCTCATTCCAGGCCAAAAGAAATTTTCAGCAAGTATGTCTAATGTCTTTGGGACCCCAAAGTGTCCCATAAGCCCTCCACAATGTGCTTCCCTTACAAATACTTCACGTAAAGAGCAATTAGGGATACACAACTTATTTTCCTTAAAGAGAAACCCATCTTGTAGGTTAAACCTATCAAGAGGACCCAACTTACAATCTGCAAAAGTTTTGCCAAAATCAACATCATTAGCATAAAGTTCCTTGATTTGTTCAAAACCCATCAATTTAGAAGTGAGGGTAGAAACTAAGACATACCTCCTTGAAAGTGCATCAGCAACAACATTCTCTTTCCCTTGTTTGTAAGAAATTACATAAGGAAAAGTTTCAATAAATTCAACCCACTTAGCATGCCTTCTACTAAGCTTACCTTGACTTTTCAAGTATTTCAAGGATTCATGGTCAGTTTTAATGACAAACTCCCTTGGCCACAAGTAATGTTGCCATGTGGCTAAAGCACTTACCAAAGCATAAAGCTCTTTGTCATAAGTTGAATAGTTCAATGTGGCTCCACTCAACTTCTCACTAAAGTAGGCAATAGGTTTAGAATCTTGCATCAAAACAGCACCTATTCCCTTGCCAGAAGCATCACATTCAATTTCAAAAGATTTAGAAAAAGCAGGCAATTGTAATAACGGAGCAGAACATAACTTTTCTTTCAACAAGTTAAAAGCATCATCTTGTTCTTTTCCCCATTTAAAAATCCTATCCTTTTTGATAACTTCAGTTAAAGGAGAAGCAATGGTACTAAAGTCTCTCACAAACCTCCTATAAAAACTAGCAAGTCCATGAAAACTCCTAACTTCAGTTACACTCTTAGGTTTAGGCCATTCTTTAATTGCTTTGATTTTCTCTTCATCAACCTCAACACCCTTAGAGCTAACCACAAAACCCAAGAAAATCACACGATCCACATAAAAAGTACACTTTTTAAGATTAGCAAATAACAAGTGCTTTCTAAGAACTTCAAAAACTTGTCTTAGGTGTTCTACATGCTCTTCTAAAGTATTAGAAAAGACCAAGATATCATCGAAGTACACCACAACAAATTTTCCATGAAAATCCTTAAAAACATGATTCATTAATCTCATGAAAGTGCTAGGTGCATTAGTCAAGCCGAAAGGCATAACTAACCACTCATAAAGCCCATATTTGGTCTTAAAAGCGCAGTTTTCCATTCATCTCCTGGATTCATTCGAATCTGATGGTAACCACTTTTTAGATCAATTTTAGAAAAGATTTTGGATCCATGTAATTGATCCAACATGTCATCAAGACGAGGAATAGGGTGGCGATACTTTACCGTAATCTTGTTGATTGCTCTACAATCCACGCACATCCTCCAAGTTCCATCCTTTTTAGGTACCAATAGGACCGGAACAGAGCAAGGGCTCATGCTCTCTCTCACAAAGCCTTTCTTAAGCAACTCCTCAACTTGCCTTTGAAGTTCCTTTGTCTCTTCTGGATTACTCCTATAGGCTGGCCTATTTGGGATTTGTGATCCAGGTACAAAATCAATTTGATGTTCAATGCCACGTAAAGGTGGCAATCCACTAGGAATATCTTCTGGAAAGACATCTTCAAAATCCTGCAAAAGAGAAGAAATACTACTTGGCAAAGAAGAAGTTAGCAACTCAGAGTTAATCAAAGCCTCTTTGTAAGTAAGTAGTATTATGGGCAGCCCTCTTTTCTTGCATTTAAACACTCTTTGGCTTTTATATAGAAACTCTCTCTTTTTCTTTCCTTAGCCTCTTTCCTCTCACCAAGACTATCTATTTTTTTATTCGAACCCTCTTTTATCTCTTCTCTCAAATTGCTGCCCTCTCTCTCTTTCTTTTCTTTTTCCTCAAGCTCACTTTTTATCCCTCCCCTTGACTTTCCCATTATTTCCTTTAATCTCTTCTGATCTTCAAACACTTGAGAAGGAGATAAAGGTGCAAGAGTAAATTTCCTGCCATTTAGTTCAAGCGAATATCTATTCTTTCTCCCATTATGAAAAACATTCCTGTCATACTGCCAAGGACGACCCAGTAATATATGACAAGCTTGCATAGGCACTATGTCACAAAGAATATCATCCTCATATCTACCCACGTTAAATGAAATCATACACTGTTTATTTACCTTTAGTTCACCACTATCATTTAACCATTGGAGTCTATAGGGAGTAGGGTGTTTCATGCATGCAAGTCCCGATTTTTTCACAAAGTATGAACTAGCCACATTAGCACAACTACCACTATCAATGATCATAGAGCAAGTTTTTCCTTTTATCCACACCTAGTATGGAATATATTCTCTCTTTGTGCTTCACTATTGCTTCCTAAATTGATAGTCATAATCCTCCTAACTACCCCAACCATTCCATCATTAGGTAGTTCTAAATCACCTTCATCACTCATATCTCCCTCTTCATCTCCCTCACTCTTTTCACTCTCATATCCTCCATCTTTCTTTTAGAATGATGTTCCTTCTACTTGGACATTCATGCATCATATGTCCCCTTCCTTTACATTTATGACACTGAATAGAACTAGAAGGTGTAAAAGGTTTAGGGTTGAAGGTTTTACCTCCCTCTTGGTTCTCCAGTTTACCTTTTCCCTTGTCTTCTTGTGGCCGAGAAAAATTCTTCATCTCATGATTTGGCCATGGTTTCTTAGGCATGGTGCTTGTTCGATATCTCCATGAGCCAGTTTGCTTTCTTTTATTTTGATTTTCTACCTTTATACACAAATCAACTAACTCATCTATTGTTACATATTGCTGTAATTCAACTACATCAGCTATTTCCTTATTTAAACCATTTAAAAACCTAGCCATTGTAGCCTCTTCTTCCTCCATACAATTAGCTTGGATCATAGCTATATCCATAGCCTTAAAGTAATCATCTACTGACATGGACCATTGCTTCAATGTTTGAAGACGTAGTTGTAGCTCTCTTTGAAAGTGTGATGGTACGAATCTCTTCCTCATCACCCTTTTAGCCTCAGTCCAAGTAGCAATTGGTGCTTGTCCTTCTTGCAATCGATCCCTATTAAGCTTTTTCCACCAAATAGAAGCATAATCAGAAAACTCAACAACAGCAAGTTTAACCTTCTTACCGTCAGAGTAGTTGTGACAGTCAAAGATTGCTTCAACCTTTCTCTCCCAATCAAGATACAAGTATGGATCCCTTGTTCCCTTGAAAGATGGCATCTGCATCTTTATATTACTTATATTATCATCCTCTATCCTACCTCTTTGTCCCCTCCTATCTCCTCTCACCCTATCAAAATCAATATCATTAAAATCATCAATAAAGTTTGCTTGATTTACAATAGGAGCATGGGGTACATTTCTTCTAGCAGGTGGTCTAACATTATTATCCCTCCTAAGTTCAGCTATTGTATCATTTTGATCCGCAATGGTATCCCTCATTTCTTGGAGTTGGAGATTCAGCCTTTCAAACTGTTGATGCATTGCTTGCAAGGTAAAATCATTCCTTGCTTTGATTTCAGCTTCTTGGAGAACCATTCGTTCATTATCACTACCTGTATGTGACATCTTTAAAAATTGTATCACACAAATTAGCTTCTTTTTTTTCTCTCGAAATAACCTTTGAACAAGTACTTTATAGATTTATAGTTAAACCTAACTTGTATGTAGTTCTTAGTAGTAAAACTCAGATTTTTTTTTGTTTTTTTTTTGGGAACAATTAAAAGAAGAAAGAACCAAATCCTAGAACTTTTAGGCTCGGTTGAAATAAGACACGAACAAAAAGGAAAGAATATAAATGTGTAGAATACAGAGAGTAACAAAATCAAGGATCCCTCTTCTTGTTTCCTTTGTTAATTTTTGGAAACACTTAGATACAAAAGATATATCCTGGAGAGCAAGCAATTGTATTTCTTCTTGTTTTTAAATTGGATTTCGTTTTTTTTTGTCTTTTTTTTTTTGTTTTTTTTTGTTTTCTTTATCCCAAGAATTATCAAGAACGAAATCTTGATAGAACCGCTCTGAATACCACTTGATAACAACTAGGTCGGGAATCCAAACTAGAGTAAGAATTTGAGAAGTAAATGCGGAAGCAATAACAACCAGGAATTGAACAACTAGAATTAAAGAGACGAAAATAAAGGATATAGGAAAGATTCAAGGAAAGAATTCCAAGAACTTTCAAGAACGCAAGTTCTATAGCCTTGACAAGATCAAAGTAACAACGTCTTGATTTATGAAAGAAATCAAACGCCTTTACTTAAAAGCAAATCAAAACAATAGATTCGGATCTTGACCACTTTACGAGTAACTTGAGACAACAATTAATACTAGTATTAATCGCCTTCTAAGAATACCACAAAGGAATCAAAGATATCACAAAAGAGAAGTAATCTTACTACCTTGAACTATGAACTAGTAAAGGTTGAAAGATAAATCTCAAAGCACAAGTAACAAAGGTTCAAAAGAACTCTCAAAGTATGATATATTCACTCAATGATAATCTGCCTTATGAAGCAGAAGAACACACTATTTATAGGAGTACAAAGGCATAAAAATAACATTAAAAACTAGGTGGGGTGGTGGTAGTGGAAAACACAATTATTACAATGAGGTAGGTGGTTGCTAATGTCTAAGAAAAGTCTTTGGTAGGTGAGGGGCGGCCAAGACTCTTTGGGGCAGATTTGGGCCTTAAAACAACTTGTTTTGGGCCATTTGATTGGACTCCAATTGGGCTGTTCTTGTAACACCTCTTTCTGGACTCTTTTAAGCTCATTTTGAGCCCATTTGGTGACTCCATGGGCAGATTTGTGTAACCAAATCTTCCTCCTCTTGGACTTCAATTTGAGCAACCAAATAGTTGTAAAACTTAGACAACTCTTCTCCTTTGGGCATGAGCTCTTCCTCCATAGTTAGAAGCTTCTTTATTTGCCATTGAAGTCCAGCAACCTTAGTTTGCAATTCCTTAGCTTGAGATCTTGTAAATGGCCTTCTTGGAGCTTCCAAAACTCTATCCTTATCAGTGATGCTATCATGTAATGCGATTGTAGTAGGACGCATCGGCCTACGACAACCACATTAGTCCATTTGACTAATGCGATTGTAGTAATAGGACCTTCCGTTTATATATTATTGTTGTTAGTTAGTAAGTGACCGTGAATGAATATTATTTCATTCATATACCAGGACGCATCGGCCTACGACAACCACATAAGTCCATTTGACTAATACGATTGTAGTCATAACAGATTGAGAGTATTCTAATACGATTGTAGTCATAGGAACTTCCATTTATATATCGTATTCGGAGTAATGTCATATGTTCATACTAGGACGCATCATCCTACGACAACCACATAAGTCCATTTGACTAATACGATTGTAGTCATAACAGATTGAGAGTAATGTAATACGATTGTAGTAGGACGCATCGGCCTACGACAACCACATAAGTCCATTTGACTAATATGATTGTTGTCATAACAGATTGGGAGTAATGTAACACGATTGTAGTATGACGCATCGGCCTACGACCACCACATAAGTCCATTTGACCAATACGATTGTAGTAATAGTACCTTCCGTTTATATATCGTGGTTGTTAGTTAGTAATTGACTGAATATTATTTCATTCATATACTAGGACGCATCGGCCTACGATAACCACATAAGTCCATTGACTAATACGATTGTAGTCATAACAGATTGGGAGTAATGTAATACCATTGTAGTAGGACGCATCGGCCTATGACAACCACATAAGTCCATTGGATACGATTGTAGTTAGTAATTGAACCTGAATGAATATTATTTCATTCATATACTAGGATGTATCGGCCTACGACAACCACATAAGTCCATTAGACTAATACGATTATAGTCATAGGAACTTCCGTTTATATATCGTGGTTGTTGTTTAGTAATTGACCGTCTATGAATATGATTTCATTCATATACTAGGACGCATCGGCCTACGACAACCACATAAGTCCATTTGACTAATACGATTGTAGTCATAGGAACTTCCGTTTATATATTGTATTGGGAGTAATGTCATATGTTCATACTAGGACGCATCGGCCTACGACAACCACATAAGTCCATTTGACTAGTACGATTGTAGTCATAACAGAATGGGAGTAGTGTCATACGTTCACACTAGGACGCATCGGCCTACGCCAACCACATAAGTGCAATTGACTAATACAATTGTAGTCATAACAAATTTGGAGTAATGTAATACGATTGTAGTAGGACGCATCAGCCTACAACAACCACATAAGTCCATTTGACTAATACGATTGTAGTCATAACAGATTTGGAGTAATGTAATACGATTGTAGTAGGACACATCGGCCTACGACAACCACATAAGTCCATTTGACTAAGACGATTTTAGTAATAGGACCTTCCGTTTATATATCGTGGTTGTTAGTTAGTAATTGACCGTGAACGAATATTATTTCATTCATATACTGGAACGTATCGACCTACGACAACCACATAAGTCCATTGGACTAATACGATTTGTGACGACCCAAAGAGTCATCACTTATTTTATTAATCATTTCGAGCTTCTGAGGTCCTGAAAACCTCATTTATAGTTGCCTCGATTTGCGTGTGCAATTCGGGCGCGAAGCTGGAAAATTTTTATGTTGAAATATATGAAATATGTGAAAAATTTGAAGAATTTTGATATTAATATTGATATAGTTGCCTTTGGTCAACATTTTTGGTAAACGGACCCGGACCCGTGATTTGACGGTCTCAGAAAATCTGTAGAAAATATGGATCTTGGGCTTATGCCCGGAATTGAAATCCGAGGTCTAGAACCCCGGTAAAAGAATTTTTCTGTTAAATTGTTTTCTGAAAATGTTTAAGGAAAATGAAACTGAATTTTTGATTAAAAAGTACTGGTATCGGGCTCGTATTTTGGTTTCGACGCCCGGTACAAGTCACATATATTGTTTAAGCGCTTCGTGTAAAGTTTGGTTGAAAACGGACGTCGTTTGACGTGTTTCGGCATTTAATTGGAAATTTTGGAATTTATGAAATTTTGAAAGACTTCTTGAGTTTTTAGGCTCAATTCATTGATTTTGGTGTTATTTTGGCGATTTGATCGCGCGAGCAAGTTCGTATGATGTTTTTGAGTTAGTGTGCATATTTGGTTTGGAGCCCCGAGAGCTCGGGAGTGTTTCGGAGGTGGTTCGGGGTATTTTTGGATTTGAAAACACAGCAGAAATTCTGCAACTTCTGCAGAGGGATTTTGTTCTACGCGATCGCGGCCTCATCCACGCGATCGCACAGCATTGGCCAGTCCTTCTACGCGATCGCAGCATCCCTCACGCGATCGCGTAGCTTCCAGTTTTTCCCCTACGCGGTCGCAGTCATTTTCACGCGATCGCTTAGGCCAAATAGGCTGCCTGGTGAATTTCCTCTACGCGATCGCAGCATCTCTCATGCGATCGCGTAGCTTCCAGTTTTTCTCCTCCACGATCGCAGTCATTTTCACGCGATCGCATAGGCCAAATAAGCTGCCTGGTATCATGCTCCTCTGTTGATGAGCTGTGGTGAAGAAGCAATGAGCTTTATAAAGCCATTTAAATTTCTGCACTTCTGGACACAACATGAAGAGTTCTTAGGGGTGGTGAAGCAGAACTGGGCTGCTGACTTCACTGGAGATCCTTTCTTGATGTTCAAGCAGAAGTTGAAAAGAGTCAAAATTGCTTTGTCAAAGTGGAGTAAACTCACTTATGGGGATATTTTCAAAGAGTTGGCTATCAGAGAAGACGTGGTGAGAATCAAGGAGCAGCTATTTGAGGAGGAACCATCGATTGAAAACAGAATAGTCCTACAACAAGCTCGGGCAGAGTTGAAGAAGTATTTGACCCTTGAAGAACAATATTGGAAACAAAAGGCAGGTATGAATTGGTTTGAAGAAGGAGATAGAAATACAAGGTTCTTTCATAACTGTGTAAATGGAAAAAGACAAAAGTTGAAATTGAAAAGGATCATGGATAGTGATGGTGCATGGATAGAAGATCAAGATAAGCTATCACAGGATGCTGTAGAATTTTACCTGAAGCAATTCACAAGTGAGGGTGATGCTGAGAACTTTGAAATGCTGAACAATGTGCCTACCATGGTGACAGCAGAACACAACATGGAGTTATGTAGAATTCCAACTCAGAAGGAGGTTAAAGATGCTGTTTTTGCACTAAGTGGTGAGAGTGCAAGCGGGCCAGATGGTTTCTCGGGCTTATTCTTTCAAGCATGCTGGGAGATTGTGGGGCAGAATATCCATGAGTTGGTTGTGTTGTTCTTTGAGGGTAGACCTTTGCCCAAATCAATAACACACACAAACTTAGTGTTGCTACCTAAGAAGCCTCAAGTGCAAACATTTTCTGATCTTAGACCCATCAACTTGAGTAATTTTATCAACAAAATCTTCTCCAGAGTAGTACATGATAGGCTTGAAAAGATACTGCCCTTATTAGTTTCATTGAACCAGTCCGGCTTTGTCAAAGGAAGGAGCATTTTTGAAAACATCTTACTGACTCAGGAGATTGTGACTGACATCAGAATAAGAGGAAAGCCAGCAAATGTAGTGATCAAGTTAGATATGGCCAAGGCATATGATAGGGTGTCTTGGAAGTTTTTGATGCATGTACTAAGGAAGATGGGATTTGCAGAGTGTTTTATACACATGGTGTGGAATTTGATATCAAATAATTGGTACTCAGTGATGGTGAATGGCCAAGCTACAGGTTTCTTTCACTCGACAAGAGGGGTGAAGCAAGGGAGACCCTCTATCCCCAGCATTGTTTGTTCTATCAGCAGAGGTGCTATCTAGATCACTGAATAAGTTATTTGAAGACGGGCAGTTTAGAGGATTTGGAATGCCAAAGTGGTCTGATCCATTGAACCACCTTGCTTATGCAGATGACACTATAATATTTGCCTCAGCTGATCCTTATTCCTTGCAGAAAATTATGGAAGTCCTGGCATTATATGAGAAAACATCAGGACAGTTGATAAACAAGGCAAAGAGCTCTTACTATGTACATTCAAAGATTGCAGCAGGATTGAAAGCTACGGTAGCTAATATAACTGGTTTCTCTAAAGGCACATTCCCATTTACATACCTAGGATGTCCAATCTTTTACACAAGGAGGAGGAAGAACTACTATAATGATCTGATTCAGAAGGTGAAGGCAAAGTTGCACTCATGGAAAGGGAAGTTACTGTCATATGGAGGAAAGGCTACATTGATATCAAGTGTATTACAAAGCATGCCAACTCACATCTTGTCTGTCCTAGATCCACCAAACAATGTCATTGAGCATCTCCATAAGACATTTGCAAGATTTTTTTGGAGTAACAAGGAAGAAGGAAGAAGTAGGCATTGGACAAAGTGGCAGAACTTATGTCTGCCAAAGGAAGAAGGTGGTGTAGGTTTCAGATCTCTCTTTGATGTGTCTAAAGCCATGTTTGCAAAGCTATGGTGGAGATTCAGGACAACAAAATCACTATGGTCCAACTACATGTGGAACAAATATTGCAAGAAAGAGGCACCTACTGTGGTTCAATATAGGAAGAATGGTTCTCATGTTTGGAGAAAAATATTGAAAGCCAGAGATGAAGTCGAGCATGAAATATTTTGGGAGATGAACAGGGGAGCTACTAATATATGGCATGAAAATTGGACTGGATTGGGGCCTTTGTATCATGTAGTCCCTTCAGATTTTCACATCAATGAGGAGCTTCGGGAGGTGGCAGACTTAAGAGAAGAAGAGCAGTGGAATGATGCACTGTTGAATCAAACTTTTCCAGCAGATATTGTAAATCACATCCGAGAAGAAGTACAGTTTATGCCTACTGATGCGTACTGGGACACTCCAAGGTGGATGCCTTCAACATCGGGAAAATTTACAGTGAGTAGTGCTTGGAAAATACTGAGACATAGAGAACCAGTTAGTTCAGAATATGCAAGGCTATGGACAAAAGGACTGCCCTTCAAAATCTCATTCTTTTGTTGGAGAGTTTGGAAAGGAAAGGTTCCAACAGATGATATATGGAGAAATGGAGGATATATGGTGGTTTCTAAATGCTGGTGCTGTATTTCACCTAGAGAAGACTCTTTTCAGCATCTTTTCTTGCACAGTGATACTGCACAAAAAGTGTGGAGTACATTTAGCCAGGTTGCAGGTTTAATGATCAACATGATACAAGTGCATCAAATTATAAGGGAGTGGTGGAATGCTAAATGTTGTCCCAAGTTGAAACCTTTGTTTCAGGCAGTCCCTGCAGTTATTCTATGGGAGATATGGAAGAGGAGAAATACAATGAAACATGGAGGCTCAGTGTCTTGTAGCAGGGTTATTCATGAAGTAAATAGGACACTGCATTATTTGGCTAAGGTAAGATATCCATGGCTCACTGGGATTCCAATGTTGTGGCCAGATATGATCAAATTCTTCGAGCAATACAAGCCGGTTATAGTGACAAGAAGAGTAGCATGGCAGACTCCATATGATAGATGGTTCAAATGCAACACCGATGGTGCATCGAGGGGGAATCCAGGCCTTAGCTCTTTTGGTTTTTGTGTGAGGGATCACAATGGAGATATGATTTTTGCTAGTGCAAGGGAGATAGGTGAAACAACAAACATAGTAGCAGAGGCAAAGGCAATAGTACATGGGTTGTCATACTGTGTGGAGAAGGAGTTACACCCATTGATCCTGGAAACTGACTCGTTGGTGATGAAAAAAGTGATTGAAGATGAATGGGAGGTACCATGGAGTATAGCAGCAGATGTGAAAAAGATCAAGGACTTCAAGAGGACATACAATGTCATATTTCAACATGTACTAAGGGAGGGAAACACAGTAGCAGACTATTTAGCTAATTTGGTTTTTTCTTTTGCAGGTACAGTTAACTTTCATTCATTTCAAGAACTACCAGCTAAAGGAAAAGCATTGATCAACATGGACAAAGCTCAAATTCCTAATTTAAGAGTTCGGATTGCCAAAAGAAAAGCACCAGACTAATGGAGAGGCAACCATCGTCAGCACTGTGCTCATTAACTTACTGGAGGTTGTTAAATCACTGCTCAGTGGTATCAGCATGTATTCATGCTCAATCTGAGAGTGTTTTGATAATTTTCAGGAAGGGAGTGTGCACAGTAAAGGTTTCACTAGATGAGCAGATCAATTGTGAAAGCAATACATGCAGGAACATCATGAGCATTATTTGCGGGATCATTTGTTTTGGCATGGGAATGGAGATAGTATTAGCTATTCTAATTACCAGTAACATCAATTGGCTTCTGTTTATTTCACTGATTCATCGAAAAGGATTAAGTTTGAAGGTTTTGCAGCACACCATAAAAATCATAACAATTTCTTGGAACTCACGATCATTCACAGACATGGTATGGTTTCTGAGCAATTTTGGACACTTTGACATGAGTTGCATTGGAAGATCAATTGTGCTATTGCTAGGCATGGTATGCACTCGAACTACATTGTCTCATCGAACAAGGACATATATGAAAATGGAAGTTACAACAGCCATTTGGAATTCGCGATTACATACTGTTATGTTATGGCTGCTTTATATGTTTGGAATATGTTGGATATTGCTGTGTCATTTTCTAGTGGTATTAGTATGTTTTCATACTCAGTCTGGAGATGATATAGTAGTAGACAATATATATGTGCTATGGTTATTGCAGGAAATCGAGGCAAGAGGTGAAAAGCACACAGGCAGCATCATCATCAGCATCATTGGCTGGGCTTTCTGCATTGCAATGACAAAGATGTCACTCTTAGATAGCTCAAGGGACACGCTCACTTGGTTTGATTCAATTACACTAGTTCATCGAATATCAACAATCATGGCATACAACATGGAAGCTACAACAGATACTTGGAGCTCACGATCGACTAGTGTCAAGATATGGCTTATTTATGTGTTTGGAATATATTGGATATTATTATGTCATTTTTCAGTGGTATTAGTGTGGTTCCACACTCATTCTGGAGGTGACATAGTAGTATACAATGTACAAGGGCAA
This sequence comes from Nicotiana noctiflora, assembly GCA_032618575.1. NCBI lineage: Eukaryota > Viridiplantae > Streptophyta > Magnoliopsida > Solanales > Solanaceae > Nicotiana > Nicotiana noctiflora. Next base: position 44,626 of record JASVEL010004521.1, read on the forward strand.
CATATACTAAAGGTGATTGAGACAATATCTTTTCATTGCAGTGAATTATCGGATGGGAAGTCAATTCTTGTTCCTATACTGTGGTACTCTTGGATCGACTTGATCATTGCCTACACTCCGCATACCTTGGCACCTGGTGAGAGCTTGAGTGGTGCTACATGGTACTTGAAATGGGCAGGAGAAGTCAATCATAGCTGCAGGACATGGAAATATTCATTTAGACTTCATGTTATAGATGATATTAGTTTTCTGATTAGATTCTATGTTTACATAGATTTATTTCACAGTCTACTGGTAGTAGCAGGACAAATTGTATCCTTTTGGACCCGGATTGGGATTTTTATTCGTTTATTTATATATTAGCCACTAGGTACAATGCCTAGTGGTATATTTTGCAAAAAAAAAAAAAAAAAAAAAAATAAAATAGGCCAGTCTTTCCTCTACGCGATCGCAGCCCAATTCACGCGATCGCGTAGGGTAATTTCGCCCAGTGAATTCTTCAGCTCAAAAACAGAACACTTACGGGATTTTATCCCATTTTCACAAAACTCTCTCTTCTCCACAGCTTCTTGGGCGATTCTTGAGCAATCCTTCTTCATACTTCTTGGGTAAGTGATTCTTGACTCGTTTTCTTTGTTTCCCATCAATATTATTTGAATTCCTAGGCCTAAATATGTGTAAATTGGTAGAAAAATTAGAGAAATGGGTATAGTTAGGGTTTTCAAAGAATTGCGATCTAGACCTCGTTTTGGGGTCGAATTTATTTCGGTCCAAACCTCGAGTTTCGATCATGTAGGCCCGGGGTCGATTTTTACTATTCCGGGCAGAATGTTGTAAAAATCATATTTAGTTATATGAACTAGTCTGTTAAGTAGAATTGATGATATTAAATCAATGTGTATAAATACGGTTGGATTGGAGCCAAATTTGAAAGGAAAAGGCATTTCCACGGATTGAATTGCTCGTAAACATTCGAGGTAAGTATTTGTTCTATCCTAGCTTGAGGGAATAGGATTGTGTGCTATGTGCTATGTGATCGAGTGCGGTGTATGGGCTGTGGTGACGAGCATCCATACATTGGCGTCTTGCATGACCGTGAGTTGTTGTTAATACTTGTGGTGAGACATATTTAAAGACAAATTGTTGAACCCTTGCCGGGTTGCAGAATTGTTATTGTTCTCCCTTGCTGGGACTTGTTGTGAAGTGAGATATTGATTGCCCTTGCCGGGACTTTATTGTGATGATTATTGTGTCCCTTGCCGGGACGGTTCATGATTTATTGTTTTCATTCTCTGCCCCTAACTGTGATTGTTATTTGGGTGAGGAAGAGTGATAATACACGACGGGTGATGTCGTGCCTTGATTTATTGATTATGCACGAAGGTTAATGCCATGCCTTGACTTATTGATTTTGCACGAAGGTTAATGCCATATCATGTTATTGATTATGCACGAAGGATCATGTCGTGCCTTGTTATTGAACCATGTACGAAGGATCATGTCGTACTATGGATGTGAGGATGAGAGTAAAAGCACGAAGGGTGATGCCGTTCACTTTATTTGCTTATTTGGTGAGGATGAGAGTAAAAGCACGAAGGGTGATGCCGTGCAACTATTTGTTATTCCTCAACTTGATGTTACTTGTTTTCCACTATACTTGGATTTTTCCTTGTTGATTTAATAACTGTTGTTAACCGTTGAGTTCCTTTGTATTATTCCTTGTTGAGTTATTACTTAATTATTTCTCGTTATCTTGTGGTGTACATATATATAGAACTGCACAGATTTATGTGGGTATCTGCTAGGCTTGTCACTACTTCGCCGGGATAGGCCAGGCACTTACCAGCACATGGGGTCGGATTGTGCTGATACTACACTTCTGTGCGTTTTTGCACAGGTCCAGGTGTCGATCAGGAGCAGCAACAGTAGATCTTTTGCGTGGGAGTTGAGCATATCGAGACCGAGTTAGCTTGCAGGCGTCCGCAGGCCCGGCGTCTCTTCCTCTTATTTATGCTATTAGCTGTAGTCTCTTTGTTCCGAGACAAAACAGATTATGTTATTTTCTTTCATACCTTTATGTGTAGTATCCAGTATTAGTTCGTGAGTTGGTGACTCCACGTCTTGGGTAGAGGATTTCAGTATTGTTTTACCTTGAAACTGCTTAATTCAATTTCGATAAAGTCTTCCGCACTTATTTAATTAAGGTTATGGTTTTGTTGATTAATTGAGTATGAAATATTGCTAAAAACAGTATATTATGAATACAGTGGCTTGCCTAGCTACCACGAGTAGGCACCATCACGATCCCGATGTTGGGGGAAAAATCCGGGTCGTGACACGATTGTAGTAATAGGACTTGCGTTTATATAGCAACAGCCGTTCAAAACATCCTAGTATTCCTTCACATCTACGAAGCACCATAACCTTCATCAAAATTTTTCCAACATGCTTGGAGATAGAATCAACACAGCACACAACAGTGCAATCAGTTATTCAATAACAACCTCCCCAACTTGGCTCGGAGCTATACGTCAAGGCACTTTTAGCCCCTCACATCATTCTTACTGAATTGATGCCCCAATGTTACAGTGAGGTTAAACTCAAGCTATTTAAATGCAAGCTTCGGCGGAGACTCGAATCATCAGAGACCTTAACTCTTCTGCAACTCTTGCATTTATACACACACCATTTAAGCCTATACTCCCGGTGACAGAATTATTTTCTAAGCCCCAAATTTTCCAAAAATTTCGACAGAGTTTCCTTTGCAATTTGGCATATCCACCTGCCAGCGAATCACCAAAATCATCCTAACAATACATCCACAACTCGACAAGACATCACAATGCATATCAACAACATAAATCTCAATACTACACAAATTATATTATCAGCATTAGTACATGAACGTGCGCTGCACCTGCCCAAATCATAACATATGTCAAATATCTTTCACCACAATACTCATAGCACGACCAATTCAGTTTTCTTGAGTTTGAACTCATACTACCACACGTAGTGCACTTTACATTTCTGCTAAGAGGCAATGAACATATTTCTCACGCCCATAGCTATGGCTTCATATCAAATCACAACAAGAACCGAATACCTTACAGCTCTCCCATTTTCAAACTGCCATTTTTCACAATTAGGGACAATACTGATCGTATGAATTTCATAATACCGGCTCGCGAAATTAGCACCTTGGTACTTAAGCCATAGATAAGAATCTGGCCTCAAGTCCTCCAGACTGGCCCAGCATGAACTCACAGAGATTATATCTCGTCCCTCGATTGGGGAATCATAAGCCATCAAGGCAAATTTATCACTAAGCACTCGAGTGCACTTACAAACGTATAGAAGGAGTTTCAAGAATTACATCTCAAGCTGAATCTAGTACGCACGATAAGAATTTCAAGAATTGAAACTTTCCTAAAAGGTTTGCAGCCTCCCGAGGATAAGTACAGGCGTCCCCGTACCGATCCGCGAGACTCTACCAACCGGCTCATGACTCGTGAGACATGTTAACCTAGGCTCTGATACCAACTTGTCACAACCCAAACCCTGGTCGTGATGGCGCCCAACACAATGCTAGGCAACCCCGACCATCTTATCCAATTAAACCAGCCAAGTATAATTAATACTGATTAATCGGCGTGATTAGCCTGTTTTCATAACAAATCAAGAAGTGTAGAAATGAAATACAAGAACACAGTCCCAACCAAATCGTGGTGTCACAAGTCTGAGCCTCTACAAATGAGATCTACTACACAATCAAGTCTAACCAGAATGGAGAACACAAAATGATAAAAAGAAAGAGGTCAGGTACTGTGGACGTCGGCGGCTACCTCGAAGTCTCCACATAATGGGGATAATAAAGCGGTTGTGATAGCTCAACTGCTCTCCTGAACCTGTATATCTGCACAAAAAGTACAGGGGAGTGGGGTGAGTATATTTCAACTCAGTGAGTAACAATAATAAACAATAACTGAAAATAAGAACTCTGGTACTATCACTAAACAGTACTAAGGGCAGCCTCGCGGGTAAGTCATCACTACGGTGGATACTCTCATCTCCAGTCCACGTCTATCTCAACAAGGTCCCACACTGACCAAATCATCACTCGTACCGCTACGGTGTACAGCCAACTCAATGTATGTAAATATATACATATGTCTATAATTTATAAGTATTTAAGTATGTATATGGATATGCATAAGTATAATGCTGCGGCGTGCAGCCCGCTCCAATACATATACCGCTGCGGCGCGCAGCCCGCTCCATTTAACGTCGACGGCGCTCACTGGGGGTGTATACAGACTTCGGAGGGGCTCCCTAGGCCCAAGCGCTATGATACTACGGCGTGCAGTCCGATCCACACATACATTACTGCGGCGTGCAGTCCGATCCAATATATATATATACATATATAGCTATACTGCTGCGGCGTGCAGCCCGATCCCATAATATACACCAGCGCTCACTGAGAATGTGTGCAGACTCAGACTCCGAAGGGGCTCCTATAGCCCAAGCACAATAATACTGCGGCGTGCATCCCGATCCAATATATATACTGCTGCGGCGTGCAGCCCGATCCAATATATATACTGTGCGGTGTGCTGCCCGATCCAATAAAGGCATATATATATATAATACCTCATAACGGGTCCTCGACCCTGTCCCAACTGGATAGGTTTGGCCTTTCAGGCCCACTCAGCCAAATCAGTGAATTTCCACCCTAAGTAATCTATCTCTCACAGTACACATCAAGTATTGGCCCTTGGTATGCTATTCGGCTAGTTTTACGGCTGAGTACAGTTTCCAACAGGATATAAGGGTCACCTAGCTCTACAGGTTCCCTGATGCTCTACAGATCGGCACAAGGCCCCAAACATGGCTATTAGCCCAATTACACAATCTCCTCGGATGCCAAATTTGCTCAAAATCGATGATAATACATCAATATATGCCAAATTCACGCAACACATTCGAAGTAACTCAAATTGCATCAAAACCCACAAAATTGTCAAAATCCGACTTTTGGTACGCTTCTAAAAAAATTATAAAACTCACATTTTCGGAATCCTCGTCTCTCCACGAGTTCGTACATACCAAGAACTCCCAATTCGGACCACAAATGGTCCTTCAAATCATCATTTTAAGATTTTTACTCAAAGCCCTAATTTTCTTGATTTCTTACCCAAATTCAGAGAATTAATGGAAGATTCTTTGATAAATTCATGTATTTAACTCATAAAACTTACCTCCAATGATTCCCCATCGAAATCCCTTCAATTCCCATCCAAAACCTCTCAAGAATGACCAAAAATGGTGGAAAAATGGGTTCATTTCGCGACTGGAATGTTTTAAAAACATTCCGCCCAGGCATATTACTCATCGCGATCGCGGGAATGGCTCTGCGGTCGTGGAGAACAAAATTTGGCCCAAAATTTACCCTTCGCGATCGCGAGAAAAGCTTCGCGATCGCGGTGAACAAATTCCGGTTCCTCCGGATAGGCTTCAGTATAATGGTCATAACGTTTTGCACACAACTCCCAATGATGAATGGTTTGATCTTCTGGAAACTAGACACATAGAGCTATAACTCCCATTTGATGCTCATTTTCTGAATCCATATACATTTTGAGATATAAGCTTCCCAATTTATACATGTGTATTAGAGATCTTTCTCGGAGACTCTATAGTGTAACGTCCATAACTTTTGACACAGATGTCCAAATCAAGATTACTTTAGCTTTCTTACAACTAGACACAATGAGCGACAAGTTTCGTTTTTGAATAACCTCAAAATTCCTTGTATATAAAAAGATATGAGCTCCCGAAGTAGGATCAATGCACAGAAATTTTCCTTCTTCGCGATCGCGGAGCATTTCACGCGATCGCGATTCATTAATATTTTTCGCACATTTTACTCACCGCGATCGCGACCCATTGTCCGCAATCGCGTAAACACTGCTACAGACATAAACCAGTAGTTAAAAATAGCCTAGAAATGGTCTGAAACCACCCCGAAACTCACCCGAGGCCCCCGGGACCTCAACCAAAAGCACCAACACGTCCTATAACCTTATTCGAACTTGTTCCAATCATCAAAACTCTATCGGTAACATCAAAATCGTCCGTTTTCAACAAATTCAAGCTTAAGTTTAACTTTAACTTCAAAAATTCACATTCGATCAAAAACCCGACCAAACGATGTCCGAATGACCTGAAAATTTGCAGGCATATCCAAAATCACCTAACGGAGCTACTGCAACTGTCGGAATTCTATTCCGACTCCCGGATCAAAATCTCACCTACCGTTCGGAGCTAACCGGATTATTAGAATTCGATTCCGAGCTCTCTAACTCACAAGTCAACGTCCAATTGACTTTTCCCAACTATTCCTTCTTCTAAGAGACTTTTTGTCTCATTTCCAACTAAACTCAACCCGAATTGACTCAAACTCACCAAACATGCATAATGAAACATTAACAAGCATTTAACGGGGATAACGAGGTGATAACTCACATGATGACTGGCCGGGTCATCACAAAGACTTATGTGAAATAATACGATTGTAGTCCATATGGATCCCAATATTATGAGTGATAGTATTCGGGTATATCATCAGGACCAACTTGAGTGGATATGTCTTCTGTAACTATTTAAATACTACAATCGTATTACTAAATAACAACCACAATGCGTCCTAGTATATGAATGATCATGGCACGTATAGTTAGTATGTATAGTTCTAATCGTATCATGACATATGATCCGTTTGTATTACGAATAATTTGATGAATATTACCCCATACAATAAATATTATCCTATAACTTTCGATTGGACTCCCATGTTAATATATATATCAATTTTGATAGGGTTTAGGGTCATATTCACAAATATAGTAGGACCCTACATCCACGATTATACAATATATATATTAACATTTGATAAATTTCAGAATCGTATTAGTCGAATGGACTTATGTGGTTGTCGTAGGCCGATGCGTCTTAGTATATGAATGAAATAATGTTCATAGACGGTCAATTACTAAATAACAACCACGATATATAAACTGAAGGTCCTATGACTATAATCGTATTAGTCCAATGGACTTATGTGAACATAAATTCTAAATATTCATCGGCTTACGAATATTATTTCATTAGTCCATGAGCGTTTATCCCAATTGTTAATACCATGACACGAATTTCCACATAGTAGAAACATCTATGTATTAACTTTCATAATACTTATTTGCAAACTTATGACTGGAATGATGTAACTAATGAATTACTATTTATGTTCACATAAGAAAAATTACTAGGTTATACTAGGATATATAAATTATATAAAGTTAATTAACTCACAATCATATACTAATATGATTACATTAAATATGTCTTATGTTAATAAACCTCTCCTGGGACCAATTCACAAAATATATAATATCGTGATGTAGTCCATACTTTGTAAACCGATGTTGGATATTTATTAAAATACATATCCAACGCATTATACTTGTCAGATAACCAAAGAATGTTGACCTACGAATATGAGTCCAGTACTAAACATCTACCAGAAGCTCATTTTGACAATGGATTATAGCCTATGAGTTAAATAAGGTGTTTAGATCTAACTTGACACACATAGGCCTTAAACTATTATTAATTGTACCATCGTCCGATTGGTAACGTCTATGATTTCCCAAAGACAGCTAAATATAAAGTCCAATAATGAAATCGTAGTTGTATAATACGGAAGGTATACATTTTAATGGACTTAGGTCACAATTACAATCATATATTAGACTTGTCGCAGAATCGATATTCCTATGATTGTCATATGTAGTCAAGGCAACAATCGTATTACATTACTCCCAATCTGTTATGACTACAATCGTATTAGTCAATGGACTTATGTGGTTGTTGTAGGCCGATGCGTCTTAGTATATGAATGAACTAATATTCATAGACGGTCAATTACTAAATTATTCCATATAACCGTACAGGCCAATTTAATATCAGTCCAGTATATTAGTTCTCTATTATACGGTTTATTTTGCCAACGTATAATACATATTCATTTAATCAACAAATGTGAGTCAGCTGCAATTGTCATACAATCGTATGACAATTGGATTAGAGACCCAATGGATTACCATTTATATATCAATCGATTGATATATTAGTAATATGAGACAACCAATTGATTTCATATACTATGATGTAGTCTAGATTCCACCATATGATGCTATATATGGTTAAAATTAGTATACGGACTAATAGGTATTATTCTTGTGACCAAATTGACCTCATGCTGTTCATAGACAGTTGTCACGACCCCAAATCCGGTCGTGATGGCGCCCAGCACACTGCTAGGCCAGCCCGACCAATCAACAACAATCACGGAGCCACAAGCTCACTTTATCCAATTTAAGCATAACAGTGATATATATATTAAAAACAGGGAACCAAGTCCCAACACGTGCCAACTCCCATAGACCGAAGGGTCAAGAGTCATGAGCCTCTACAGAGTATACAAAGTTTAAATAGTGAATATAACTATGCACAAGTGCGGGATGATCAGAACAAAATACAGACAAACTGGAGAATCAGGTCCTGCGAACGCTGGCAGCTACCTCGACTTTCCAAAAGCACTCCCGAGCCGCAATAGAATCAGCTCCACTCTGATGTACCTGGATATGCACACAAGGTGCAGGGAGTCAGAGTTGAGTAGTTCTAACTCAGGAGTAATAAAAGTAAATAATGCTGAAGGAAAGAAAACCACGATAGGCACTATCTCATGCTACACAATACAGAACTATCTTTTTGTTCCTTTCAAGCATATGTGAGTAGATTATTTAGAAATCTCAATTTTAGCTACTTTCTTTCATAATAATATACCAATACCTGGATACAATCTCAAGTAGTGCAAGTCCGCACTCAAATCAGCCCCTCGGGCTCAGCACTCCTTATCAATTTACACCAGGAGATCTGGTCAATAAGGCAACTAATGCATGTGTGCCAGTAATGTATGAGTGCTGAATGTTATGCCACGTAGTACACGTAAACCAATGTATGTATGCCATGCAATGCATATGACCGCCATGGCGTGTAGCCCGATCCAATTTGGGTACCCGTGCTCACTGTGGGGGTTCAGACTCCTGAGGGGCTCCTACAGCCCAAGCACAATATTAATATCACACCTGCTGCGGCGCGCAGCCCGATCCGTATACCACTGCGGCGTGCAGTCCGATCCATGCATGTGTATACATATGCTCACATGAATGTCATGCCCTAACATATGGCCCTCGGCCCCAATCGGTCTAACAAATAATCAAGAAAGCCCTACGGCAACAATATCATATTAGCTCACGGCAAAAAATATTATTAAGACCTTGTTCAAGTTTTTCATAACCTTATAAAAATGCTGAATAGCAAATATTCCATTTTAAACCTTAAATTTAGAATAAAATATGCACAGTGTTATCAAAACAATGATATCAATCCTTGAAGGATTCAAATAATTGGCACGAAACCCAAACATGATAATTAGTCCAATTCATTTCAACAATTAGGCGTTATTATTTATTACGTGGGACGGACCAAGTCACAATCCCCAATGGTGCTCTACCCCACGCCCGTTATCCGGCGTGCAAGTCACCTCGACACAGCACTAGGATGTGCAAGTCCGGGGTTTACTAACCCTCAGGACATCATTTACAAGTATTACCCACCTCGAACCGACGAAAACGCATGCCCGCGACACCTTAGCTCCTCGAACCGGCATCCACGCACGTCAAAACTAGTCAAAATCAGTACAAATATATCAAAATAGGCTAATGGAACATAACCCAATCGAAAGAACTCAAAAAATATCAAAAATCACGAAATTGGCAAAACCGGAGCCCCGGGCCCACATCTCGAAAAATCTCGAAACTCATATTCCCAGAACCCTCGTCTCGCCACGAGTCCAAACTGTAAGGCCCCGTAAAATTTTTGTGCATAAAACCTAGTAGCTGTGGTGTCATGGTCCGAATAATATGTTAGGAATGCGTAGAATTCTTCGCGGCGAGCTTGCGAGCCGCGGTTCGAACCCTTGGTAATGATTTAAGTTTCAAAAATGTAGAGAAATAATTTTTCCGAAAAAGTGTCAAATGTGCGATCAAGAATGCGACCGCAAACCTGACATGCGGACCGCATTCTGACCGCAAATCGTTCCAGAGAGTTGCCCAAATCCGTGTCAAATGTGCGGTCGATATGCGATCGCATGTCAATCTGCGGTGCACTTTTGCGACCGCAGAATCAACATGCGGTCCGCATAGTGACCGCATGTCTTAACAGAACCTGCGTAATTTTTTGAGCCATTCTGCGGTCACTATGCGGACCGCATGTTGATTCTGCGGTCGCATAGTGACCGCATATTTGACCCCGGCCCAGATTTTTGTAACATTTTGACCCGATCTCTTCTTTAATATAACACCTTTCTTCTTCATTTTATCATATCATCTCACCAAAATTAGAGAGAGAAGAGAGGGTTTTTAGAGAGAGAAGTTCTTCATCTTCAAAGATTGTTCCAACTACTTAATTCCAAGGGATCCTAGGGCAAGGATTCAACTACCCCAATATTTTCAAGGTAAAAACCCTAACTATTTTCTTTGATTTTCAGTTTTAATTGGGTAAAGAGAGGTTTTCATATAATAGCTTTTAAAAATAGAATTTTTACACTCATGCATGATTTTTGAACTTGATTTCTAGTAAAAAGAAGTGAGTAGAAGTAAGAGTCTTCAAAAACAAGGTTGGCAAGAGTAAGATAGCTTGGGTAAGCATAAAGTAGGAAGTTAACGGAAGAAAAATCATCACCGGGTATGTATGGCTAATTTTGATTCTTGTGAAATCGCCTATATGTGTGAAGTTTGTTTGTTTCTTGTTAAATTGACAAATTGTGTGAAATTCTTGATGTTGTTGTTGGATATTCAAAGTTTGTTGTTGAGCCATGAGTGATGTAAAATGAGAGTTTAAATTGGCAAAAGGATTGTGAATAATGACTATGATGGCCTATATGGCACCTTGTGGAAAACAAACGAAACATTTGAGAATTGGTTTATTGTGGAAAGAGATGAAACACTTGAATTGTGGAAATATTGTAACATGGTTGTGATATTGCATTGAGAAGAAATTGAGAACATGAACCAATGTGTAAGTTGCTTATTTGAACTTGTGGAAATTGTGTGTAGTACCTTATCTGCTGTTTGAAATTGTTGTGTTTTCAACTGTAAGGCGGGGTCGTGTTGCGCGCCGCAACGTGGTGAAATAAGGTTTGGGTTGGGGTGATAAGGGTGGCCGAGGTAATAAGGGTGGTCAGGGGCGATAAGGATGGAAAGCGATCGAAATCGCTATTGAAAATTGATACATAAATCAATAATGTGAAATTGTGAAAGGAGACAGCAGGAGAGTTTGCAACCTGTGGGGCACTGATTGCCCCTTTGTTTGACTACTTGTGCTTTACGTGATTGATTGGTAATTGTTAAATTGGTTGATCGTAGGAAGTGCTTTGTGTTGAGAATTATTTGAAATGAGGAAAAATGTGAAAACATGGTTGGTTGGTTTAATTAATTGTTGATGTAATTTAATGGCTTGAGTTTACTTGGGACAAAGTTTGTCCATACATACCAGTACAATTTAAGTGTACTGACGTCCCTTTTGCCGGGGGCGCTACATTCGTGTCATGATTGTAGGTGGACCAGTAGCAGGCACTTCAGTTCATCGGCAGTAGTATCCTTCTCCTTCCACTGCCCGTTTTGGTGAGCCCCTTTCTTCCTCGGGGCCTTGTGTGGTTCATGCCACTTCTGTTTAGATTTCATTTTGGTTTTGCAAGGTATAGCCGGAGCCTTGTTACCGGCAAGTATTGTATTACCCTTTTTGTATCCTAGAGGCTCTGTAGACATGTAAACTGTGGGACTCCAGTCTTATGTATATATATTGTGTTATGTCGGGCGTTGTAAAAATTGAAACCTTGTTAATGAATCACTCGTATCATTTTATTTGCTTAATGTGAAATCATTCATGGTTAGTAATATATTTGGTTAATGAGAAACAGTCAACACAGGGGTAACGCGTGGGAATGAAAGGCACCCAGGTCCGCTTGACTGGGGCAACCCGGTCAGGCGCCGGTCATGTCCCTCGATTTGGGGCGTGACAAACTTGGTATCAGAGCTTAAGGTTTTAAAGTGTCCTAGGATGTCTCGGAGCCGTGTCTAGTAGTGCCCTTCTTATAGGTGTGTTGTCGACCACATCATATAAGTAGGGGCTACACGGGCATTTAGGAATTTACCTACTTCTTTGTTAATCTATATCGTGCGGTAAAGTGCAATGTGGAAATATCTGTGTCTAATTCGTGCCTTGTTCCCAAATTTTCAGAATATGGCACCTAAGAAGAAGGCTAGACTCGGTCTTAGGGCCAATACCGGCCCAAGTGCTACTGTTAATCATGTACCCGATGCCGTGGGAGAAAATGACCCACCAGTTCCGAATTTGCCTGGCCCATCTGTTCAAAACCCAAGTGTCCCTATTCCGGCTGCGGCAGAGGATGCCACCATTCCTCCTGCCGGTGTTCCTGACTCAGATACAGTTCCCGCTTCGGGCTCTGGTGTCTCTAATGAAGATCTTAGGGGAGCCATTCATATGTTAACACAGTTAGTGGCCGCCCAGGCCTAGAGATCCCATGATGCCCCTGCATCCTCCAGCGGACAGGGAGATTCCTTTGGCTCCAGAGTCCACCAGTTCTTGCGATTGGCCCCTCCGGAATTTTCAGGCACCGATCCAGAGGCTGACCCACAGGAATTCCTTGATGAGATATACAAGACCCTCAGAGTGATGAAGGCTACAGATATAGAGGGGGTAGAGTTGGCCTCTTACAGGCTGAAGGGAGCGGCACGTTCATGGTTCGAGATGTGGGAGGATTCCCGTGAAGGAGGGAGCCCTCCGGCCAGATGGGATGAGTTCGTAGATGCATTTATGGACCACTTCTTGCCTGCCGAGGTGATGGCAGCTCGCGCCATAGAGTTCGAGGTCCTCAAGCAGGGCGGTATGAGTGTTTGGGAGTATCACATGGAGTTCGTAAGGTTGTCCAAGTATGCTCCTCATTTAGTGTCGACCATGGATGCCCGGGTTCGACGGTTTGTTCAGGGCCTTAGCCCTTTGGTGGTGAATGAGGCCGCCACAGCAGCTTTGCACTCAGACATGAACTATGGGAGGATTGTGGGGTTTGCTCAGGCCACAGAGGCCAGGAAATTGAAGATTCGTGCAGAAAGAGAAAGTAGCAACAGGGCCCGGTCAATGGGTCGTTCAGGGAGATCACTTCCAGGGAAGGGGTCATCAGGGCCATCCCAGTCATATGCTCGGTCCTCCGCGAGTGCACCGCCATCCGTGCACAGTCATCAGCAGGGCAGTTACTCGAGACCTGGTTCGGACAGCAGGAGGTCTCGTCAGTCTGGTCATCCTGGGGTGAGATCCCAGCAGCAGGGGAGACCTACATGCCCCAAGTGTGGGAGATTTCATACAGAGACTTGCTACCTTGACCTTCCAGTGTGCTTCGGGTGCGGGGTGAGAGGTCACATTCAGCGAGACTATCGTGCACCCCGTCAGGGTATAGGTAGGGGATCTGCTCAGTCATCCGGTTCTTCAGCTGCTACATCATCAGCGCGTACTCCAGCAGCAGTAGGGCGTGGTGCAGCTAGGGGTGGAGCTCGGGGTAGGGGTGGACCTAGCCGATTCTATGCATTGAGTGGTCGCCAAAATGCCGAGGCTTCTCCAGATGTTGTTACAGGTATCATGTCTGTTCAGACTATTGATTGCTATGCCCTTATTGATCCGGGGTCCTCCTTGTCTTATGTTACTCCATTCATTGCTTCAAGTTTTGGGATAGTACCCGAACAGCTTCATGAGCCGTTCTCTGTGTCGACTCCGATTGGTGATTCTATTACAGCCTCACGAGTCTATAGGAATTGTGTTGTTACGGTGGGTGGTCGTGATACCACGGCCGATCTTATTGAGCTTGGGATGGTAGATTTTGATGTAATTATGGGGATGGATTGGCTCTATTCGTGCTTTGCCAAACTTGACTGTCGAACGAGAGTTATGAGGCTCGAGTTCCCTAACGAGCCAATCATTGAATGGAGAGGAAATGGTGTAGTGCCAAGGGGTAGGTTTATTTCCTACCTTAAGGCTTCGAAGATGATTAAGAAGGGGTGTATCTATCACCTGGTTCGGGTAACGGACACCACCTCGGATGTGCCTATCCTCGAGTCCGTGCCAATTGTGAATGAATTTCCTGAAGTGTTTCCAGATGAGCTTCCAGGCATCCCGCCGGATAGGGAGATTGATTTCGGGATCGATGTAATGCCGGATACTCAGCCAATATCCATTCCACCATACAGAATGGCGCCAGCAGAGTTAAGGGAGTTAAAGGAGCAGCTGAGGGATTTATTAGAGAAAGGGTTCATACGACCGAGTGTGTCGCCATGGGGTGCTCCGGTTCTCTTTGTCAGAAAGAAGGATGGGTCACTTCGAATATGTATTGATTATCGGCAGCTTAACAAAGTCACCATTAAGAATAAATATCCATTGCCTCGAGTGGATGATCCGTTTGACCAATTGCAGGGAGCGAGGTTCTTCTCAAAGATTGATTTACGGTCCGGGTACCACCAGTTGAAAATCAGGGAGCAGGATATTCCTAAAACCGCCTTCAGAACTCGTTATGGTCACTTTGAGTTTTTGGTTATGTCTTTTGGGCTAACCAATGCCCCAGCAGCTTTCATGGACCTTATGAATCGGGTTTTCAAGCCATTCCTAGATTCCTTTGTGATTGTATTCATTGACGATATTCTCATCTACTCTCGGAGAAGGGAAGATCATGTCGTTCACCTCAGAGCAGCATTGCAGACCCTTCTTCAGCATCAATTGTATGCCAAGTTCTCAAAATGTGAGTTTTGGTTGGAGTCCGTAGCTTTTCTAGGGCATGTTATTTCCGGTGAGGGAATTATGGTGGATCCTCAGAAGATTGCGGCAGTGAAAGATTGGCCTAGACCCACAACCCCGACAGAGACTCGTAGCTTTTTGGGTCTGGCATGGTACTATCGGAGGTTTGTAGAGGGATTCTCAACCCTCGCCTCTCCATTGACTAAATTGACGCAGAAAGCAGTTAAGTTCCAGTGGTCCGAAGCATGTGAGAAAAGTTTCCAAGAACTGAAGTCAAGATTGACCTCGGCACCAGTATTGGCCTTGCCAGAAGGCACAGAGGGATTTGTAGTCTATTGTGATGCCTCCAGTGTCGGTTTGGGATGTGTATTGATGCAGCACGGAAAGGTTATAGCTTATGCTTCCAGGCAACTCAAGAACCATGAGAAGAATTATCCGACGCATGATTTGGAACTTGCAGTTGTTGTGTTTGCCTTGAAAATATGGCGACACTATCTTTATGGGGTTCATGTAGATGTGTTTTCGGACCACAAGAGCCTCCAGTATTTGTTCAAGCAGAAAGAGCTGAATCTGAGACAGCGGCGGTGGTTAGAACTACTCAAGGACTATGATATGGACATATTGTACCATCCAGGGAAGGCAAATGTGGTAGCTGACGCTCTTAGTCGGAAATCCATGGGTAGTTTGGCTCATTTGGGTGTAGATCGGAGACACCTGGCTCGAGAGGTTTACCAATTAGCCAGTTTGGGGGTTCGTATCTCGGCGTCAGATGAGGGGGATATCTTGGTGCATAATGGAGCAGAGTCATCGTTGGTCGCGGAAATCAAGGAAAAACAGTTCATGGATCCAGCATTGGTTCGGGTGAAGGAAGCAGTCATGAATGACAAGACCTCAGCATTTGTACTCAGCGGCGAAGATGGTGTATTGCGGTGTCAAGATAGGCTATGTGTTCCGGATGTGGACGAGCTTCGGGAAAGAGTGATGGCAGAGGCTCATACTTCCAGGTATTCTGTGCACCCTGGTTCAACGAAAATGTATCACGATCTCAAAGAGGTTTATTGGTGGAACGGTATGAAAAGGGATGTGTCAGGCTTTGTAGCTAAATGTCCGAACTGTCAACAAGTGAAGGCCGAGCATCAACGGCCTGGTGGATTAACTCAGCTTATAGAAATACCAAGGTGGAAATGGGAAATGATCAATATGGATTTCGTGGTAGGGTTACCTCGCACTCAGCGTAAGTTCGATTCAGTATGGGTGATAGTAGATCGACTCACCAAATCAGCCCACTTCCTGCCTGTCAAGTCCACTGATACTGCGGAGCAATATGCAAGATTGTACATCGAGGAGATAGTAAGACTTCATGGCACTCCACTTTCTATTATCTCGGATCGCGGGGCTCAGTTCACAGCTAACTTTTGGAAGAAGTTTCAGCAAGGTTTGGGAACTCAGGTGAATCTCAGCACAGCTTTCCATCCACAGACCGATGGACAGGCCGAGCGGACCATTCAGACGCTTGAAGATATGTTGCGGGCTTGTGTCTTAGATTTTAAAGGTAATTGGGATGAACACTTGCCACTGATAGAATTTGCTTACAATAACGGCTATCATGCTAGCATTCAAATGGCCCCGTTTGAGGCATTGTACGGGAGAAGATGTAGATCGCCAATCGGGTGGTTTGAGGTAGGTGAAGCGGAATTGCTAGGGCCAGATATGGTGTACGAAGCTATGGAAAAGGTCAAGGTTATTCAGGAGAGAATGAAAACAGCACAAAGTCGTCAAAAGTCCTATGCAGACGTTCGTCGAAGGGATTTGGAGTTTCAAGTCGACGATTGGGTGTTCTTGAGGGTATCTCCTATGAAGGGAGTCATGCGGTTCGGAAAGAAAGGGAAATTGAACCCTAGGTATGTCGGGCCATATCGGATCATTCAAAGGGTTGGTCAAGTTGCTTATAGGCTAGAGTTGCCTCCTGAGATGTCATCAGTGCATCCGGTGTTCCATGTGTCCATGTTGAAGAAAGTGATTGGAGATCCATCCACCATCATGCCAGTTGAAGCTATAGAGGTTAATGAAGATTTGTCATATGAAGAAGTTCCAGTTGCCATTCTTGATAGGCAAGTCCGTAAGTTGAGAAATAAGGAAGTTGCCTCTGTTAAAGTATTGTGGCGAAGTCAACAAGTTGAGGAGGCCACATGGGAAGCGAAAAAAGAGATGAAGGAAAAGTACCCCCATTTGTTCGATCAAGCCTAGAAGAAATTAGGTGACCCTCCTACTCCTAGTAACTGTCATCTTGCCTAAGTTGTTTCCCTCTTAGTATTAGTAAAGTCTCCTTTATTTGTAATGAGTTAAATGTGTTGTTACCTTGGGTCATTTGAACCGTTCTTGACAAATGAAAGCCTTATAAAGATTTACGTGTTTAATAAACAACTAATAGTAAGTGTAGATTGGTAATGATTTGTTAAGTGTACATGGTGTGTTAAAATGGTTAAATAAGGTAAGAATTCATTGAAGTGACTAGTTTATGTGCAATTGTAACAATGTGATAGAATATGTGCATTCGTTGAGGTAAGAAAGTGTATACCGGTTGTGAAAAGTGTTGTAGTTGTATATTGTTGTTTGGTAATGTGTTTCGGGGGCCCTCTGACAGGTGGATATGTCCATAATACAAAGGAAACTCCGGCGAAATTTTTCTAAAATATAAGAGTTAGTCAAAATTTTGATAGCTTGCATATCATGTCTTTCAAAACTCATTTATTTCAAAATCCTCATTCGAGGACGAATGATTTTGAGGGGGGGAGGATGTAAGGCCCCGTAAAATTTTTGTGCATAAAACCTAGTAGCTGTGGTGTCATGGTCCGAATAATGTGTTAGGAATGCGTAGAATTCTTCGCGGCGAGCTTGCGAGCCGCGGTTCGAACCCTTGGTAATGATTTAAGTTTCAAAAATGTAGAGAAATAATTTTTCCGAAAAAGTGTCAAATGTGCGGTCAAGAATGCGACCGCAAACCTGACATGCGGACCGCATTCTGACCGCAAATCGTTCCAGAGAGTTGCCCAAATCCGTGTCAAATGTGCGGTCGATATGCGATCGCATGTCAATCTGCGGTGCACTTTTGCGACCGCAGAATCAACATGCGGTCCGCATAGTGACCGCATGTCTTAACAGAACCTGCGTAATTTTTTGAGCCATTCTGCGGTCACTATGCGGACCGCATGTTGATTCTGCGGTCGCATAGTGACCGCATATTTGACCCCGGCCCAGATTTTTGTAACATTTTGACCCGATCTCTTCTTTAATATAACACCTTTCTTCTTCATTTTATCATATCATCTCACTAAAATTAGAGAGAGAAGAGAGGGTTTTTAGAGAGAGAAGTTCTTCATCTTCAAAGATTGTTCCAACTACTTAATTCCAAGGGATCCTAGGGCAAGGATTCAACTTCCCCAATATTTTCAAGGTAAAAACCCTAACTATTTTCTTTGATTTTCAGTTTTAATTGGGTAAAGAGAGGTTTTCATATAATAGCTTTTAAAAATAGAATTTTTACACTCATGCATGATTTTTGAACTTGATTTCTAGTAAAAAGAAGTGAGTAGAAGTAAGAGTCTTCAAAAACAAGGTTGGCAAGAGTAAGATAGCTTGGGTAAGCATAAAGTAGGAAGTTAACGGAAGAAAAATCATCACCAGGTATGTATGGCTAATTTTGATTCTTGTGAAATCGCCTATATGTGTGAAGTTTGTTTGTTTCTTGTTAAATTGACAAATTGTGTGAAATTCTTGATGTTGTTGTTGGATATTCAAAGTTTGTTGTTGAGCCATGAGTGATGTAAAATGAGAGTTTAAATTGGCAAAAGGATTGTGAATAATGACTATGATGGCCTATATGGCACCTTGTGGAAAACAAACGAAACATTTGAGAATTGGTTTATTGTGGAAAGAGATGAAACACTTGAATTGTGGAAATATTGTAACATGGTTGTGATATTGCATTGAGAAGAAATTGAGAACATGAACCAATGTGTAAGTTGCTTATTTGAACTTGTGGAAATTGTGTGTAGTACCTTATCTGCTGTTTGAAATTGTTGTGTTTTCAACTGTAAGGCGGGGTCGTGTTGCGCGCCGCAACGTGGTGAAATAAGGTTTGGGTTGGGGTGATAAGGGTGGCCGAGGTAATAAGGGTGGTCGGGGGCAATAAGGATGGAAAGCGATCGAAATCGCTATTGAAAATTGATACATAAATCAATAATGTGAAATTGTGAAAGGAGACAGCAGGAGAGTTTGCAACCTGTGGGGCACTGATTGCCCCTTTGTTTGACTACTTGTGCTTTACGTGATTGATTGGTAATTGTTAAATTGGTTGATCGTAGGAAGTGCTTTGTGTTGAGAATTATTTGAAATGAGGAAAAATGTGGAAACATGGTTGGTTGGTTTAATTAATTGTTGATGTAATTTAATGGCTTGAGTTTACTTGGGACAAAGTTTGTCCATACATACCAGTACAATTTAAGTGTACTGACGTCCCTTTTGCCGGGGGCGCTACATTCGTGTCATGATTGTAGGTGGATCAGTAGCAGGCACTTCAGCTTATCGGCAGTAGTATCCTTCTCCTTCCACTGCCCGTTTTGGTGAGCCCCTTTCTTCCTCGGGGCCTTGTGTGGTTCATGCCACTTCGGTTTAGATTTCATTTTGGTTTTGCAAGGTATAGCCGGAGCCTTGTTACCGGCAAGTATTGTATTTCCCTTTTTGTATCCTAGAGGCTCTGTAGACATGTAAACTGTGGGACTCCGGTCTTATGTATATATATTGTGTTATGTCGGGCGTTGTAAAAATTGAAATCTTGTTAATGAATCACTCGTATCATTTTATTTGCTTAATGTGAAATCATTCATGGTTAGTAATATATTTGGTTAATGAGAAACAGTCAACACAGGGGTAACGCGTGGGAATGAAAGGCACCCAGGTCCGCTTGACTGGGGCAACCCGGTCAGGCGCCGGTCATGTCCCTCGATTTGGGGCGTGACACGAACATACCAAAAACTCCCAATTCGGACCACAAATGGTCCTTCAAATCCTAAATTTAAGGTTTTTGCTCCAAGCCCTATTTTCTTGATTTTTAGCTATAGATTCATGAATTCCATGGATGATTCTTGTATAAAAACATGTATTTAACTCATAAAACTTACCTCCAACGATTCCCCGTCGAAATCCCTTCAATTCTCGTCCAAAAGCTCTCAAGAACGGCCAAAAATGATGGAAAAATGGGTTGTTTTCGCGACTGAAATGTTTTTAACATTCTGTCCGGTACTGTAGCTAACACTATGCGATCGCATCAGAGCATTGCGATCGCATAGAACAAACTCTCCGGGCACTGTAGCTAACACTATGCGATTGCATAGAACAAAGGGTACTGTAGCTAACACTATGCGATCGCATCAGAGCATTGCGATCGCATAGAACAAAATTTCTCCGCAATTTTTCTGCTGCATTTTTCAACTCAAAAATTCCCGTTAGCCATCCGAAATCACCCCGAGGCCCCCGGGACCTCAATCAAAGCCACGAGTATATCACATTACCTCATTCAAACTTGCTCATAACATAAAAACACCATCCTAAACATCAAAATCACCAATTACACACTAATTCAAGCCTAAGTTTCTTCAAAATTTCCGAATTGCTCATTCAATCAAAAACCCGACCAAACGACGTCCGAATGACCTAAAAATTTGCAGGCATATCCAAAATCACCTAACGAAGCTACTGCAACTGTCGGAATTCCATTTTGACTCCCGGATCAAAATCTCACCTACCGTTCGGATTTCGCCAAAATTCAACCTTAGCCAATTCAAGCCTAAAACTACACCGGACCTCCAAATTCAATTCGATTGCTCTCCTAAGTCATAAATGATCCCCCGAAACTAGTCGAATCATCAGAATCTGATTCCGAGCACTCTAACTCAATAGTCAACTCTAGGTTGACTTTCCATATTCAAACTTCCTTCAAATATGCTATTTGCTTCATTTTCAATTCAATTCATTCCTAACTCATTCGATAGGTTCTAACACTGATATAAAAGCATAAGATATGTAAATGCAACATAACGGGGTGGTAATTCCCGTAACGACGGGCCGGGTCGTTACATTCTCCCCAACTTAAACAAACGCTCATCCTCGAGCGGACTCAGAGTTATACTGGAAGCAACCCAATAGCCGAATGACCTTACCAAGCATATATCCGGCGATCATACGTCACCCTATCTCACATAAGTCCGAAAAAACCATATAGTCAGAATTTCACAGACCATCTGAACCATAAATCACATTGCACTTTCTGAAATCATATGCCAAATGCTAATCCCATGCCTATACTCGGGATACACACGATCCAACTGTAATAGTCCATACTCGCCACCTCGGTGAGATAATATGATGTGTCAAACAACCCAATCACTCGGAACAATAATCCCTAATCACAACAATTTCCCACGATAACCAAATACCAACCGAAAAACCTTTTTCATTAGATAGAGTCTTATTCCAACACCTTCATATCCTGCCAACGGCAACCGCACACGCGATATATCGAACCCATCTCTCATGTCAACCATTCATGAATCCATTTCCCTTTTAATTGATACTACAACAAAATTCGGAGCCAAATCTCGGTATTGCCTTTCTAACTAGCTCAAATCACATATACTCACACTCATTATTGGCTTAGACGATCATTTCGATTATAACACACCGCACTGGTGATATGACACCTCAGCACCGGCCTAAGCCACGATGAGCACAACATGAGCTCCAATAGAAACATCTAAACATATTATGACAACTGACTCCAACAACAGGGCTGTAATTTAATTCCTTTGTACCATCATAATATATAATTGAGATCCCATCTCACATCATAGGAATGGAGTGCACGACTCATTCTTGAAAGGTCATCACATCATGTGGCCTTGCCACGATTCGTGATTCTACCCCAACATTATTACTCATGAAACACCTCAAGCCACTAAGCTCTAAACGGTTAGCCACGCACAGATCTAGGTCTTGAACCCAAGCAATCAACCTCACCCGTGGTGATACGATAGATATACGCTATCAAATCCCGAAAAGACACAACCGATGTGCTATTCCCCGAGCGAAACCAATACGGACTATTCCTCGGAAGCTAGGAACTATTGTATACAAGGTAAGATATAGGAAACTATATTTTCCACATCACACTGTTGCAGCGCGCAACCCATTCCAATAACATACCTGTGGCGGCGTGCCACCCGATCCAGATAACATACTTGTGGCGGCGTGCCACCCGATCCAATATAACCCTCGCAAAAGAAATGCATATCGAGTCGAATTTTCTCATTATAGCAAACATAAATATACATATAGCCTCAAGCTCGGCCACATGAAACACATCTGACAACGTTTCTCAATACTGGAACTGAATCAATGGTAGATACCTCTACACTGACATCCGCCCCTAAGGTCCAATTGACAAAGCAATGCCTACCAGCCGCCCGCTGGTCCTGTGTACAACTACTCTGTTGGAGCATACTCTAATGCTCTCTGCTACGCAATTTGTGCCATTTTCCGACATAGTCCATATCACATTAGTCTAGACAATCTGACCTTATGTCAACCAGTCAGCAATCAAGTATCATAATCCGAATTCGTTTTATCAAGTCAAGAGAGAGCCTCTAAGGCTTCCGATTTCCAATAATCACAAAACGGTGCCGATGCACACGATATACAACCACTGCATAGGCGGATTAACGAGAATTTCAAGTCTCCTACACATATAACATATGAATCACTATGCCTGATTCCATATTTCACCGTACATATACATAACGCACATCAGGCGTCCATTCATACCACGACAGCCATTCAGAAATTTCACTATGCCATCTACGACTCAATTATTTTAGTCGATCCAACAAGAGAATACCACCATACCACTGGATATTATCAGTTTACATTATCTTGTCCATTTGCACCATATACCCTGCCAAATTACTAGAATAGCAGTACCATTTTCTTAAATCACCAGCAGCTGTCCGCGCTGCTCAATAATTTTATTGACTTCCCATATATTATGAACGGATCTCAAAACCTAGAATATACCATTATCAACTTTCCATAACACATCGTGTATACCATATCACACTAAGACAACATGGAAATTCATATCCCTTTCCTCCGCCTCAACATCGGCGCACTCAACTAGTCAAGGACTTTCGTGATCCCATATAGAAGAAAACTCATTACACATTCCACGCTTCGCATACCGATAGGAATATACTCATCTTCAAACCATGATAAAACACATCATTAACTCTTTCTCCCAATCACATTGCATAAGTTAAAACTGCCAGGACTGAGTCCTTATACCCATATTATACCCACATCGGGTTACACGACTGCCAACACTCAAAAGCTTTACTGCAATGTCTGCAAGACTCATTACTTCAACCACACACCAGGAATCAATCGTATTCCTTTTTATACCATTCTAGTTTATTAACAAGTCATTCCATTTACCCAGTTTCCTTTCTGATTCATCTTTGATTTAATATTAGCCATTACTGTAGCACCATAACACATCAACTCATTCCACACGAGACTCGTACATAAGACCACACGGTCTAAGACATATAGGCCACTGAATACTCTCTCAATATTTCCCAGAAGGATCACATCCTACAATACTTTATTTTGAAGAACCTCTTGCGATTTGAATTCGTTACCATTACCTTCCAATACGGATTACATAGAATCCCATCATTCACATAATATAACACAAGTACCGATCTCTTCTAACGAAACCACCATCTTTAGCCACATGCACAATCTTAAGACACTTGACTGTTACAAGCAAAATCTTGAACACCGTAAACAATTCTCGGGCATCATTCACCCTTATTCTGCTGTAATTCAACTGTCCTATTGAGTAGAACCACTCATGTTTTGTTAGAACTCTGACACTGCAGAACATGATTACTTACAGATACAATCAGCTATCTTTCTTTTCTATACGGTGAATATTCTTTACCAACATAAGTTCACAACATCCTAGTATTTCTTCACATCTACGAAGCACTATAACTTTTATTAGAATTTTCCCAACATACTTAGAGACAGAGCCAACACAACACACAACAGTGCAATCAGTTAACTAACAACAACCTCCCCAACTTGGTACGGAGCCATACATCAAGGCACTTCTAGCTACTCATAGCATTCCTACTCAAATGATGCCACAAAGTTCTAGTTAGATTAAACTCAAGTCATTTTCAAGCTTCGGCGGAGATTCGAATCATCAGAAATATTAACTCTTTTGCAATTCTTGCATTCATTCACACACAACAGTTACGCCCCCCTCTTTAGGTGACAAAAATCTTTTCTCAATCCCGAATTTTCCAAAAATTTCGGCAGAGTTTCCTTTGTAAATTGGCCTATCCACCTGCCAGAGAATCACCAAACCATTCTAACAACACTTCCACAACTCAACAAGATATCACGATGTATTTCAACAACATTAAGTCTCAATACTATACGAATCATATTATCACAATTTATACTTGAACCTGTGTTGTACCTGCTCGAATCATAACACATATCAAAATTACTTTAGTCTTCCTGAGTTTAAACTCGTTTCACTACACATAAGGCACTTTACCATCCAATTACGAGATATGATAATTATTTCTCACGCCCATAGCTAGGGCTACATATCAAATCACAATAAGAACCGAATACCTTACAGCTCTCCCATTATCAAACTGCCATTTGCACAATAAGGATCAATACCGATCGTATGAACTTCATAATACCGGCTCGCGGAATTAGTACCTTGGTGCTCAAGCCATAGACAATGATCTGGCCTCGAGTCCTCCCGACTGGCCCAACATGAACTCACGGAGATTATATCTCGCCCCTCGATCGGGGAATTGCAAGCCATAAGACAATTATATTACTGAGCGCTCGATGCGTACACAGACGTGCGGAAGGAATTTCAAAAATGTATCTCAAGCTGAATCAAGTACGCACGATAAGAATTCAAAGAAATGTGAAGTGTTTCCTAAAGGTTCGCAGCCTCCCGAGGATAAGTACAGGCGTCCCCATACCGATCCACAAGACTCTACTAACCGGCTCAAGACTCGTGAGGCCTAGTAAACCTAGGCTCTGATACCAACTTGTCACGACCCCAAATCCGGTCGTGATGGCGCCCAGCACACTGCTAGGCCAGCCCGACCAATTAACAACAATCACGGAGCCACAAGCTCACTTTATCCAATTTAAGCATAACAGTGATAGATATATTAAAAACAGGGAACCAAGTCCCAACACGTGCCAACTCCCATAGACCGAAGGGTCAAGAGTCATGAGCCTCTACAGAGTATACAAAGTGTAAATAGTGAATATAACTATGCACAAGTGCGGGATGATCAGAACAAAATACAGACAAACTGGAGAATCAGGTCCTGCGAACGCTGGCAGCTACCTCGACTGTCCAAAAGCACCTCCCGAGCCGCAATAGAATCTGCTCCACTGTGATGTACCTGGATCTGCACACAAGGTGCAGGGAGTCGGATGTGAGTACTTCCAACTCAGCAGTAATAAAAGTAAATAATGCTGAAGGGAAGAAAACCACGATAGGCACTATCTCATGCTACACAATACGGAACTATCTTTTTATTCCTTTCAAGCATATGTGAGTAGATTATTTAGAAATCTCAATTTTAGCTACTTTATTTCATAATAATATACCAATACTTGGATACAATCTCAAGCAGTGCAAGTCCGCACTCAAATCAGCCCCTCGGGCTCAGCACTCCTTATCAATTTACACCAGGAGATCTGGTCAATAAGGCAACTAATGCATGTGTGCCAGTAATGTATGAGTGCTGAATGTTATGCCATGTAGTACATGTAAACTAATGTATGTATGCCATGCAATGCATATGACCACCACGGCGTGTAGCCCGATCCAATTTGGGTACCCGTGCTCACTGTGGGGGTTCAGACTCCGGAGGGGCTCCTACAGCCCAAGCACAATATTAATATCACACCTGCTACGGCGCGCAGCCCGATCCGTATACCACTGCGGCGTGCAGTCCGATCCATGCATGTGTATGCATATGCTCACATAAAATGTCATGCCCTAACATATGGCCCTCGGCCCCAATCAATTTAACAGATAATCAAGAAAACCCTACGGGCAACAATATCACATTAGCTCACAGCAAAAATGTTATTAAGACCTTGTTCAAGTTTTTCATAACCTTATAAAAATGCTGAATAGCAAATATTCCATTTTAAACCTTAAATTTAGAATAAAATATGCACAGTGTTATCAAAACAGTGATATCAATCCTTGAAGGATTCAAATAATTGGCACGAAACCCAAACATGATAATTAGTCCAATTCATTTCAACAATTAGGCGTAATTATTTATTACGCGGGACGGACCAAGTCACAATCCCCAATGGTGCTCTACCCCACGCCCGTTATCCGGCGTGCAAGTCACCTCGACACAGCACTAGGATGTGCAAGTCCGGGGTTTACTAACCCTCAGGACATCATTTACAAGTATTACCCACCTCGAACCGACGAAAACTCATGCCCGTGACACCTTAGCTCCTCGAACCGGCATCCACGCACGTCAAAACTAGTCAAAATAAGTACAAATATATCAAAATAGGCTAATGGAACATAACCCAATCGAAAGAACTCGAAAAATATCAAAAATCACGAAATTGGCAAAACCCGAGCCCCGGGCCCACATCTCGAAAAATTCTGAAATTCACATTTTCGGAATCCTCATCTCGTCACGAGTCCGTACATACCAAGAACTCCCAATTCGGACCACAAATGGTCCTTCAAAACCTAAATTTAAGGTTTTTGCTCCAAGCCCTATTTTCTTGATTTTTAGCTATAGATTCATGAATTCCATGGATGATTCTTGTATAAAAACATGTATTTAACTCATAAAACTTACCTCCAACGATTCCCCGTCGAAATCCCTTCAATTCCCGTCCAAAAGCTCTCAAGAACGACCAAAAATGGTGGAAAAATGGGTTGTTTTCGCGACTGAAATGGTTTTAACATTCTGTCCGGTACTGTAGCTAACACTATGCGATCGCATCAGAGCATTGCGATCGCATAGAACAAACTCTCCGGGCACTGTAGCTTAGCCTATGCGATTGCATAGAACAAAATCCTGGGTACTGTAGCTAACACTATGCGATCGCATCAGAGCATTGCGATCGCATAGAACAAAATTTCTCTGCAATTTTTCTGCTGCATTTTTCAACTCAAAAATTCCCGTTAGCCATCCGAAATCACCCCGAAGCCCCCGGGACCTCAATCAAAGCCACCAGTATATCACATTACCTCATTCAAACTTGCTCATAACATAAAAACACCATCCTAAACATCAAAATCACCAATTACACACTAATTCAAGCCTAAGTTTCTTCAAAATTTTCGAATTGCTCATTCAATCAAAAACCCGACCAAACGACGTCCGAATGACCTGAAAATTGGCAGGCATATCCAAAATCACCTAACGGAGCTACTGCAACTGTCGGAATTCCATTCCGACTCCCGGATCAAAATCTCACCTATCGTTCGGATTTCGCCAAAATTCAACCTTAGCCAATTCAAGCCTAAAACTACACCGGACCTCCAAATTCAATTCTGATTGCTCTCCTAAGTCATAAATGATCCCCCGAAACTAGTCAAATCATCAGAATCTGATTCCGAGCACTCTAACTCAATAGTCAAATCTAGGTTGACTTTCCATATTCAAACTTCCTTCAAATATGCTATTTGCTTCATTTTCAATTCAATTCATTCCTAACTCATTCGATAGGTTCTAACACTGATATAAAAGCATAAGATATGTAAATGCAACATAACGGGGTGGTAATTCCCGTAACGACGGGCCGGGTCGTTACAACAGTATATGATATAATATTAACAAAATCATATTCATTAATATGTTTCTTATATAGATGAAGCCAAGTGACCATTAATGTGATTGGGACTTATAAACTTTAGTGTTATGGCGTCCTATTACTGTGACGACCCAAAGGGCCATCACCTGTTTCCTCATTTGTTCCGCGCTTCTGAGGCCTTGAAAACCTCATTTTATATTGCCTCAATTTACGTGCATAGTCCGGGCATGTAGCCGGAAAGATTTTGTGTTAGAATATGTGAATTCTATGAAAAATATGAAGAAATTTGATATTAATATTGATATAGTTGACTTCGGTCAACATTTTTGGTAAATGGACCCGGACCCGAGATTGGACGGTCCCAGAAGGTCCGTAGGAAAATATGGGGCTCGGGCATGCGCCCGGAGTCAAATTCTGAGGCCTAGAGCCCAAGATATGAATTTTTGTATTAAATTATTTTTGCTAAAATTATTAAATGAAAATTGATTAAACGACCATGGTATCGGGCTCGTATTTTGGTTCCGACACCCGGTACAAGTCTTAAATATTATTTAAGTACTTCCTGCAAAGTTTGACGACATTTGAACGTCGTTTGATGTGTTTTGAACCTTGAGTTCCAAATTTGAAAGTTTATGAAGTTAAAGGAAGAAAAATCATGAACTTGAGGTTTGATCTTATGAAAATGATGTTATATTGGAGATTTGATCGCACGAGCAAGTTCGTAGTATATTTTTGAAGTTGTGTGCATGTTTGGTTTGGAGCCCGAGGGCTCGGGTAAAGATTTGATAGGCCGTTAGAACAGATTTTGAAAAATAACACAGCTGGTATTTTCCCCCAGCTGGTGTGAGCATGTGATTTTTGCCTCACACGAACTACTCCCAAAGAAATTAAAATCAAAGTTATTTTATTTTTATTGTGTACATATTTGTGAGTTTCTCATGATATTTCGTGATTGTTTACGTCTGTGTGTGTGTGTTTTTGTTGTTTAAATTAATAGAAAATATACATACATATATATATATATATATATATATATATATATATATATATATATATATATATATATATATATATGTTTTATAAAAATTTAAAATCAAAAGGTATGTTTTACAGTTTAATATTTTAGTCAAAGTTGTTAATTTATAATTTTGATTGATGTTTAATGTGTGATTTGTTACTAGAACTTAATTAGTATTCTTATAAATTAATTTGGTTTCTTAATGTAGTTTAGAATTCTTGTTTTTAATAAATTAGGAATTAAAAAGAAAATAAAAGAAAAGAAGAAAAATGGAAAAATGAAGAGGAAATCGGACCAGGCCCAGGCACAAACGCCCAACCCAGTCCAAAATGCCCATTAACCAGTCCAAACCTTGGTCCGCCCCATCACTTAACCAAACGACCCGTTTAATTTTTTAAATAGGATGATCTGGACCGTTGGTTCCATCATCCAATGACCCAGATCAATTGATCAATTTCAATACCCCAAAAACCCCCAAGACCCAAAACCCGTGTCATTTTTTCCCCCAAACTGTAACGACCCGGCCCGTCATTACGGGAATTACCATCCCATTATGTTGCAATTACATGTTTTATGCTTTTATATCAGTATTAGAGTTTATCGGGTGAGTTAGGAGTGAATTGGATTGAAAAGGAGGCATATAGCCTTTTTGAAAGAAACTTGAATAAGGAAAGTCAACCCGGAGGTGACTATTTGGTTAGAGAGCTCGGAATCGGATTCTGATGGTTCGGTTAGTTCCGGGAGGTGATTTGTGACTTAGAGGAGCAATCGGAATTGAATTTGGACGTCCGGTATAGAAATAGGCTTGAATTGGCTAAGGTTGAATTTTGGCGAAATCCAAACGGTAGGTGAGATTTTGATCCGGGGGTCGGAATGGAATTCCGACAGTTGCAGTAGCTCCGTTAGGTGATTTTGGATGTGCCTGCAAAATTTCAGGTCATTCGGACGCCGTTTGGTCGGGTTTTTGATGGAATGTGCAATTCGGAAGTTTTGAAGAAACTTAGGCTTGAATCCGTGCGTAATTGGTGATTTTGATGTTTAGAATGGTGTTTTTATGCTTGGAACAAGTTTGTATCGTGTTTTGGAGTATGTTGGTGGTTTTTGTTGGGGTCCTGGGGGCCTCGGGGTGAATCCGGACCATCATCCGGCATTTTTGGAGTATGAAAAGTCTGCTGTAAATTGCAGATCACTGGGCAAAATTTAAGCCTTCGCGTTCGCGAGGGCTATGCCGCGTTCGCGTAGGCTGGGGCCAGGTGACTATCGCGTTCGCGAGGGGTGGTGCCGCGTTCACGTAAGAGGAAGCTAGGAAGCATCGCGTTCGCGTATAAGGAATGCATAAGGCATCGCGAACGCGTGAGGTATGCCGCGTTCGCGTAGAAGGAAAATCAGACGGCTGGGAGCTAGTGCATCGCGAATGCGTTGGGGAGGTCACGTTCGCGAAGGTCAATCCGGAGCTGGGCATCGCGAACGCGTGGCGAGGAACGCGAACGCGTAGAAGAAAAGTCCCAGGCAGTGAATTAAAACCAGAAACAATTAACATACGGGTTTCATTTCATAAACCCCCATTGTTGAGCTCTAGAGTGAGAAAGTGACGGGAAATAGCTGGGAGATCATCGGGATATTGTCGGAGGTAAGTTTCGTGGTTTAATTACACGTTTTTATCATGAAATCATGGATTATTTCTATGAAAATGGAGGATTAAATGTGGGTTTGAGCCCTAGGCCTAAAATTGAAGAAAAACACTCATTTGAGTGGGCAAATGGAGTCCGATTTTGATAAATTTTATATGCCTATATTCGTATCGAGATGAGGATTCCGAATATGTGACTTTTGTAATTTTTCGTCAAGTGTACCGAAAGTCGGGTTTTGGCAACTTTGCCATTTTTGGTATAAATCGAGTTGTATTGATTGGGTGTCGTCCCATTGGCCTAATTTGTTGTATTTCTACTGTATTTGATCAGATTCTATGCGTTCGGAGCTTGATTCTCGTGGCAAGAGCATTGCGGAGTAGTCGTCGCGCTGTATTGAGGTGTGTAATAGATGTGGGTGATGACCATCGGGTTCGAAACCCCGGTATACCACTTTGTGACGTTGTATCGCGGCGAGACACGTACTCTCATGTGAGTGCGGGGTCGATTGTGATTGGGGACTATGGCTTAGTCCGACTTGTTGGCACTGTGTTATGACATTGGCTATTCTTGAGCCGTCGAACCTCCTTCTCGGATGGTTGCATACTATATACTGTGATATTGGCCACTCTTGAGCCGAGGAACCCCCTTCTTGGGCGGTTGAGTATCTTGTGGGCTGTGAGCCAGTTATTTGGATCCCGCGAGGATCGTTATCATTGTCTTATCATATTGACATGTTAGTTACTACCAATCCGTAGCTATTTCTGTTATCATGCTATTTCCAATCTCTAGAACTTGATATTACTGTTTTCAACTGAAAAATGATAAAAGATGTTTTCAAAACTACTTTTGAGCCTGCGAGGCTGTATTTGCATATTAGCTGACTGGTAGTGGATCGGGCTGCACGCCGTAACAGTACATATGTTGGATCGGACTGCACGCCGCAGTGATATTGTGCTTGGGCTGTAGGAGCCCCTCCGGAGTCTGAACCCCCACAGTGAGCACGGGTACCCAAATTGGATCGGGCTACGCGCCGTAGCGGTCATTTCATGCATTGCACTACATTTGGCTACATCTGCTAGCTGTTATACTTGTTGTTGATATTGTTGGTTCACTACTGTTGATATTGAACTATTACAGGGTATTGGTTACAACTTTACATAGTGCTTTACTGTGGATTTCTTATCTACGCTGTCTTACCCGTGTTTATTACCACTGAGTCTGGCAGTACTCATTTTACTCCCTGCACCTTGTGTGCAGATCCAGGTACCTCTCAGCAGACCTGATTCGGTAGCCGCTCGGAGGCGTTGTGCAGGATAGTCGAGGTAGCTGCAGCGTCCGCAGGACCTGACTCCCCTTCTAGCTGTCATTTCTTATCTTGTTGTCTTTCCTTTCCGCACTGAGATTGTTGTAGACCTTATTACACTTATGTCCAGTAGAGGCTCATGACTCTTGACCCTTCGGTCTATGGGAGTTGGTATGTATTGGGACTTGGTTCCCTGTCTCGATAGTTCTATCATTGTTATTCCAAATTGTTATGCTTAAATGGGATAAGACGAGCTCCTAGCTCCATGATTGATGTTGGTTGGTCAGGCTGGCCTAGCAGTGTGCTGGGCGCCGTCACGACCGGATTTGGGGTCGTGACAAGTTGGTATCAGAGCCTAGGTTTACTAGGCCTCATGAGTCTTGAGCCGGTTAGTAGAGTCTTGTGGATCGGTACGGGGACGCCTGTACTTATCCTCGGGAGGCTGCAAACCTTTAGGAAACACTTCACATTTCTTGGAATTCTTATCATGCGCACTTGATTCAGCTTGAGATATAATTTTTGAAATTCCTTCCATACGTCTATGTACGCATCGAGTGCTCAACAATATAATTGCCTTATGGCTTGTGATTTTCCCCGATCGAGGGGCGAGACATAATCTCCGTGAGTTCATGTTGGGCCAGTCTGAAAGACTTGATGACTTGAGCATCGAAGTGCTGATTTGGTGAGTGGTGGCAATAGATAATGTACCGAGGGTTTGAAACCCCGTATTTGTACTATACAGTGCTATGCTGAGATGATACACGCGTCATGTGACGAGCGTGGTGGTATTGTGACTGGGGATTTGGACTTGATCCTTCCCGATTGATAAATTACTGTGTAAAGTGACTGAGACTGGGCTTATATCTATGTACTTGGGCTAGTAGCCATGTTTGGGGCCTTGTGCCGATCTGTAGAGTATTAGGAAGGCTTACTAATGGATGAGCTATTAATGGTTCGACTCTTATCTAATATGTTGTGTAGCGCCGAGCTATGGGCGTGGTGAATATTTACCATATCTCTTAATTGGAAGGTAAAGTGTCTTACGTGTAGTGGAACGAGTTTAAACTCAGGAAGACTAAAGTGATTATGCTATGTGTATCCTGGTGGAAGGTATTGTGCTGAAATGCTAAATTGAGAAGAAGTAGGTGGGTTGATCCTCATGTGTAATTGAAATGTATTTGATATGTGTTATGATTCGAGCAGGTACAACGCATTTTCATGTAACAATTATGATAATATGATTCGTATAGTATTGAGATTTAATGTTGTTGAAATACATTGTAATATCTTGTTGAGTTGTGGATGTATTGTTAGAATGGTTTGGTGATTCTCTGGCAGGTGGATAAGCCAATTTACAAAGGAAACTCTGCCGAAATTTTTGGAAAATTTGGGACTTAGAAAAGATTTTTGTCACCTAAAGAGTGGGCGTAACTGTTGTGTGTGAATGAATGCAAGAACTGCAAAAGAATTAATATTTCTGATGATTCGAACCTCCGCCAAAGCTTGTAAATGACTTGAGTTTAATCTAACTAGAACTTTGTTGCATTATTTGAGTAAGAAGGCTATGAGTGGCTAAAAGTGCTTTGATGTATGACTCCGAGCTAAGTTGGGGAGGTTGTTATTGATTAACTGATTGCACTGTCGTGTGTTGTGTTGGCTCTGTCTCTAGGTATGTTGGGAAATTTTGATAAAGGTTATGGTGCTTCGTAGATATGAAGAAATACTAGGAGGTTTTGAGTGGCTGTTGCTAGAGAAAGATAGTTAATTGTATCCGTATGTAATCATGTTCTGCAGTGTCAGAGTTCTAGTAAGGCCCGAGTGGTTCTGTTTAATAAGGCAGTTGAATTATAACCGGTTAAGAGTGAATGATGCCCGAGAATAGCCTTGCGGTGTTCAAGATTTACGCTTGCAACAGTCAGGTGCCTTAAGATTGTGTACGTGGCTAAAGACCGTAGTTTCGTTAGAAGAAATCAAGACTTTTGTTATATTATGGGGATGATGATATTCTTTGTATCCGTATTGAAAGGTAGTGATAACAAATTCAAATCGCAGGAAGTTCTTCAAAACAAAGTATTGTAGAATGTGGTATTTCTGGGAAACAATTGAGAGAGTATTCAGTGGCCTATGGGTCTTAGACCGTATGGCTTTATGTACGAGTCTTGTGTGGTAACATGGGTTGAGGCATTGCGGTACTACAGTAAAGACTGATATGAAATTAGAGATGAATCAGAAAGGAAACTGGGTAAATGGAACAACTTGTTAATAAACCGAAGCGGTATGATAAGGAATACGATTAATTATTGGTGTGTGAGTGAAGTAATGAGTCTTGCAGATATTGTGCAACAAAGCTTTTGAGTGCTGACAATCGTGTAACCCGATATGGGTATAAGGACTCAGTCCTGGCAGTTTAACTTATGCAATGTAATTGGGAGAAAGAGTTTATGATGTGTTTTAATGTGGTTTGAAAAATGAGTGTATTTCCTGTTAGTATGCAAAGCTTGGAATATGTAATGAGTTTTCTCTATATGGGATCATAAAAGTCCTTGACTAGTTGAGTGCGTCGATGTTTGCGGCGTAGGAAAGGGATAATAATTTCCATGTTATCTTAGTATGGTATTGTATATGCGATGTGTTATGAAAAAGTTAATAATGGCATATTCAAGGTTTTGAGATCAGTTCATAATATATGGCAAGTCATTAAAATTATTGAGCAGCGCGGGGCAGCTGCAAGTGAATTAAGAATCGATCTTTCTGATGATTTAAGAAAATGGTACTGCTATTCTCGTAATTTGGCAGGGAATATGGTCCAAAAAGGGCCCGGTAATATGAACTGATAATACTTAGTGGTGTGGTGGTATCCTCTTGTTAGATTGACATTGATAATTGAGTCGTTGATGGCATAGTGAAATTTTTGAATTGCTTTCGTGGAACGAATGGGCGCTTGATGTGCGTTATGTATTCGTACGGTGGAGTGTGGAACCAGATATAGCGATTCATGTGTTATATATGTGTTGGAGGCTAGAAGTTCTCGTAATCAGCCTATGCAGTGGTTGTATATCGTGTGTATCAGCACCGTTTAGCTCTTAGCAGGATATGATGAATTTGGGTTATGATACCTTATTTCAGACTGGTTGACATAAGCCAGGTCGTCTAGACTAATGTGATATGGGCTATGTCGGAAAATGGCACAAATTGCGTAGCAGAGAGCATCAGAGTATGCTCCAACAGAGTAGTTATACCCAGGACCAGCGGACGGCTGGTAGGCATTGCTTTGTCAGTTGGACCTTAGTGGCGGATGTCAGTGTAGAGGTATCTACCATTGATTCAGTTCCAGTATTGAGAAACGTTGTCGGATGCATTTCATGTGGCCGAGCTTGAGGCAATATATATATATATGTTTGCTGTAATGAGAAAATTCGACTCGATATGCATTTCCTTTTTGAGAGATTTATGCGTGGATCGGGTGGCACGCCGCCACGGGTTATTTGGATCGGGTGGCACGCCGCCACATGTATGGTATCCGGATCGGGTGGCACGCCGCCACGGGTATGTCATTGGAGCGGGTTGCACGCCGCAACAGAATATTGTGAAAATATAGTTAGTTATATGCTACCTGGTATACAATACTTCCTCGCTTCTGAGGAAAAGTCCGTTTTGAGTATCGCTTGGCGAATGGCACATCGGTTGTGTCCTTTCAGGATTTAATAGCATACGTTAATTGTTTCACCGTGGGTGAGGTTGATTGCTTGGGTTCAAGACCTAGATCCGTGCGTGGCTAACCGTTTGAGCTTAGTGGCTTGAGGTGCTTCATGAGTAATAATGTTGGGATAGAATCACGAATCGTGGCAAGGCCACGTGATGTTATGACCTCTAGAGAAGGATTCAGGTACCCTATTTCTATGATACGAGACGTGATCTCAGATCTATGTTATGATGGCATAGAGGAATTGAATTGCAGCTCTTTTGAGCTGTCATGATTCGAGTGTGTTCAGGCGTTTCTATTGGAGCTTATGTTGTGCTCATCGCGGCTTAGGCCGGTGGTTGAGATGTTATGTCACCAGTGCGGTGTGTCATAATCGAAATGACCATTGGAGTCATTAATGAATACGAGAATATTGGATCTTACCTATTGTGGTATCAGTTTTTAAAGGGGAAACAGATTCACGAATGGTTAACTTGAGAGATGTGTTCGGTATATCGCGTGCTTCAGCTGCCGTGGGCATGATATGGAGGTGTTGGAATAAGACTCTGTCTAATGAAAGAGGTTTTCAGCTAGTATTTTGTTATTGTGGCCAGTTGTTGTGACTAGAGACTATCGTTTCGAGTGATTGGGGTGTCGATACATCATATGATCTCACCCGGAGTAGTGAATATGGGTTATTGCAGTGGATTCGAGTGTATGCTGAGTATAGGCATGGGATTTGCAATTGGCATATGATTTCAGAAAGTACAATGTGATTTATGGTTCAGATGGTCTGTGAAATTTTTACTATATGGTGTTTTCGGACTTATGTGAGATAGGGTGACTTATGATCGCCTGAAATTATGCTTGGTAAAGTCATTCAGCTATTGGGTGGCTTCTAGTACAACTCTGAGTCCGCTCGAGGACGAGCGTTTGTTTAAGTTGGGGAGAATGTAACGACCCGGCCCGTCATTACGGGAATTACCACCCCATTATGTTGCAATTACATGTTTTATGCTTTTATATCAGTGTTAAAATTTATCGGGTGAGTTAGGAGTGAATTGGATTGAAAAGGAGGCATATAGCCTTTTTGAAAGAAACTTGAATAAGGAAAGTCAACCCGGAGTTGACTATTTGGTTAGAGGGCTCGGAATCGGATTCTGATGGTTCGGTTAGTTCCGGGAGGTGATTTGTTACTTAGAGGATCAATCAGAATTGAATTTGGAGGTCCGGTATAGAAATAAGCTTGAATTGGCTAAGGTTGAATTTTGGCGAAATCCGAACGGTAGGTGAGATTTTGATCCGGGGGTCGGAATGGAATTACGACAGTTGCAGTAGCTCCGTTAGGTGATTTTGGATGTGCCTGCAAAATTTGAGGTCATTCGGACGCCGTTTGGTCGGGTTTTTGATGGAATGTGCAATTCGGAAGTTTTGAAGAAACTTAGGCTTGAATCCGTGCGTAATTGGTGATTTTGATGTTTAGGATGGTGTTTTTATGCTTGGAACAAGTTCGTATCGTGTTTTGGAGTATGTTGGTGATTTTCGTTGGGGTCCCGGGGGCCTCGGGGTGAATCCGGACCATCATCCGGCATTTTTGGAGTATGAAAAGTCTGCTGTAAATTGCAGATCACTGGGCACAATTTAAGCCTTCGCGTTCGCGAGGGCTATGCCGCGTTCGCGTAGGCTGGGGCCAGGTGACTATCGCATTCGCGAGGGGTGGTGCCGCGTTCGCGTAAGAGGAAGCTGGGAAGCATCGCGTTCGCGATGGTTTGGGTCGCGTTCGCCTATAAAGAATTCATAAGGCATCGCGAACGCGTGAGGTATGTCGCGTTCGCGTAGAAGGAAAATCAGACGGCTGGGAGCTAGTGCATCGCGAACGCGTTAGGGAGGTCGCGTTCGCGAAGGTCAATCCGGAACTGGGCATCGCGAACGCGTGGCGAGGAACGCGAACGCATAGAAGAAAAGTCCCAGGCAGTGAATTAAAACCAGAAACATTTCACATACGGGTTTCATTTCATAAACCCCCATTGTTGAGCTCTAGAGTGAGAAGGTGACGGGAAATAGCTGGGAGATCATCGGGATATTGTCGGAGGTAAGTTTCGTGGTTTAATTACATGCTTTTATCATGAAATCATGGATTATTTCTATGAAAATGGAGGATCAAATGTGGGTTTGAGCCCTAGGCCTAAAATTGAAGAAAACACTTATTTGAGTGGGCAAATGGAGTCCGATTTTGGTAAATTTTATATGCCTAGACTCGTATCGAGATGAGGATTCCGAATATGTGACTTTTGTAATTTTTCGTCAAGTGTACCGAAAGTCGGGTTTTGGCAACTTCGCCATTTTTGGTGTAAATCGAGTGGTATTGATTGGGTGTGTCCCATTGGCCTAATTTGTTGTATTTCTACTGTATTTGATCAGATTCTATGCGTGCGGAGCTTGATTCTCGTGGCAAGAGCATTGTGGAGTAGTCGTCGCGCTGTATTGAGGTGAGTAATAGATGTGGGTGATGACCAGCGGGTTCGAAACCCCGGTATACCACTTTGTGACGCTGTATAGCGGCGAGACACGTACTCTCTTGTGAGTGCGGGGTCGATTGTGATTGGGGACTATGGCTTAGTCCGACTTGTTGGCATTGTGTAATGATATTAGGCTATTCTTGATCCGTCGAACCTCCTTTTCGGATGGTTGCATACTATATATTGAGATATTGGCCACTCTTGAGCCGAGGAACCCCCTTCTTGGGCGGTTGAGTATACTTGTGGGCCGTGAGCCAGTTATTGGATCCCGCGAGGATCGTTATCATTGTCTTATCATATTGACATGTTAGTTACTACCGGTCCGTAGCTATTTCTGTTATCATGCTATTTCCAATCTCTAGAACTCGATATTACTGCTTTCAACTGAAAAATGATAAAAGATGTTTCAAAACTACTTTTGAGCCTGCGAGGCTGTATTTGCATATTAGCTGACTGGTAGTGGATCGGGCTGCACGCCGCAGCGGTACATATGTTGGATCGGACTGCACGCCGCAGTGATATTGTGCATGGGCTGTAGGAGCCCCTCCGGATTCTGAACCCCCACAGTGAGCACGGGTACCCAAATTGGATCGGGCTACCCGCCGTAGCGGTCATTTCATGCATTGCACTGCATTTGGCTACATCTGCTAGCTGTTATGCTATTTATTGGTATTTGTTGGAACAGGTACAGTGAAGATTGATTCTATGACAGGGTAGCTGATTATAGCTTTACATAGTGCTTTATTGCGGATTTCTTATCTGCGCTGTCTTACCCTTGTTTATTACCACTGAGTCCGGCAGTACTCATTTTACTCCCTGCACCTTGTGTGCAGATCCAGGTACCTCTCAGCAGTGATCCAGTAGCTGTGCGAGGCGACATCTGTGGGATAGTCGAGGTAGCTGCAGCGTCCGCAGGACCTGACTCCCCTTCTAGCTGTCATTTCATTTCAGGTTGTCTTTTCTTTCCGCACTGAGATTGTTGTAGACCTTATTACACTTATGTCCAGTAGAGGCTCATGACTCTTGACCCTTCGGTCTATGGGAGTTGGTATGTATTGGGACTTGGTTCCCTGTCTCGATAGTTCTATCACTGTTATTCCAAATTGTTATGCTTAAATAGGATAAGACGAGCTCCTACCTCCATGATTGATGTTGGTTGGTCAGGCTGGCCTAGCAGTGTGCTGGGCGCCGTCACGACCGGATTTGGGGTCGTGACACAAACCCTAAAATTAGTTCTCCTCTTCTTCTCTAAAAAACCGTCGCCGTAAGTCCGTCGTCTGCCGTTTACCGGAAATCGCCTCACGGCGGTTCCGGTAGGCCAAACCTCCCCATTTTTACACCATCTCTTCCTCTCAACACCCCCAATCCAAATCCATACACCATTCACCTCGAATCAACATGGAAGTTCTCGAATCTTCATTTGAAGATTCGAGTTTAACTCGAACCGACGCCAAACACCACCAAATTCATACCAAGCCTTCCCCTAGCTTTACTAAACACCAATCCATCATTGGTTTGGTTCAAATCTGACAAAAAAACTAAAAGCCCCAAAAAACCGAGTTCAAGAACCCTAGAATTCAAATTAGGGATTTTTCTTCGATTAACCAAAATTGGGGTCTAATAGACTTTAATCGGGGTATTTTCGTTTGAAAATAGTTCGATTAAGTTCCATTCGACTCCAAAAAACCCAAGTCGGCCGAATTTCTAATTTTCTATTTCGAGGTATTTCTTTTCCTTTTCTGTGTTTATTTACTTATACTCGTTGATTTAGTGTAGTTGTTTTATAGTTGTTGATTTTTCGATTACTTTAAAATTTTTTTATGTTTTTCCTCATCTCTTTGGGACCTTTTATTTGGTTGATTTGTCTGCTTTTTGAGTGTTTGTTTGAATAGGATAGTTGTAGAATACATAATCACTTCAATTAAAATCATCAATTAATTTTTTCTGCCTTAGAACTATTCTGGCTGAGAATTTCTTGGTTCATGGCTTCGACGACTAGTTGTTATCGATTATACATGTTGTAATCGACTAATCGAATGTCGTCGATTTAGTTTTGTGGGACTGTGATTTACGATCCCGGACAGTGATCATCACTGTTTGATTTGTATTGTTTTGTGGATTTTTGTTTTTGTCGGGCGATTCTTGGTGTTCTGAATTATGAACTAAATTAGTCATAAGTTGCTACAGTTAGATGTCGGCTAAAAAATTATTGTGGGGCTGTCCTTTGTGAAAAATTACAGCTTCTTTTAGGCATTAAGGGGGAGATATTAAAAAGTCAAAAGAGGCAATCGATGCCAATACATCCTGTAAAATACCTTTGAGGCATAAACAATAGTAGAAACATGGGCTGCTCGTAATAATAAGATAAAATAATAAGCAAGTGGGATAATAGACTAGGAGGGTGATGGGAGGAAATGTATTCTTTATGTTTAAGTGCTCTTAAGAGCTGGAAAATGGGGATTTGGACAGATTTTAAGGGTTGGTTTTTGTCTGTAAGACACACACGGACAGAACTGAAAAGGGGGGAGAACAAAAAAGAAAAACTGGAATAACACACACATAAAAGATTCTGAAAAATACAGAATACATTGGGTCTTAACATTCCATTAGGCTTTTTTGATTACATTCAAGTGTGTGAGGTGATTTCGATAATTTTAGTCTATTTCTGGTTTTTAAGTTCAACTTCATTCGCATCTATTGTTTGGTTGGTTGCTATTGTTTGGTTATCAATTGAATCTAAATTGATCGTTGAAAGTGAATTCTGGAGGAATTCGTCCTCGCTAATTGGTTTAAGTCTGGTTTATTGCTGTTGCACTGCTGTGCTACCATTTCCCGCTGCCCTCTCTCTTTCCTTCTTCCTTTATTGCTCACATCCAGGTATACGATTGTAACTTTGGCTCGTGTACGCTGAAAACATGGAAGCATGACTGTATATGAAGAATGAAATGTTGAGTTCAGATTTAGTCTCGCCATACTTGTATATCTAGACATGCTTTAGAGTTAT
Source organism: Nicotiana noctiflora (assembly GCA_032618575.1). Classification (NCBI taxonomy): domain Eukaryota; kingdom Viridiplantae; phylum Streptophyta; class Magnoliopsida; order Solanales; family Solanaceae; genus Nicotiana; species Nicotiana noctiflora. The sequence goes on from JASVEL010004521.1 coordinate 85,734, forward strand.
ATGGATTTCTGCTCATTTTGTTTTATAATCAAATGGGATTGGACTGTAATGATTTAATTTATATGGTTTTGAGTTTTGACTGTTAGATATATGGAAATAATGTGTTTATAGTATAATGGAAATTGAAGTTAGTGAAATATAAGCTGATTTTTGGCTTTTCTGTTTGGTGTACAGATTTAGTTTGTATTTAGTTGATAAAGTTTGAGTTGTTAATTATAGGAATAAGCAGGGACTGTTCTGAAATTGATATTTGATATAGTAATTTGATATATATAAAGTCATGTACATGTATAAAAGGGTATACAAGATTTTGATAGATAGTAAAGTCATGTTGTTCAATCCCTAAGGAAACGCCTTTAAGCTTAACTAATGGTTCGTTTCTTTATGTCCCTTAACTACTTCCTTTACGAATTACATTTTGTTATCATTTCTCTGTTACTTAATTCTATTTTTTTAAGTTAGTATATAATACATCCTCCAATTTCATATATTTGTTCCATTTTTTTACTGTTATTATTTTTCCATCCCTATATGTTAGATTGGTAACTTATGAAATTATTCCATTATTTTCCTTTAGATTTTCCTTGTGAAATAGTTTGTTAGTTTTAAATTCATAGGCATGGATAATTTTTACAAGATACATGAAAAATAATTGCTAAGAGTATGCTTGAGGTTTGGGGCCTTTGTATTGGTAGTGGGTTTGATCATAAAGAAAAAATGAATTTGGGGCCCATAAACTAAAATTACACCAAGCCCCATTTATATTTAGTGACTACATTTGCCATAAGTAATTTTATAGTACATGACTCATGATTCGGGACTAACAAATTGGTATATATTCATAGCTTTGCTTTATGATCAATTTAGATTAGTATTACGATTATATATACGTTTCGCGTAGTATAGTTGTAAATTTTCTTTTTTTTTCTAAAAATTAATTTGGAATATGCGTTCGCGCAATTTCGATAAAAAATTTTCTTAATAAAAATAGGTCGCGGTTTGTTAATTAATTTTAGTTTTTTTTATATTAAAAAAGCGAGGTTAACAGAAAATTTCAATAAGTTCATTCGCGGCTTTAACTATTATTAGTAACGTGTTAGTATAATTGCAAATTAAACCTTAGTAATAATATATATAATTGGATTATGTATTTAATTTTTTTTATACGATTCTTCTGTATCAAATTCTATTAGGTAATATATAGGCCAGTGTTTAATCCAGTTAATGACATCCTTTTAGCTGTTAATTCCTTTAGTTCTAAAATATTAATTTAAATTAACTGGAAAAAATGGTTAGTTTGTTTTTTTGTTTTTTTTAAGCAAAATATACCACTAGGCATTGTACCTAGTGGCTAATATATAAATAAACGAATAAAAATCCCAATCCGGGTCCAAAAGGATACAATTTTTCCTGCTACTACCAGTAGACTGTGAAATAAATCTATGTAAACATAGAATCTAATAAGAAAAACCTAATATCATCTATAACATGAAGTCTAAATGAATATTTCCATGTCCTGCAGCTATGATTGACTTCTCCTGCCCATTTCAAGTACCATGTAATACCACTCAAGCTCTCACCAGGTGCCAAAGTATGCGGAGTATAGGCAATGATCAAGTCGATCCAAGAGTACCACAGTATAGGAACAAGAATTGACTTCCCATCCGATAATTCATTGCAATGAAAAGCTATTGTCTCAATCACCTTTAGTATATGTTGCCCTTGTACATTGTATACTACTATGTCACCTCCAGAATGAGCGTGGAACCACACTAATACCACTGAAAAATGACATAATAATATCCAATATATTCCAAACACATAAATAAGCCATATCTTGACACTAGTCGATCGTGAGCTCCAAGTATCTGTTGTAGCTTCCATGTTGTATGCCATGACTGTTGATATTCGATGAACTAGTGTAATTGAATCAAACCAAGTGAGCGTGTCCCTTGAGCTATCTAACAGTGTATCTTTGTCATTGCAATGCAGAAAAGCCCAACCAATGATGCTGATGATGATGCTGCCTGTGTGCTTTTCACCTCTTGCCTCGATTTCCTGCAATAACCATAGCACATATATATTGTCTACTACTATATCATCTCCAGACTGAGTATGAAAACATATTAATACCACTGGAAAATGACACAGCAATATCCAACATATTCCAAACATATAAAGCAAGCCATATCATAACAGTATGTAATCGTGAATTCCAAATGGCTGTTGTAACTTCCATTTTCATATCTGTCCTTGTTCGATGAGACAATGTAGTTCGAGTGCATACCATGCCTAGCAATAGCACAGTTGATCTTCCAATGCAACTCATGTCAAAGTGTCCAAAACTACTCAGAAACCATACCATGTCTGTGAATGATCGCGAGTTCCAAGGAATTGTTATGATTTTTATGGTGTGCTGCAAAACCTTCAAACTTAATCCTTTTCGATGAATCAGTGAAATCAACGGAAGCCAATTGATGTTACTGGTAATTAGAATAGCTAATACTATCTCCATTCCCATGCCAAAACAAATGATCCCGCAAATAATGCTCATGATGTTCCTGCATGTATTGCTTTCACAATTGATCTGCTCATCTAGTGAAACCTTTACTGTGCACACTCCCTTCCTGAAAATTATCAAAACACTCTCAGATTGAGCATGAATACATGCTGATACCAAACTAAAATAAAACTGTCACGCCCCAAATCGAGGGACATGACCGGCGCCTGACCGGGTTGCCCCAGTCAAGCGGACCTGGGTGCCTTTCATTCCCACGCGTTAACCCCGTGTTGATTGTTTCTCATTAACCAAATATTTTACCAATAATGACTGATTTCATAATGCATAAACATAACCATGTGATTGATTCACTAAGAAGTTCATAATTTATATTTACAATGCCCCATACATATACATAGGCCACAATCCCACAGCTTACATGTCTATGGAGCCTCTAGGATACAAAAAGGGAAATACAATACTTGCCGGTAACAAGGCTCCGACTATACCTTACAAAACCAAAATGAAATCTAAACCGAGTGGCATGAACCACACAAGGCCCCGAGGAAGAAAGGGGCTCACCAAAGACGGGCAGTGGAGGATGAAGGATACTACTGCCGATGTGCTGAAGTGCCTGCTACAGATCCACCTACAATCATAACATGAATGTAGCGTCCCCGGCAAAAGGGACGTCAGTACACTTGAATTGTACTGGTATGTATGAACAAACTTTGTCCCAAGTAAACTCAAGCCATTAAATTACATTAACAATTAATTAAGCCAGCCAACCATGTTTCCGCATTTTCCTCATTTCAAATAATTCTCACACAAAGCACTTTCTACGATCAACCAATTTAACAATAACCAATCAATCACGTAAAGCACAAGTAGTCAAACAAAGGGGCAATCGGTGCCCCACAGGTTGCAAACTCTCCTGCTGTCTCCTTTCACAATTTCACATTATTGATTTTTGTATCAATTTTCAATAGCGATTTCGATCGCTTTCCATCCTTATTGCCCCCGACCACCCTTATTACCTCGGCCACCCTTATCACCCCAACCCACACCTTATTTCACCACGTTGCGGCGCGCAACACGACCCCGCCTTACAGACAGTTGAAAACACAACAATTTCAAACAGCAGATAAGGTACTACACACAATTTCAACAAGTTCAAATAAGCAACTTACACATTGGTTCATGTTCTCAATTTCTTCTCAATTCAATATCACAACCATGTTACAATATTTCCACAATTCAAGTGTTTCATATCTTTCCACAATAAACCAATTCTCAAGTGTTTCGTTTGTTTTCCACAAGGTGCCATATAGGCCATCATAGTCATTATTCACAATTCTTTTGCCAAATTAAACTCTCATTTTACATCACTCATAGCTCAACAACAAACTTTGAATATCCAACAACAACATCAAGAATTTCACACAGTTTGTCAATTTAACACGAAACAAACAAACTTCACACATATAGGCGATTTCACAAGAATCAAAATTAGCCATACATACCTGGTGGTGAGTTTTCTTCCGTTAACTTCCTACTTTATGCTTACCCAAGCTATCTTACTCTTGCCAACCTTGTTCTTGAAGACTCTTACTTCTACTCACTTCTTTTTACTAAAAATCAAGTTCAATAATCATGCATGAGTGTAAAAATTCTATTTTTAAAAGCTATTATATGCAAACCTCTCTTTACCCAATTAAAACTGAAAATCAAAGAAAATAGTTAGGGTTTTTACCTTGAAAAGATTGGGGAAGTTGAATCCTTGCCCTAAGATCCCTTGGAATTAAGGTAGTTGGAACAATCCTTGAAGATGCAAGATTTCTCTCTCTAAAAACCCTCTCTTCTCTCTCTAATTTTTGGTGAGATGATATGATAAAATGAAGAAGAAGTGTGTTATATTAAAGAAGAGATCGGGTCAAAATGTTACAAAAATCCGGGTCGGGGTCAATTATGCGGTGCACTATGCGACCGCAGAATCAACATGCGGTCCGCATAGTGACCGCAGAATTGCCCCAAATTTTACACAGGTTCTGTTAAGGAATGCGGCCAGAATGCGGTCCGCATGCTTGATCTGCGGTCGCAAAGTGCACCGCAGATTTGACATGCGATCGCATATCGACCGCACTTTTGACACGATTTTGGGAAACTCTCTGGAACGTTTTGCGGCAAGAATGCGGTCCGCATGTCAGGTTTGCGGTCGCATTCTTGACCGCATATTTGACATTTTTCGGAAAAATTAATTCTCTACATTTTTTAAACTTAAATCACTACCAAGAGTCCGAACCGCGGCTCGCAAGCTCGCCGCGAAGAATTCTACGCATTCCTAACACATTATTCGGATTGAGCATGAATACATGCTGATACCACTGAGCAGTGATTTAACAACCTCCAGTAAGTTAATGAGCACAGTGCTGACGATGGTTGCCTCTCCATTAGTCCGGTGCTTTTCTTTTAGCAATCCGAACTCTTAAATTAGGAATTTGAGCTTTGTCCATGTTGATCAATGCTTTTCCTTTAGCTGGTAATTCTTGAAATGAATGAAAGTTAACCGTACCTGCAAAAGAAAAAACCAAGTTAGCTAAATAGTCTGCTACTGTGTTTCCCTCCCTTAGTACATGCTGAAATATGACATTATATGTCCTCTTGAAGTCCTTGATCTTTTTCACATCTGCTGCTATACTCCATGGTACCTCCCATTCATCATCAATCACTTTTTTCATCACCAACGAGTAAGTTTCCAGGATCAATGGGTGTAATTCCTTCTCCACACAGTATGACAAGCCCATGTACTATTGCCTTTGCCTCTGCTACTATGTTTGTTGTTTCACCTATCTCCCTTGCACTAGCAAAAATCATATCTCCATTGTGATCCCTCACACAAAAACCAAAAGAGCTAAGGCCTAGATTCCCCCTCGATGCACCATCAGTGTTGCATTTGAACCATCTATCATATGGAGTCTGCCATGTTACTCTTCTTGTCACTATAACTGGCTTGTATTGCTCGAAGAATTTGATCATATCTGGCCACAACATTGGAATCCCAGTGAGCCATGGATATCTTACCTTAGTCAAATAATGCAGTGTCCTATTTACTTCATGAATAACCCTGCTACAAGACACTGAGCCTCCATGTTTCATTGTATTTCTCCTCTTTCATATCTCCCATAGAATAACTGCAGGGACTGCCTGAAACAAAGGTTTCAACTTGGGACAACATTTAGCATTCCACCACTCCCTTATAATTTGATGCACTTGTATCATGTTGATCATTAAACCTGCAGCCTGGCTAAATGTACTCCACACTTTTTGTGCAGTATCACCGTGCAAGAAAAGATGCTGAAAAGAGTCTTCTCTAGGTGAAAGACAGCACCAGCATTTAGAAACCACTATATATCCTCCATTTCTCCATATATCATCTATTGGAACCTTTCCTTTCCAAACTCTCTAGCAAAAGAATGAGATTTTGAAGGGCAGTCCTTTTGTCCATAGCCTTGCATATTCTATCTGTGCTTGTTGTTTCAATATGGTCTGTTGTATATCAACTGGTAGCTCCTTATGAGTAATAATATCATGCAGCACTTGATTTGGAGTCCTTAATGACATATTAAGATGGATCTGCATTGGCAATCCTGTGCTTGAGGCACATGCCACAGGAATAGGTTCAATCTCTCCAGTATCCTGGGCAACAATTGCATGTTCTGTGACCTCCGTACCATGTTGCAATCCCGAGGTATTTCCCATGGTCTCTAAATTCTCTTGCATAAGTTTAAATTGCAGCTCATACACAGATCCTAGGTCGGGGTTCACTGTAGCATTACATGTAGCATTTACTGTTTCTTTACGACCAACTCCTGTGTCTTGCTCTAGTTGTTTGTGTATAACCTCTGATTCTTTTAATACATCTGTAGAAACATCCCCATCAATCTCTTTCCCACATACAGATGCCAAAATCTTCCCAAGTACACTAGATTTTACTGTTCCATTGGCTTGCTGTGCAGACTTCACTTGTAAAGTTATTCCGTCTTGTTGTAGATCTTCCTTGCTTACTCCTTGAACTCTCCCCGGTGATATTTCATGTTGATTCATCATGCAGTTTGCATTATCTTCATCATTAGCTTTACCAGTGCTATCGTTTACTGTAGCATCTCCCCTGGCAGCATGTCTAGCATTGTTTTCCTTTTCCATGCCTCCAAACACTTGCTCTTTTGCCGTCTGCTTATCTATAATCTCAATATCTTCACTCCATAAGGTCTTAAGAGAGTTGACCTCATGAAAATCTTCCTTTTGTCCAGAGTTCTCATGAGTTTGTGATGGTATTTCTTGACAGGATTGATTTGTAGCCACATTACATAATTGAAGCTCCTCTTTACTTGTCCCAAATCTCTTATGCACCCAGTCTATGGTTTGTTCCTTTCTGACTGCAACATCATCAGTAGATTCACCACCTGATTCCCTTACCATATTGCTCTTCTCCACTGCTTCCCTTTTTATTTTCCTAGCTGCAATTTCCTCCTTGCCAACAGATCCTTTTCCACCATCCTTTTTGATCAAAATTTCCTGTATGACCTTCTCCAATCCCAAATGAAGTAGGATTAGGAGAGCAATTCCCCTTACTTTCCCACTGCTTTACTTTGTTATTCTCCTTATTATTTTGGTCTTGTCCTATTGCCTTGTCTCCTCTATCTTCTGTTCCATCTATAATTTTCATCATTGGTTGCACTTCTTCTTCCATCTCTAATGCTCCAAATCTGTTATTTGAAATCACAACACCTTCTTTAAGCTTCCCTTTACCCTTGTGATCTTCATTTTCCTTATTCTCCTCAATTATGTAGCCTCGTTCATCTCTATGATACTTATTCTTTATGGCCTTCATCCACTCCTGTTTAGCATGATTAGTGACCGGCTTCCCAAGTACTTTACCACTTGATAATACCTTGGCAGAGTTTGCTGTTGTGCCAACAACATCAGTACTCAGAATGATTGGTTGTTCCTTCGCCTGTTCCTTGCCTGCTCCAGTAGCATTCTTATGTAATTCTGGGTGAACTATCTAGCATTCTCGTTCATTATGGCCTTGCTTTTTACAGGTCTTACAATATTTAGGCATATAGTCGTACCTAATTTTGATCCATTTCGACTCCTCTGGACCTGTTTCATCAGCTTCTTCAATAATCTTATTTCTTTGTGGCAAGGTTGCAAGTAAATTTACCTCCACCTTCACTTTAGCACAACTAGGTCGTGTGCCATTTTGAGTAGCCAAATCAACATGTAACGGCCTACCTACTGCACTTGCCAATGAGAATACAAACTCCTTACCAAAGAAATTAGGTGGGAGATCTTGGAAAGAGATCCATGCAATCGCAATTGGTGTCTCAGCATCCGGAGACCACCATGGACTCCACTTCGTGCATCGCATCTGCCAATATTCACCTTGTGCCTTCAAGTAGAATGCTGGTTTTGACAGTAGGTGAATATAATCCTCCATTAGCGATAATTTAATCAGTACATGAGACTCTTCGATCAAGCCAATTGAGCAAGCACCCTTAAGCTCACATTGGATTGGTATAGCCTTTCTCAATTCTTGAATCACAGACTTCCCATACGAAAACTTTCCAATCACTGCTAGATTCAATCCTTGCTGTATTATGGATTGTTTAACTTCTGCTTTTTTCCATCGAACTAATGGTTCTCCATGTAACATCTCGACAGGCTTCAAGTTTAAACTTTGAACGTACATGGGAGTATTTATTGTTTGTGGTTGAAGAAGTTGTGCATATGATTGTATTGGTTTTGGATTAAAGGGAGGCTGCAGGGTTGTTGTGGGTTTGAGAGACGACTGCCCAACCTCAAGAGAGGGCTGGGCAGTGGCCGGCGAGGCCATTGTCACAAATCTCAATCGCAGCAGTTATATCTCAGCATGAAGTAACAAATAAGAACTCACTTGCACCACCGAATGCTCAAGGCTCACTGTGAGCTACAGTGAACTTCGAGCAAGTTCAAAACTGAACGTTTGTTTCTTAGTTGCAATGTGCTTCTCCAGTAAATCAATTGAGATGATTCTGAAGCTGGTTCACGTTGCAAAGGCTGTTGCTACAGTATGTTCCTTCAAGTGAAAAATTCGCGATGCTACAGTAATCGCAATTTGCTACAGTACGCAAAAATAGGCTAGCTACAGTGAAATCGCTACAGTGAAGTCAACATAGAGGTTGCTGCAGTAATCGCGATTAATATTTGCGTAGTTACTGCATTAATTTCTACACTACCCAGCAAACCATGACTGCTACAGTGACGGCCGGGTAGAGAGAAGGCAGAGAAAAAATCCTAGAGAGAGAAAAATAGAGTTTTTTGGTTTCTTCTCGTCGTGGTTGTTATTTAGTAATGGTTAGTTTGTTTTGATATATATTTCATGCTATTTTTCATTTCAGGCCTTCGTAATGCTTATTTATAAATATTGCACGAAACGGGTTATTAATTAATAAAAGTTTGCACTTACAAATATTTGTTTAATTAGGATGTTTTTCTGTATATTTAGAGGTAAATAAAATAGTATATAGTCATTTTAGATTTATTTATTTTGACAAAAATAAGACAAGCTTCGCTAAAAAATTAGGGGACCTTCCTAGATATACATGTGTTAAAAAAATGCTTAGACTTCGGGATATGTCATTTTTAGCAAATTTCACGGCATTCCCAAAATAATAATGCGCCAGCATCTTTAGGTACGTACTTAATAAAAATACCTCCCTAAACTCGGGTACACATTTATGTGACCACAATCCAAATCCCAATGAAGTCGTAATACATCAAATCGGACACATTTATGTGACGAAATTCAAGATATATTCTCACGATATTATAATTTTCTTCTAAATGATAAAAATAGTTCGAAGTTACAATTTGCACATTAGTTCATATTTGTTAAAAATCAGATAATCAAGCCGAATATAACAGTTGAGCGACCGTGCTAGAACCACGGAACTCGGGAATGCCTAACACCTTCTCCCGGGTTAACAGAATTCCTTATCCGGATTTCTGGTACGCAGACTGTTTAACAGAGTCAATCTTTTCCTCAATTCGGGATTCAAACCGGTGACTTGGGACACCACAAATCTACCAAGTGACGACTCTGAATTAATTAAATAAATCATGTTTTGATTGTCCTTTAATTGGAAAAACTCCATCACGCCCTCGCGGGCCTGCGCCAAAAGGAGGTGTGACAGCTCTGGCGACTCTGCTGGGGATGTACTTAACCCAGAACCATTGGTTCAGGGTTAGAAATTCGAGCTTAGAATAATTGTTGTATTTGGCTTTGTTTATTATCTGATATTTTTATATGATAAATGCTTAATGTGCAAAATGATAACTTTACCGCTTTAATATTATTTGAACTGTATATATAAACTGTGCCGAAACCCTACTTCTTTCTGAATCTTCTAAAAATGGTGCATACGTTCGCGTAGCCCGCTTTTCAAATATTATTCCAAATAAGTGAGTGTTAGGGCAAGTGTCACGACCCGAACCCCGGTCGTGATGGCGCCCAACAAAATGCTAGGCAAGCCCGACCATATTACCTCTTAACCCAGCCAATTATTAATTCCAATTAATCAAATTAAACATAAACAGCAAGTAATCATATCAAATGATAAGCGTGACAGTAAAAGCATACAAAAATGCAGTCCCAACATATCGCGGTGTCACGAGACTGAGCCTCTAGAGAATAACATCCTAATACAAACAAGTCTAGGCAAAACAAAGACAACAAGATAACAAGAAAGGAGAGAACATGTTCTGCGGACGCTGGCAGCTACCTCGTAGTCTCCGCAAAAGTAGATGATGATCAGCAGCTATAACAACTCAACTGCTCTCGGGCACCTGTGAATCTGCACAAAAAGTGCAGGGGAGTGGGGTGAGTATATTTCAACTCAGAGAGAAATAATAATAAGCAATAACTGAAAGTAAGAACTCTTGTGCTATCACTAAACATCTCTAAGGCAACTCCCACAGGTTAGTCATCACTATAATGAGTACTCCGATATCCTGTCCACATCTATCTCATCTAGGTCCCACACTGACCACATCCTTACTCGTACCACTACGGTATACAGCCATCTAAATATATGGAGACATATACATATGTCTATAACATATAATATTTCAGTATATATATGAATATGAATAAGTATAATGCTGCGACGCGCAGCCCGCTCCAATACATATACCGCTGCGGCGTGCAGCCCGCTCCATTTAACGTCGACGGCGCTCACTGGGGGTGTATATAGACTTCGGAGGGGCTCCCTAGGCCCAAACACTATAGTACTGTAGCGTGCAGCACGATCCACATAAATATTACTGCAGCGTGCAGTCCGATCCAATATATATATGTATATATATATCTATACTGCTGCGGTGCATAGCCCGATCCCATAATATACACCATCGCTCACTGAGAATGTATGCAGACTCAGACTCCGAAGGGGCTCCAACAGCCCAAGCGCAATAATACTGCGGCGTGCAGTCCGTCCCACATGTATATTACATGTATATCACTGTGGCGTGTAGTCCGTCCCACATGTATATTACATGTATATTACTGTGGCGTGCAGTCCGTCCCACATGTATATTAAATTTATATTACTGCTGCGTGCATCCCGATCCAATATAGATATATATAATACCTCATAATGGGTCCTCGACCCTATCCCAGTCAGTATATACTTGGCCTCTCAGGCCTAATATAATATATCACAATGGGTCCTTGACCCCGTCTCAGTCAATATAGACTTGGCCTTTCAGGCCCAATATAATATCTCATAGTGGGTCCTTGACCCTATCTCAGTCGGTATAGACTTGGCCTTTCAGGCCCACTCAGCTAGAATAGGGAATTCCACCCTAGATAATCTCTCTCAAGGTACACATCTAGTACGGGCTCATGTTATGCTATACAGCTATAGCTACGGCTGAGTGTATGTTTCCAACACGATATAAGGGTCACGCTCTATAGGTTCCCTAATGCTGTACAGATCGGCACAAGGCCCCAAACATGGCTATCAACCCAATTGCACAATTATAATCTTATTATCAGTCATAACACACAGTATACTATTAATCGGGAAGGACCAAGTCCAAGTCCCCAATCACAATGTCACCACGCTCATCACAAGACGCGTGTCTCATCTCAACATAGCACTGTGAAGTGCTAGTACGGGGTTGCAAACCCTCCGTACATTAGTTACCATCACCACTCACCTCGAACCGGTAGAAGCCTTAGCCCGCCTTGCACTTGCCTCGCAATTCAATCTCCTCGGATGCCAAATCTGTTCAAAATCACTGATAATACATCAATATATGCCAAGTTTACGCAACTCATTCTAAATAACCCATTTTGCATCAAAACCCGTGAAGTTGTCAAAACCCTACTTTCGGTGTGCTTCTCGAAATATTATAAAAGTTACATATTCGGAACCCTCGTCTCAATACGAGTCTAGGCATATAAAATTTACCAAATTCGGACTCTATTTGCCCGCTCAAATCGGTATTTTACCAAAGCCCTAGCCTAGGCTAAATTTCCCCACAATTTGATCCAATTTCAGTGAAATAAAGGGGGATTTCAAGATAAAAATGCGTAAATAAACCACAAAACTCACCTCCGACGATAACCCGGTGATCTCCCAGCAATTTCTCGTCCAAATCGCCCAATTCACCTCTCTAAACCGAGCCCAAATGTTTTGCAACTTATGAGATTTTAACCCATCTGCTATTTTTAACACAGGCGCGATTTCCGCTTCTGCGGACAAAAATCCGCCTTTGCGATGCCGCCTCTGCGACCAAGTGGTCGCTTCTGCGAGACTACACCAAGCCGCCCAGTTCCGCTTCTGCGGCCCAGGTCTCGCTCCTGCGAACACGCCTTCGCACCTGCGCGCCTTACCACTTCTGCGCACCAGAGTCCGCTCCTGCGGACTCGCTTAGGCGACAAGTCTTCCGCTTCTGCGGATCCTCCCATAACGAGCCCAGACCGCATCTGCGGTCTTTCCTTCCGCACCAGCGGTGCCGCCCCTGCGGACCAGAATCCGCCTCAGCGAACCCCAACGCTTCTGCGCTCTCTTTTCCGCTCCTGCGGACTCGCTCCTACGCTTCCATTTCCGCAGGAGCGAAAATAACAAAACTAGAAATCTTCAGACCTGCAATTTCCATGTTTTTCTCGCATTTAACCTCCTAAAACCACCCCGGGTCCCCCGGGACCCCAACAAAAGCCACAAACATACTCCATAGCACCATACGAACTTGCTCCGATGATAAAAACACATACTTTAACACGGAATAACATCGAATTCAAGCAATTCAAGCCTAAGTTTTCATTCAAACTTCTACAACCGATATTCGACCAAAAACCCGACCAAATGATCTCCGAATGACCTGAAATTTTGCAGGCACATCCAAAATCACACAACGGAGCTACTGCAGCTGTCGGAATTCCATTCCGACTCCCAGACAAAATCTCACCTATCGATCGGATATCGCCAAAATTCAACTTTGGCCAATTTAAGCCTAAAACTACACAGGACCTCCAAATTCACTTCCGATCGCTCTCCTAGCTCACAAACAACCTCCCGGAGCTGACCGAATCATCAGAATTTGATTCCGAGCTCTCTAACTCACAGGTCAACATCCAGCTGACTTTTCTCCACTATTCCTTCTTCTAAGAGACTATTTGTCTCAATTTCAACCAAACTCGATCCGGATTGACTCAAACTTACCCAACATACATATTACAACATTAACAAGCAGATAACGGGGATAACGGGGTGATAACTCACATGATGACGGGCCGGGTCATCACATTCTCCCCAACTTAAGAAAACGCTCGTCCTCGAGCGGGTCAAGAAACATACCTGGAGGCTCAAATAGGTAGGGATATCTGCTCCGCATCTCCTGCTCAACCTCCCAAGTAGCCTCCTCCACGGGCCGACCTCTCCAATGCACCTTGACTGAAGCAATCTCCTTGGACCTCAACTTTCGAACCTGCCTACCCAGAATAGCCACTGGCTCCACATCATAAGATAGATCACCATCAAGCTGAATGGTACTGAAGTCTAATACATGAGACGGATCCCCGATATATTTCCGGAGCATAAATACATGGAATACTGGATGAACGCTGGATAAGCTGGGTGGCAAGGCCAACTCATATGCCACCTCTCCAACTCTCCTGAGTATCTCAAAAGGACCAATGTACCTGGGACTCAGCTTTCCTTTCTTCCCGAACCTCATGACTCCCTTCATGGGTGAAACCTTCAGCAATACCCTATCACCAACCACGAAAGACAACTCTCGAACTCTACGATCTGCATAACTCTTCTGGTGAGATTGTGCTGTGCGAAGCCTCTCCTGGATCAACTTTGCTCTATCCAGAGCATCCTGAACTAACTCAGTCTCTATCAATCTATCCTCACCAGGCTCAAACCATCCAACGGGAGATCTACATCGTCTGCCAGACAATGCCTCGTACGGGGCCATCTGAATACTCGACTGATAACTGTTGTTGTAGGCAAACTCAGCAAGTGGCAAGAACTCATCCCACGATCCACCAAAGTCAATCACACATGCTCGCAACATGTCTTCCAGAATCTGAATAGTGCGCTCAGACTGCCCGTCTGTCTGGGGGTGAAATGCGGTGCGCAACTCAACCCGCGTACCCATCTCTCGCTGGAATGCTCTCCAAAATTGAGAAGTGAACCTGAGTGCCTCTGTCAGATATAATAGACACTGGGACCCCATGCAACCTGACAATCTCCCGAATAAAGATCGATGCCAACCGCTCCGATGAGTAAGTAGTACTAACCGGGATGAAATGTGCGGACTTAGTCAGCCGATCAACAATCACCCATACAGAATCAAACTTCCTCGCCGTCCGAGGGAGTCCAGTAACAAAATCCATAGTGATCCTCTCCCATTTCCACTCGGGAATGACCATACGCTGAAGAACACCGCCCGGTCTCTGATGCTCATACTTGACCTGCTGGCAATTGAGGCACTTGGCTACATGCCTAACAATATCTATCTTCATTCTCCTCCACCAGTAGTGCTGTCTCAAGTCCTAGTACATCTTCGCGGCACCTGGGTGAATAGAGTACCGCGAACTGTGTGCCTCCTCAAGTATCAACTCCCGCAAACCATCTACATTGGGCACGCATAAACGGCCCTGCATCCTCAGAACACCATCACTGCCGATAGTCACATCTCTAGCATCATTATGCTGCACTCTGTCCTTAAGGACAAGCAAATGTGGGTCATCATACTGTCGCTCCCTGATGCGATCATATAAGGAAGATCGAGAAACAATACAAGCCAACACTCGACTCGGCTCCGAAATATCCAACCTCACTAGCCGATTGGCTAGGGCCTGTACATCATAAGCAAATGGCCTCACCCCAACTGGGATGAAAGCTAGGCTGCCCATACTAACCGCCTTCCGACTCAAAGCATCGGCCACCACATTGGCCTTCCCCGGGTGATACAAGATAGTGATGTCATAATCCTTAAGCAACTCCAACCACCTTCGCTGTCTCAAATTAAGGTCCTTCTGTCTGAATAAATGCTGAAGACTGCGATGATCCGTGTACACCTCACATGAGACACCATACAGGTAATGCCTCCAAATCTTCAAAGCGTGAACTATGGTTGCTAGCTCCAAATCATGAACAGGGTAGTTCTTCTCATGGGGCTTCAACTGACGAGAAGCATAAGCAATGACCCTACCCTCCTGCATCAACACACAACCAATGCCAACTCCTGAGGCAACGCAATACACAGTATAAGGATCTGAAGCCGACGATAGTATCAAGACTGGTGCTGTGGTCAGTGCTGTCTTGAGCTTTTGAAATCTCTCCTCGCACTCCTCGGACAAGGAACACCCTTCTGAGTCAATCTAGTTAAGGGCGAAGAAATAAAAGAGAATCCTGAACGAATCGGCGATAATACCCTGCCAATCCTAGAAAACTACGGATCTCAGTAACTGAGGTCGGTCTGGGCCAGCTCTGCACTGCCTCTACCTTCCTCGGATCTACCTGAATAGCATCACGGGACACCACGTGCCCTATGAATGCCACAGTCTCAAGCCAGAACTAGCACTTGGAGAACTTGGCGTACAACTTCTCCTCTCTCAATCTCTGCAATACAATACTCAAGTGCTGAGCATGCTCCTCATGGCTACGAGAGTAGACTAGAATGTCATCAATGAACACAATCACAAATGAATCAATAGGGCCTGGACATATTGTTCATCAGATGCATAAATTCTGCTGGGGCGTTGGTCAGCCCAAAAGACATCACAAGGAACTCATAGTGACCATATCTGGTCCTGAATGCAGTCTTCGTAATGTCGGACTCTCTAATCTTCAGCTGATGGTAGCCTGAACGAAGATCAATCTTCGAGAATACCCTAGCTCCCTGGAGGCTGATCAAATAAATCATCAATACGAGGCAGAGGATACTTATTCTTCACTGTAACTTTGTTCAGCTGCCTGTAGTCAATACACATCCTCATGGATCCATCCTTCTTCTTAATAAACAGGACCGGTGCACCCCACGGCGACACACTCGGCCGAATGAACCCCTTATCTAGGAGTTCCTGGAGCTGCTCCTTCAATTCCTTCAGCTCAGTTGGTGCCATCCGATATGGAGGAATAAAAATAGGCTGAGTGTCTGGCACCAAATCGATCCCAAAATCAATATCCCTGTCCGGCGGCATGCCCGGCAGGTCTGAGGGAAACACATTAGGAAAGTCTCGCACAATGGGAACAGAATCAATACTGGGAGTCTGAGCCTCGACCTCCCACACAAATGCTAAATAAGAGAGATATCCCTTCCCAACCATTCGTTGGGCCTTGAGGAAAGATATTACCCTGCTAGGTACATACTCAGTCGTGCCTCGCCACTCGATCCTCTGAATGCCCGGCATAGCCAAGGTGACTGTCTTAGCATGACAGTCCAGAATAGCATGACATGGAGATAGCCAGTCCATGCCCAATATAACATCAAAATCAATCATGCTGAGAAGCAACAGGTCCACTCGGGTCTCCAAACCCCCAATAGTGACCAGACAGGACTTGTATACATGGTCCACAACAATAGTATCCCCTACCGGGGTAGATACATACACTGGCAGCTCAAGAGACCCTCGAGTCGTGCTCAAATGAGGAGCAAAATATGTAGACACATAAGAATAAGTAGAACCGGGATCAAACAATACTGAGGCATCTCTGTGGCAGACTAAAATAATACCTGTGCTAACTGCATCAGAAGCAACGGCCTCAGATCGGCCCTGGAGAGCATAACATCTAGCCCGTCCACCTGATCGGCCTCCCCCTCGAGGGCGACCACTAGCTGCCTGACCCTCACCTCTAACTGGTGGGGCGGGTGCTAAAGTAGAAGGACCAGATGACGAGGGCTGCTCCCTCTGCTGATAAGATGACGAAGGCTGCCCCTTCTGCTGATAAGACCTGGAAACAAGGCGTGGACACTCTCTACGGTGGTGCCCAAACTCTCCGCACTCGTAGCAACTCCCCGGTGCTGGGGGCTGAGACTGATAAGGACCCCTGGCACTGGAGTGGCCAGCTGATGAACTAGGCCGGGATGAACCCTGAGCAGATGGGGCCTGTGAAGTACTCTGAGCTGGCATGGCACCGAGAGATGGCTGGCTCTGGTGTGAACCTTGATAACCCTGTCTAGAAGACCACCTACGGCGATCTGAGTGACCCGACTGCAAAGATCTAAAAGAGAGATCTCGGCTCTGCTGACTCTGGCCTCTGGTCGGAGTGCCGCTGGAACTAGCTGAACCTCGAGGCCTCTTGGCCTCCCTCTCATCCCGCTCTCTGCGATGATCTGTCTCTATGTTGCGAGCAATATCCACAGCATCCTCAAATGTCCGGCTCAAAATCCTCTCCCGAGTCATCAGAATATGAATGGGATAAATGAGGCCGTCCACGAAGCGTCCAATCCTCTCTCTGTCGGAATGAACCAACCACGGTGCATATCTCGACAACTCTGTAAACCTGATCTCATACTCTGACACTGACATGTCCCCCTGACGGAGACCCTCAAACTGCCTACACATCTCCTCTCTCTGAGATCGAGGCACCCATTTCTCCAAGAACATAGTGGAGAACTCCGGCCATGATAGTGGTGCTGCCGCTGCTGGCCTGCGGCGCTCATAAACCTCCCACCAAGCAAAGGCTGTCCCCTGAAACTGAAAGGTAGTGAAAGATACCCCACTGGACTCCAAGATCCCTGCCGTACGAAGCATCCGACGGCACTTGTCTAGAAAACCTTGGGCGTCCTCGCCCGGAGCACCTGTGAACACTGGAGGAGATAACCTGGTGAATCTCTCGAGATGACGCTGCTCATCGTCCGTCATAGCTGGGACCCTGTCCCCCTGAACCTGATCTGCTGGTTGAACTAGAACCACAGGCTGAACTGGAGGAGCCTCTAGTATCTGTAGGCCCTGCACTGCTTGCTCTGGAGTGCGTACTGCAGGGGTCTGATGACCACCCCCGATTCCTAATGCAGCTGCCGCGGTAGTAACTGAAACCGCCTGTGCCAGGCCAGTGCAGACTGCTAGTATCTCAGGCAGGGTCTCCTGTATACCCGGAATGACAATAGGCACACCTGGTGCCTGATCTGACACTGCTGGAACCTCTGCAACTGGGGGCTGTGGGTCAGCTGGTACTGCATCAGTTGCCCGACCTCCGCCACGACCACGGCCGCGTCCTCGGCCTCTAGCAGGTGGTAGTGGTGGTCCTCCTCCACGTCCGGAAGCTCGAGTTCTCGCCATCTACAAGAGAATAGAGTCTCAAAGTTCAGTTCAAGCCAAAGATAATCGCACGACAAGAATTCCAAGAGTTGAAACTTTTCCTAAATAGGTTTGTAGCCTCCCGAGGATAAGTACAGGCGTCCCCGTACCGATCCACGAGACTCTACTAAACCGGCTCATGACTCGCGAGACCTGTTAACCCAGGTTCTGATACCAACTTGTCACGACCCGTACCCCGGTCGTGATGGCGCCCAACACAATGCTAGGCAAGGCTGACCATATTACCTCTTAACCCAGCCAATTATTAATTCCAATTAATCAAATTAAACATAAACAGCAAGTGATCATATCAAATGATAAGCGTGACAGTAAAAGCATACAAAAATGCGGTCCCAACATATCGTGGTGTCACGAGACTGAGCCTCTAGAGAATAACATCTTAATACAAACAAGTCTAGGCAAAACGAAGACAACAAGATGATAAGAAAGGAGAGAACAGGTTCTGCGGACGCTGGCAGCTACCTCGTAGTCTCCGAAAAAGTAGATGATGATCAGCAGCTATAACAACTCAACTGCTCTCGGGCACCTGTGAATCTGCACAAAAAGTGCAGGGGAGTGGGGTGAGTATATTTCAACTCAGTGAGTAATAATAATAAGCAATAACTGAAAGTAAGAACTCCTGTGCTATCACTAAACAGCTCTAAGGCAACCCCCACAGGTTAGTAATCACTATAATGAGTACTCCGATATCCAGTCCACATCTATCTCATCTAGGTCCCACACTGACCACATCCTCACTCGTACCACTACGGTATACAGCCATCTCAATATATGGAGACATATACATATGTCTATAACATATAATATTTCAGTATATATATGAATATGAATAAGTATAATGTTGCGGCGCGCAGCCCGCTCCAATACATATACCGCTACGGCGCGCAGCCCGCTCCATTTAACGTCGACGGCGCTCACTGGGGTTGTATATTGACTTCGGAGGGGCTCCATAGGCCCAAGCGCTATAATACTGCGGCGTGCAACACGATCCACACAAATATTACTACGGCGTGCAGTCCAATCCAATATATATATATGTATATATATCTATACTGCTGCGGTGCGCAGCCCGATCCCATAATATACACCATCGCTCACTGAGAATGTGTGTAGAGTCAGACTCCAAAGGGGCACCTACAGCCCAAGCGCAATAATACTGCGGCGTGCAGTCCGTCCCACATGTATATTACATGTATATTACTGCGGCGTGCAGTCCGTCCCACATGTATATTACATGTATATTACTGTGGCGTGCAGTCCGTCCCACATGTATATTATATATATACTGCTGCGGCGTGCAGCCCGATCCAATATAGGTATATATATATATATATAATACCCCATAATGGGTCCTCGACCCTATCCCAGTCAGTATATACTTGGCCTCTCAGGCCCAATATAATATATCACAGTGGGTCCTTGACCCTGTCTCACTCAATATAGACTTGGCCTTTCATGCCCAATATAACATCTCATAGTGGGTCCTTGACCCTATCTCATCTCAGTCGGTATAGACTTGGCCTTTCAGGCCCACTCAGCTAGAACAGGGAATTCCACCCTAGATAAACTCTCTCAAGGTACACATCTAGTACGGGCTCATGTTATTCTATACAGCTATAGCTACGGCTGAGTGTATGTTTCCAACACGATATAAGGGTCACCTAGCTCTATAGGTTCCCTAATGCACTACAGATCGGCACAAGGCCCCAAACATGGCTATCAGCCCAATTGCACAGTTATAATCTTATTATCAGTCATAACACACAGTATACTATTAATCGGGAAGGACCAAGTCCAAGTCCCCAATCACAATGTCACCATGCTCGTCACAAGACGCGTGTCTCATCTCAACATAGCACTGTGAAGTGCTAGTACGGGGTTTCAAACCCTCAGTACATTAGTTACTGTCACCACTCACCTCGAACCGGTAGAAGCCTTAGCTCGCCTTGCGCTTGCCTCGCAATTCAATCTCCTCGGATGCCAAATCTATTTAAAATCACTGATAATACATCAATATATGCCAAGTTTACACAACTCATTCGAAATAACCCAAATTGCATCAAAACCCTCAAAGTTGTCAAAACCCGACTTTCAGTGCGCTTCTCGAAAAATTATAAAAGTTACATATTCGGAACCCTTGTCTCAATACGAGTCTAGGCATATAAAATTTACCAAATTCAGACTCTATTTGCCCGCTCAAATCGGTATTTTACCAAAGCCCTGTCCTAGGCTAAATTTCCCCACAATTTGATCCAATTTCAGTGAAATAAAGGGGGATTTCAAGATAAAAACACGGAAATGAACCATAAAACTCACCTCCGACGATAACCCGGTGATCTCCCAGCAATTTCTCGTCCAAATCACCGAATTCACCTCTCTAAACCGAGCCCAAATGTTTTGCAACTTATGAGATTTTAACCCTTATGTTATTTTTAACACAGGCACGATTTCCGCTTCTGCGGACAAAAATCCGCCTCTACGATGCCGCCTCTGCGACGAAATGGTCACTTCTGCGAGACTACACCAAGCCGCCCAGTTTCGCTTCTGCGGCCCAGGTCTCGCTCCTGCGGCCCAGGTCTCGCTCCTGCGACACCGCTCCTGCGAACACGCCTTTGCCCCTGCATGCCTTACCACTTATGCACACCAGAGTCCGCTCCTGCAGACTCGCTTAGGCAACAAGTCTTCCGCTTCTACGGATCCTCCCAAAACGAGCCCAGATCGCATCTGCAGTCTTTCCTTCCGCACCAGCGGTGCCGCCCCTGCGGACCAGGATCTGCCTCAGCGAACCCCAGCGCTTTTGTGCTCTCTTTTCCGCTCCTGCGGGCTCGCTCCTGCACTTCCATTTCCGCAGGAGCGAAAACAACAGAACCAGCAAATCTTCAACCTGCAATTTCCATGTTTTTCTCCCGTTTAATCTCCCGAAACCACCCCGGGTCCCCCGGGACCCCAACGAAAGCCACAAACATACTCCATAGCACCATACGAACTTGCTCCGATTATAAAAACACATACTTTAACACGGAATAACATCGAATTCAAGCAATTCAAGCCTAAGTTTTCATTCAAACTTCTACAACCGACATTCGACCAAAAACCCAACCAAACGATCTCCGAATGACCTGAAATTTTGTAGGCACATCCAAAATCACACAACGGAGCTACTGCAACTGTCGAAATTCCATTCCGACTTCCGGATCAAAATCTCACCTATCGATCGGATATCGCCAAAATTCAACTTTGGCCAATTTAAGCCTAAAACTACACCGGACCTTCAAATTCACTTCTGATCGCTCTCCTAGCTCACAAACGACCTCCCGGAGCTGACCGAATCATCAGAATTCAGTTCCGAGTTCTCTAACTCACATGTCAACATCCAGCTGACTTTTCTCCACTATTCCTTCTTCTAAGAGACTATTTGTCTCAATTTCAGCCAAACTCGATCCCGACTGACTCAAACTTACCCAACATACATATTACAACATTAACAAGCAGATAACGGGGATAATGAGGTGATAACTCACATGATGATGGGCCGGGTCATCACAGCAAGTGACAAGACCGGGCAGACTTTAGTGCTCCCGTTACGTCACCCCCTCCTCAGCCCCAGTTGTCCACTCTGGTAAGCCAGGTGTAGAACAATAAACCCAGGTTTTTAAACCTAGAATAACAAAGACTCATGTCGGATCCCTAGTAGGAACGTTTGTTTGCATCATGTTGCATTCGACTTAGGGGACTCAATATAGGGGTTGGGTCCGTCTAGGACAGGTGACCTGAAATGAAAAGACTATCCTGCTACATAAGATTGTGTGCATTTATTTGATTAGGTCAGCATGTTGACTAGCTTCAAAAATTGGAAAACCAAGAAATAACAATGTAGTTTTGTCCAAACAATGTCAAAATCTTGTTAGTGTGTCTTCAAAAATAATATTTTTTGGGTTTTAAAAAGATTTTTGTTTTAAACTCGGTTTGTTTTCTTTGGCAAACTACGCCGGTTTGATTCTCACCGGATGTGAGATACGTAAGAAACCCCCATCGGGTCCAATCTCCCTTTTTGCAAAAATAGTCATTAAAAATGTATCAAACATTTTGGTCATAAATAAGTCGGTAATTTGTTTCGTTTAAGAAAACATGCTTTCATAAAGAGTTTAAGAGTCACCCCTGAAACCACGAATCTCCAGGATCAGATGGATGCTATCCAAGAATCACCCCAGGTTATCATGGAAAGAGCTCGGATACAATTACAAGAATGGTGGAATGATCTGGAGGAAGAGGGTCAAGTGTGGGTGAAAAAACAGTTGGGTCCTTCGCTAGACATACTGCATGTCAAGCCACGGGATGACTTGGTCAAAGCCTGGGTGACTTTCTGGGATCCTGTTAATAATGTGTTCCATTTCTCCGATTTTGAACTCACTCCTACCTTAGAAGAAATGGCCGGGTACATTGCTTTCGGCCAAGAGTTAAAGGAGCAGAAGCTCATATTTCCCAAAGCCCCATCGGTGCATAAATTCTTTGATCTCTTGAAGATCAGTAAGAAAACGAGCAACAATCGCGTACGAAACAGGAGTTGCAAGTTCTACTTCTTGTATTACAAATTCGGAAACTCAGCCGAATTTGAAACACATGAAAAAGGATTAAACAACCAACAGAACAAAGGTATATGGGAGATTCATCGCCGATTCGCTTTTATTGTGGCATTTCTAGGAATCATGGTGTTTCCAAACTCAGAAGGTTCCATAGACACCCGCATGGCAAGAATTGCACAGGTTCTTGTGGATAAAAAAGATCACACCATTTTCCCACTGGTATTATCCGATATGTACCGGGCCTTGACCTTGTGCAAATCTGGAAGCCCGCTTTATGAAGGTTGCAGCATTCTCCTATTAATGTGGATGATGGAACATGTTCGGCACCACCCTAAGTTCGTAAAGCATGCTTCAGACGGGACCAACTTCATCGTTAGATACGAAGAAAGGGTGGAAGATTTTATAACACCCGAGGGGTTTGAAGCATGGATTTTCTATCTGAGAAAGTTGAGAGCAGATCAAGTCGAGTGGACTATAGGGTGGCTCCCGATAAAGGAGATCATTTACATGACTGCTTCAAAGGGCTACTTAATGATAATAGGGGCAAGAAGTATACAACTTTATGCGCCTCAAAGAGTCTTGAGACAGCTCTGGAAATATCAGGTGATACCAGAGAAGATGGACTTGAGCAACATAGACATTGAATTGCACCTAGAGGCAGCTACCCCTGAAGAGATGGTGAATAAAGATTGGCACTGTTATCGGTATTTAAAATGTAACACCTTATGCCAGACCCAAAAAGGTGAGTTTGATCCCGAGTATGTTGATTGGTTTCAAAGGAGTTTTCACGTGAGCCCTGGGCCCAAGCTCGAGGCAATCCGACCTACCAAAAGGCCTCGCGTTCGAGCTTTCAATGATAAAATCCAAGAAAGATTAACTTGGCTGGCTAAAGAACGCGAATACAAAGACCGCATTGGAGAACTAGAGAAGCATGTACAGAATCTCCAATATGAAAATGGCTTACATATTGCAGCCGACGGGGGGGGGGGGGGTCAAAAAGAAATTGACTCAAGAAAAGGACACTCTTAAGGCTCGAATCTAGCGAATCAGAAAAGAAGCCAACAGCCAACCAAGAAGCCGAACTGATTAAAGGTTGATGGACAAACTAAACCAACAGCTCAAAGAAAGCCAAGAAAAGTTGGAGAGGTCCGAGGCTAGCAAGGAAGGGATGCATGCCAGATGGGCGAGAGGTGAAGCAGAATGAAGGGAGTACTTGCGGCAAGTCAAAAGGGATTGTGAGATGAACGTTGGGATATTGAGAGAGACAATTTCCACTCTCCAAGAACTGATCCACAGACAGGCTTATGAACCTAGGGAAGACAAGGAATGGTGCTACGAGATGATGGCCCTAATGGAAGGACAAATGAAAAGATTCCAAGATCGGCTTACGGACGAGGCGCGAATACTGGGGTTAAAAAACCGACAGATAGAGCAGTTATTCAGAGAAAGGGATAACATTCGAGGAAGGATCGACGAGATTGGATACTACATTCACATGAGATGCCTATCATGTGAACGGATGCCCCGAGATGTCCTTTTTTCCTCTATCATGGGTTATGTCCGTCAGATCATGGAAGAATTGAAAGATCTGCGAAGAGGTCTTGCACCAAGGACCACAGCCAAAAAAACAGGGCCCCACCGGCACAGAAGCTCAAAACCTTAAAACTTGTCTAGTTTTGATCTTGTAGTTCTTTTTGGGTCTAGTCATGAGACTATTTTTCTTATAAAAGGGCTTAATATGTTTTGACCATCATTTTAATTTGGGTTGTTATAATCAAGTTCTTTGGAAAACCTTTGAAAAAATATGTTATGTGTTGTATTTACACTAACTACGCTAGGGTCTGATTCATGCGGGGACATGATACGTAGGCAATATACATAAGATTCGACCACTATTTATAGTAAAAAAGGAGAAAATAAATAAAAGAAGCGAGAGAAATAATGGATAGGCATAGATGATAAGCTGGGATGACGCATGCGGTCTGAGCAAAAGCATAATAGAAATGGTTCATTGCATAAGGACATTGCGTCCCCAATGTGCTTTACCATATCTGTTAAAATTTTAACCCTAACAAGTTTGTTGTTTTTCCATATCCAGTTAGTATTGAAGTGTACTGGCATCACACAGATATCAGACAAGATCAAAGGGACCTACCGAAAAGTATGATTGGGTCAGATCACAGCAGTGAGTCAGAAAAAGCAATGAGCCAGACGCTCAAAGAAGCTTTAGAAAAAATGGAACAAATGCAGTTGAAAATGAGCGAAATGCAGACGGTGCTGGCCAGAGCACAAAAGGGTCCTGAAGCACCCACTACTTCTACCTTCCCACCAGGATTTACCCCAGAATACCTTTCTCTCGGTCCCTCAACAAGAGTCCCAGACCTTCATTACCACCAAGGAAGGGATTCTTACGACCACCCAGCTCCACCACCAAATCAAAACCCTCCTCCACCAAGGGCCCCATCTTTGTGGCACCTCCCCCAGCTCCATCGCATAGATCATCAAGTGAGCCATTATTTCAGGTTCACGACACTCAGTATTACCCCCCGGAACCCACGTTCAAGGCACCCGAACCACCCACCTATACTCCTTCCTTTGAAGTCCCAGTGGAAAAGCCGGCCAAGAGCTCAGAACAGGATGAGATGATACGGAAAGTCAAGAACCTGGAGCAGTCCTTCAGGAACATGCATGGAATGGGGAATAAAGTTAGCGTGGCTTATAAAGACTTATTCCCTTTCCCCGACGTACAACTGCCAGCTGGGTTCAAAATGCCCAAATTTGATCTATACGAAGGGCACGGTGATCCCATGTCTCATCTGCGAGGATTTTACAGCAAGATGAGGGGAGCAGGCAGAAAAGATGAGCTATTGATAGCTTATTTTGGACAAAGTATGAGCGGGTCTGCCTTAGAATGGTACACAAGGCAGGATCCAAGTAGATGGTATACTTGGGATGATTTAGCGCAAGCGTTCGCCGGGCACTTTCAATATAATCTGGAGATAGTGCCTGATCGTCTCACACTATTGAAGCTGGAGAAGAAACCGGGGGAGAGCTTCTGAGAATTTGGATTTCGTTGGAGAGAACAGGCGGCTAGAGTTGATCCTCCTATGAGAGAGGGGGAGATGGTAGATTACTTTCTGCAAACTCTCGAGCCAACCTACTTCGGTTATTTAGTGACATCAGTGGGAAAATCCTTCAATGAAGTGGTCAAAATGCGAGGCATAATAGAAGAAGGTCTCAAGACCAACAAAATCTTGAGTTATTCAGTGATCAAGGCAACAACACACGCTATTCAGAGCGGCACAAGAGGTGCGCTCGAAAAGAAGAAAAGAGAAGATGTCACAATGATAGAGGCTGGTAATTCGTCCCCATCCAAAGGTCCTTCCCCCCATCACCAATTCAGACCCCCTCACCCAAATTATCCCCACATTCCGAATTATCCTTCAAAATCCTATTACCCCCTCAAGAACCACCTTTTTCCGTGCACCAGGCACAGGCATACAATCAACCACCGGTTCGCCCACAATGGCGCGCACCGGTTCCCCAATATATATATGTACCTCCTCAAAACACCTATCCACCACAAAACACATACCCACCACCCCAAAATGCTTATCCTCCACCAAGGGCATACAGGAACCCTATAGGAGCAGGTTTTCGTGGAAATCCAGCTTCCAAAAACAACAGGGGGCAAAGAGCCTTTACCGAATTTTGAGAAACCTACACCGCCTTATTCAACAAATTGAGGTAGGTAGGTTTGTTAAGTCCTGTCGAGCCTAGGGTACAAAACCCCCCGCCCAAGAATTTGGACCAATCGAAGAGTTGTGAGTACTGTGCGGGGATGTTAGGACATGAAACCGAAAGGTGTTGAAGATTGAAACACGCAGTGCAAGATCTCATTGACACCCATAAAATCGAGGTCCAAACACCCGAAGCGCCCAACATTAATCAAAACCCATTGCCGTCGCATCACGAGACCCAGATGATTGAGTTCGTGCATGAGGGAGGAGAGACGAAGAAGCCATCACAAACAGTGATGATGATCCGAGCTATTCCGAAAGAAAAAATAGCGGGTAAGGAAGCAGTGATAGGTGTGGAGAAGATAGAGGGTGAATCTAAAGTGATAGTGGAAGAGAATGTAGTCGTTGCTCTAGAGAAATCAGGATCTACGAAAGTGGTAGTATCAGAGGCGCCACTCGCACCCGTGTTCGTGGTAAAAGGAGTTTACCGAGAGCCGGTCATTGTCAAACCGATAGTTCAATTGCCGATAATTAGCAACAAGGCGGTGCCTTGGAAATGTGAGAAAGCGGCGGTAATATACCGAGGCAAGCAGTTGGAGGAGAACGTATGTGAGACTCAGGGATTGACTCGTTCAGGGAGATGCTTTGCTCCTGCCGAGTTAAGAAAGCCTAGCTCAGCGACAACAAAGAAGCCAGTAACGGATGAAGAAGCCAGGGAATTTTTAAAGAAAATGAAGGCCCAAGATTACTCCATTCTGGAGCAATTGAGGAAGACTCTGGCTCAAATTTCACTGCTGTCTTTGTTGATCCATTCCAATGACCATTGCCAGGCGCTGATGAAAATCCTGAACAAAGCTCACGTTCCAGACAAAATCTCAGTAAATCACATAGAGAAGATGGTGCAGAAAATCTTCGATGTGAATCGGGTGACCTTTTCTGACAATGAGTTACCGATGGAGGGCACAAAACACAACAAAGCCCTATATCTAACGGTGAAGTGCGAAGACTCGGTGGTCACCCGAGTACTGATTGATAATGGATCCAGTGCCAAGATCTGTAGCTTGGCTGCTTTGAACAAGTTAAAAATTGATCACAACCGGATTCATAAGAACAACGTCTACGTCCGAGGTTTTGACGGAAGTGGTACCAACACGATAGGTGACATCATAGTGGAATTAAACATTGGTCCAGTTGAATTCACCATGGAATTCCAGGTGGTTGACGTAACAGTATCCTACAATTTTTTACTTGGGCGACCTTGGATCCATGCTACCAAAGCGTTCCTTCCACATTACACCAGATGGTGAAATTTGAATGGGACAGGCAGGAGATAGTAGTGTACGGAGCTGACGGCACAAGCCTTGGAGGAGATGATATTGTGCCATTTATAGAGACGAAAGACGACAAAGGACCATGGGTGTACCAAGTCTTTGACGGTGTTCCAGTGGCTAAAATTTCTGAAATAGAGAACCTCCCACTTCGCGGCATAGCTCCCGCGACCGTCATGACAATCTCAGAGATGCTGAGTAATGGATTCATGCCAGGAAAAGGCCTGGGGGTAGAGCTTCAGGGTATTGTTCAGCCTGTATCTTTGCCCGAAAACTCATGGACATTTGGATTGGGGTTCAAACCCACTATGGAAGATATACAACGAGCCAAGAGGATGAAGAAGAGAGTTTGGGTTCTCCCCAAGCCAGTTCCACGTATGTCCAAATCTTTTGTCAAAGCAAGGGCCAAGAAACCGGCGGTGCCGAAAATCCAAGGACCATTGATCGGAATAGATGGGGATTTAGAACGGACCTTTGAAAAGATGTTCGCTGATGTCCATATGTTAGAAGCTGGAGAGGGTTCCAGCAGTGCAGACAAACAATTTGTGGGGTGTGAAGTCAAAATCAACAACTGGGCGGCCACTCCTCTTCCCACTCGAAGGGCATCTTGGTAGTCGGCTTTGGATTTCCTTTCTTGTTTCCTGGGTTATCCCAGAATTGTAATCCTTTTGTTTTGTTTGTATTTTTCTGCAAGTGTGATACTATTTTATTCCGCATTTTCTTAATAAGAACGCAAGTTTCCTTTCTTCTACTGGTTTTAATTTTTATTTTTCTTATTTTCTGAAGAGTTTTTCTTTTACCGGTCCTAAAGACAAGGAATGCACAATGGATATTCGACCTAGTCTAAATAATCAATCCAACTCCAACTTAATTGAACCAGAGTTTGAGTTAAATAGCGAATCTGAATTCGAAGAGGATGAGGACTTTGAGGAAATAAGCAGGGAGTTGTGCCAATTCGAAGAGAAGCCAAAGCCCAATCTAAATAAAACTGAAGCTGTAGATTTGGGGGGTACGGATGATGTTAGGGAAACCAAAATTAGCATCCACATTGAGCCAAATATCAGGGAAGAACTAGTCAAAACCCTCATTGAAGTCAAAGATATTTTCGCATGGTCATATGATGACATGCCAGGATTGAGCACCGCTTTAGTGGTTCACAAATTGCCCACTGACACGGCCTACCCTCCTGTCATGCAAAAACTGAGGAAGTTTAAAATAGATATGAGTGTCAAGATTAAGGAAGAAGTGACTAAGCAGTTACAGGCTAAAGTTATTCGCGTCACTCGATATCCCGATTGGTTGGCCAATGTAGTACTAGTGCTGAAGAAGGATGGAAAGATCAGTGTGTGTGTTGACTACCACAATCTCAATAAAGCAAGCCCTAAGGATAATTTTCCATTGCCCAACATATATATCCTGATTGATAATTGCGCTGGGCGCGAGATCGGATCCTTCGTGGATTGCTACGCAGGATATCATCAGATCTTAATGGATGAAGAAGATGCAGAAAAGACAACTTTCATCACGCCATGGGGAACTTATTGCTACAGAGTAATGCCATTCGGTTTGAAGAACGTTGGGGCAACGTACATGAGAGCAATGACCACTGTGTTGCATGACATGATACACAAAGAGATTGAAGTCTACGTGGACGATGTAATCATAAAGTATAGACGGCAAGAGGATCATGTAACAGACCTAAGGAAGTTCTTCCAAAGACTTCGAAGGTATGATATCAAACTCAACCCGGCCAAGTGTGCTTTTAGGGTTCCATCAGGAAAGTTGTTAGGATTCATCGTCAGCCGTCGAGGCATTGAGTTGGATCCATCCAAGATCAAATCCATCCAAGACTTGCCACCGCCAAAGAATAAAACAGAGGTAATGAGTCTATTGGGAAGATTGAATTACATCAGTAGATTCATTGCTCAACTCACGACAACCTGTTAGCCCATATTTCGGCTGTTGAAGAAAGATGCTGCAGTAGAATGGACGACGGAATGTCAGGAAGCCTTTGACCAAATCAAGGGGTATCTATCGAATCTACCCGTGCTAGTTCCACCTGAACTTGGAAGACCATTGATTCTCTATCTAACGGTACTGGAAAATTCATTTGGCTGCGTACTGGGGCAACATGACAGTACAGGGAGAAAGGAGCAAGCCATCTACTATCTCAACAAGAAGTTTACAGTGTATGAGGTTAAGTATACTCAACTAGAGAAGACATGCTGCACCCTGACATGGGTAGCCCAAAAGTTGAAACATTATTTGTCATCATATACTACTTATCTCATTTCACGCTTGGACCCATTGAAATATATGTTCCAAAAGCCTATGCCCACAGGGAGGCTAGCAAAGTGGCAGATATTACTCACGGAGTTTGATATCATCTATGTGACGAGGACGGCCATGAAGGCCCAAGCATTGGCTGATCACTTGGCTGAAAACCCTGTTGATGAAGAGTATAAGCCATTGAGGACGTATTTCCCTGATGAAGAAGTGATGCACATAGATGAGGTGGAATCAACGGAGGAACCAGGATGAAAGCTTTTCTTTGATGGAGCCGCAAACTCGAAAGGAGTTGGAATAGGAGCAGTTCTCATTTCAGAAACAGGACATCACTATCCTATTACGGCACAACTGCGATTCTATTGCACCAACAACATGGCTGAATATGAGGCTTGTATTTTGGGATTACGGTTAGCTACAGACATGGATGTCCAGGACGTCTTGGTCTTAGGAGACTCGGACCTCCTGGTACATCAAACTCAAGGTGAATAGGAGACACGTGATTTGAAGCTTATACCATATCGACAATGCTTACACGATCTGAGCAAGCGATTTCAATCGGTGGAATTCAGACACATTTCGAGAGTTCATAATGAGGTTGCTGATGCATTGGCCACCTTGGCATCAATGTTGCATCACCCAGACAAAATTCATGTTGACCCATTGCATATCCAGGTTCATGAGCAGCATGCATACTGTAGCATGATAGAGGAGGAAATGGATGGCGAGCCATGGTTTCATGATGTCAAAGAATACCTCAGAATGGGAATATACCCAGAGCAGGTGACTGGAGATCAGAAAAGAGCTATTCGATGATTGGCGAATGGATTTTTCCTTAGTGGAGGAGTGTTGTACAAAAGAACCCTAGATTTGGGATTGTTGTGATGTATAGATGCAAGTCAAGCCACAACAGTGATGACAGAGGTACATTCTGGAGTATGTGGGCCACATATGAGCGGATATGTATTGGCGAAGAAGATCCTGTGGGCAAGGTATTACTAGATCACCATGGAGCGTGATTCTATAAATTTTGTGCGGAAGTGCCATCAGTGTCAGGTACACGGAGATTTTATTCATTCTCCGCCAACGAAATTGCATACGATGTCAACACCATGGCCATTTGTTGCATGGGGCATGGATGTCATTGGACCGATTGATCCGGCAGCTTCCAACGGTCATAGGACATTCTAGTAGCCATTGATTATTTCACCAAGTGGGTGGAGGCAAAGACATTCAAGTCAGTAACCAAGAAGGCAGTGGTAGACTTTGTCCATTCCCATATCATCTGTAGATTTGGGATCCCAAAGATGATCATCACGGACAACGGTGCTAATCTTAACAGTGGTTTGATGAAAGAGGTATGTCAACAGTTCAAGATTACACACCGCAATTCCACCCCATATCGTCCCAAAGAAAATGGCGCGGTTGAAGCAGCGAACAAGAATATAAAAAAGATATTGAGGAAGATGGTAGAAGGGTCTAGGCAATGGCATAAAAAGTTGTCATTTGCATTATTGGGATATTGCACTACCGTCCGAACTTCGGTAGGTGCAACTCCTTACTTGTTGGTATACGGAACTGAAGCAGTAATACCAGCGGAGGTTGAAATTCCATCTCTTCGAATTGTTGCTGAAGCCGAGATAGATGATGATGAATGAGTCAAAGCACGGCTAGAACAGTTGAGTTTAATCGATGAAAAGAGATTGGCAGCAGTATGTCATGGCCAATTGTATCAGAAGAGAATGGCAAGAGCATACAATAAGAAGGTACGCCCCAGAAAATTTGAAGTAGGGCAACAAGTGTTAAAACGGATTCTCCCGCACCAGATTGAAGCGAGGGTAAGTTCTCCCCAAATTGGCAAGGACCTTATATTGTGACCAGGGTGCTAACTAACGGCGCTTTGTGTCTGACGGATATTGAAGGAAGAAACACCGACATGGCCATCAACTCTGATGCAGTCAAGAGATATTATGTATAATTTCCTCGATCATAATAATTGCTTGCTCATTTGTCTGTATTTGGTATTTATTGAACAATGAAATGACGGAGGCAGTTCTTTCTTCTATCCAAACACTTTCAACCTTTGCTTTCCCTTTTGAGCCTTAATTATTTTTGTTTCATACCCCTCTTTTGGAATCGTTAAAAAATAAAATAAAAGAGAAAAAAAAAGTGATAAGTAAAACACAAGATGATTGAACTACGTTTGACCTGATTCCTCAAGAAGGATACGTAGGCGCCACACGGCTCGGTCGCAACGTGACAAAGGTCACGCAATTCAAAAATCCCCAAACAAGAAAACTGGGGCAGAAGTTATGTTTCCATTTAGAAAATTTTGATTCCAAGAGTTGTATTCCTTTACTCATCAAGTTATTTAAAACTTCTTGATGATCCTTTTTACCCACACAAAAACCCATCTTATGTCCAAAAGACCTCCCGATCATTGTTTAATAAGTGTCAGGACAGGAAGATGAGGGCTCAGGATGATACACTGATCCTCAACTGAAAAGGACCATGATCTGAGAGAATTCCCAACAGAGAGAATCTTATCGGCAACACTCCAATCCCCAACTGAAAAATAAAATGAGAGAGTCTTATCGGTGAAAACCTTCAAAAGGCACTATAAGGCGACGTAAGCTGAGATGAATCAAAATGAGAGTCTTAGGGTGAAAACCTTCATGGGAACCTTAAGGCGACGTGAGCTGAGAGAAATGAGAGAGTCTCATTAGTGAAAACCACTCGAAGGGCGCTATGAGTCGACAGGGCGAGTTTTGGCGGAAATGATCCACATGGGAGAAGAATTGCACATCTGTTTACCCCGGGCAAATGAGGCCATCAGAAAGTTTGATTGATACAAATAGACCGGGTCGTTTAATCCGGAATGCATGACGTGATCATTGGGAACAGTCATACCATCCAGATAAGTTCTTTTCTTTTCTTTTCTCAGCATTTTTGTTCAGAAATATTTTCTCTTTTTCTTTTCATCTCTTTTGTCTAAAAGACTTTTCTAGAAATTCGTTCTCTTTGTATTTAAAAAAAAGGTTTTTAAAGTCTACTACCAGTCGCCGAGACATTACAATGGAGAATATGGAGAAAAGTTGATAAGTGATGTTTGAGGAACTTACAAATCAAGTTTCAAGAAGACCTTCAGCAGGACTCCGATGGATTACTGACCAAGTTTTGAGATGGTCAAGACCAGACAGGAAAACGAAGGAGAAAGGAAAATCCATCCATAGCAAATGATCCCAGTATCTACATCTATAACATCTTGGCCCCCGCGGCATTGAAGGAAAGAGTAACTCGTGAAGAGAGTGGTTTGGAGTTGAAAAGACCCCTCCAGAGTGTTTTGAAGTAAGAGAGGGGAAACGCATGAATGGAAAGTCCATCCCCAACAGAGAAACCATCCCTAGCAAGTGAAATTATCCTCAACCAGTTGGGAGGCACAGAGCAAGAGAGATAGAAGAAAAGAAAAATAAACAGTCCCGGCAGGAGTGTCAAGATTACTCACCATGTGTTTAAAACTAACAAAAGTTTCTTTGGTTTTACAGGAAAATAAAGATTGAAAAATGGCAGGGAGATACGCCACAATGAAAGTCACACAAACCGGGGCAGAAAATTTTCTGTCGTTGTAAAAAAAAATCTCGGTTGAACGAGGAAACAAGCGAATACATTTCATATCTTAGAAATAGGTGCCCACATGTATAATGAGGGAATACTTTTCATGTCTTAGAATTAGGCGCCCACCTGTATAACAAGGGAATACATTTTCATGTCTTAGAAATAGGTGCCCACCTGTATAATGAGGGAATACTTTTCATGTCTTAGAATTAGGCGCCCACCTGTATAATGAGGGAATACATTTCATGTCTTAGCACTAGGCGCCCACCTGTATAACAAGGGAATAATTTTCATGTCTTAGCAAATAGGCACCCACCTGTATAACAAGGGAATACTTTTCATGTCTTAGAATTAGGCGCCCACCTGTATAACAAGGGAATACATTTCATGTCTTAGCAATTAGGCGCCCACCTGTATAATGAGGGAATATTTGTCATATATTAGCAAATAGGCACCCACCTGTATAACAAGGGAATACATTTTCATGTCTTAGCAAATAAGCGCCCACCTGTATAACGAGGGAATACTTTTCATGTCTTAGAATTAGGCGCCCACCTGTATAACAAGGGAATACATTTCATGTCTTAGCAATTAGGCGCCCACATGTATGATGAGGGAATATTTGTCATATCTTAGCAATTAGGGGCCCACCTGTAAACAAGGGAATACATTTTCATGTCTTAGAAAATAGGCGCCCACCTGTATAACGAGCGAATACTTTTCATGTCTTAGAATTAGGCGCTCACATGTATAACAAGGGAATACATTTCATGTCTTAGCAATTAGGCGCCCACATGTATAATGAGGGAATATTTGTCATATCTTAGCAAATAGGTGCCCACCTGTATAACAAGGGAATACATTTTCATGTCTTAGCAATTAGGCACCCACCTGTATAACAAGGGAATACATTTTCATATCTTAGAATCAGGCGCCCACTTGTATTACAAGAGGAATATTTTTTCAGTATTTACACCACAGGTATTGAAACCAGTGACCCACCATGAATGCAGAGGGACACATCGGAAAATCCCTAGCACAAATCCAAATCCAGAAGCGAGAAAGAAGGCAACAGTGGCCGGAAAAACTCTTCATGTTACAGAAGAAGTATGAGACACATCCAGAGAGGAACGATCTTCAAACTTTGACTACCCCCCTCAACATAGCGGACTCGACGGAGAAAGCTATATCCACAACAGATTGAGAAAAACGAGGAACACTGATGTTCAAATAAGAAAAGGCCGGAGCCACCTCCAATGTTCTCAGAAGGAAGCACTGAAAGAATCACAAGATGACAAGAAAGCAAGGTGACATGAAGATAGATGAGATCTTAAGATCCATAGACTAGCTTAGCTTATTGTTTTCCTTTTTAGCGCGGTTTAATAAGGGATTCAGTAAAGCAGCGGTAACAGCATGCAGCAGCAGTAACAGCAAGATCACAGCAGTCACGGTAGTCCCAGCCTACCAGACCTTCCCGAACTACATTGACCTGATTTCCGTTTAGCCCGGGATATGTAGGAGGCCTCCCGAAGCAAAGGCTCGGTCAAGGTTTTTCAAAAAAATGCTTCGCATGGAGTGCTCGAGCGGGCAAAAATCGCTCGTATTTGCGCATTATTTTTGCACGAAAACTTTTCATATTTCCGTGCAAAGAGGGGCAACTGTGAGCACGTGATTTTTGCCTCACACGAACTACTCCCAAAGAAATCAAAATCAAAGTTATTTTATTTTTATTTTGTACATATTTGTGAGTTTCTCATGATATTTTGTGATTGTTTACGTCCGTGTGTGCGTGTTTTTGTTGTTTAAATTAATAGAAAATAAAATATATGTTGCATTTGAATTTAGAATTTAGTTTGTTTTATAAAAATTTAAAATCAAAAGGTATGTTTTACAGTTTAATATTTTAGTCAAATTTGTTAATTTATCATTTTGATTGATGTTTAATGTGTGATTTGTTATTAGAACTTAATTAGTATTCTTATAAATTTATTTGATTTCTTAATGTAGTTTGGAATTCTTGTTTTTAATAAATTAGGAATTAAAATGAAAATAAAAGAAAAGAAGAAAAATGGAAAAATGAAGAGGAAATCGGACCAGGCCACACCCAAAACCAGGCCCAAACGCCTAACGCACTCCAAAATGCCCATTAACCAATCCTAACCTTGGTCCGCCTTATCACTTAACCAAACAACCCGTTTAATTTTTTAAATAGGATGATCTGAACCGTTGGTTCCCATCATCCAACGGCCGAGATCAATTGATCAATTCAATACCCCCCCAGACCGAAAACCCGTGTCATTTTTCCCCCAAACCCTAAAATTAGTTCTCCTCTTCTTCTCTAAAAAACCGCCGCCGTAAGTCCGCCACCTGCCGCCTACCGGAAATTGCCTCACGGCGGTTCCGGTAGGCCAAACCTCCCCATTTTTACACCATCTCTTCCTCTTAACCTCCCCAATCCAAATCCATACACCATTCAGCTCGAATCAACATGGAAGTTCTCGAATCTTCATTTGAAGATTCGAGTTTAACTCGACCCGACGCCAAACACCACCAAATTCATATCAAGCCTTCCCCTAGCCTCCTAAACACCAATCCATCATTGGTTTGGTTCAAATCCGACCAAAAAACCAAAAGCCCCAAAAAACCGAGTTCAAGAACCCTAGAATTCAAATGAGGGATTTTTCTTCGATTAACCAAAATTGGGGTCTAATAGACTTTAATCGGGGTATTTTCGTTTGAAAATACTTCGATTAAGTTCCATTCGACTACAAAAAACCCAAGTCGGCCGAATTTCTGATTTTCTATTTTGAGGTATTTCTTTTCCTTTTCTATTTTTATTTACTTATACTCGTTGATTTAGTGTAGTTGTTTTATAGTTGTTGATTTTTCGATTACTTTAATTTTTTTTCTGTTTTTTCTCATCTCTTTGGAACATTTTATTTGGTCGATTTGTCTGCTTTCTGAGTGTTTGTTTAAATAGGATAGTTGTAGAATACATATTCACTTCAATTAAAATCATCGATTAATTTTTTCTGCCTTAGAACTATTCTGGCCGAGAATTTCTTGATTCAGGGCTTCGACGACTAGTTGTTATCGATTATACATGTTGTAATCGACTAATCGAATGTCATTGATTTAGTTTCGTGGGACTGTGATTTAAATCCCAGACAGTGATCATCACTGTTTGATTTGTGTTGTTTTGTGGATTTTTTTTTTGTCGGCCGATTCTTGGTGTTTTGAATTATGAACTGAATTAGTCATAAGTTGCTACAGTTAGATGTCGGCTAAAAAATTAGTGTGGGGCTGTCCTTTGTGGAAAATTACAGCTTCTTTTAGACATTAAGGGGGAGGGATTAAAAAGTCAAAAGAGGCAATCAATGCCAATACACCCTGTAAAACACCTTTGAGGCATAAAAAATAATAGAAACATGGGCTACTATTAATAATAAGATAAAATAATAAGCAAGTGGGATAATAGAGTAGGAGGGTGATGGGAGGAAATGTATTCTTTATGTTTAAGTGCTCTTAAGAGCTGGAAAAAGGGGGATTTCGACAGATTTTAAGGGTTGGTTTTTGTCTATAAGACACAAACGGACGGAACTGAAAAAAGGGGGAGAACTAAAAAAAAAACTGGAGTTACACACACATAAGAGATTCTGAAAAATACAGAATACATAGGGTCTTAGCATTCCATTAGGCTTTTTTTATTACATTCAAGTGTGTGAGGTGATTTCGATAATTTTAGTCTATCTCTGGTTTTTAAGTTCAACTTCATTCGCATCTATTGTTTGGTTGGTTGTTGTTGTTTGGTTATCCATTGAATCTAAATTGATCGTTAAAAGTGAATTCTGGAGGAATTTGTCCTCGCTAATTGGTTTAAGTCTGGTTTATTGCTGTTGCACTGATGTGCTACCATTTCCCGCTGACCTCTTTCTTTCCTTCTTCCTGTATTGCTCACATCCAGGTATACGATTGTAACTTTGGCTC
Source organism: Nicotiana noctiflora (assembly GCA_032618575.1). NCBI lineage: Eukaryota > Viridiplantae > Streptophyta > Magnoliopsida > Solanales > Solanaceae > Nicotiana > Nicotiana noctiflora. The sequence continues at coordinate 123,656 of JASVEL010004521.1, forward strand.
GTGTACGCTGAAAACATGGAAGCATGACTGTATATGAAGAATGAAATGTTGAGTTCAGATTTAGTCTCGCCATACTTGTATATCTAGACATGCTTTAGAGTTATATGGATTTCTGCTCATTTTGTTTATAATCGAATGGGATTGGACTGTAATGATTTAATTTATATGATTTTGAGTTTTGACTGTTAGATATATGGAAATAATGTGTTTATAGTATAATGGAAATTAAAGTTAGTGAAATATAAGCTGATTTTTGGCTTTTCTGTTTGGTGTACAGATTTAGTTTGTATTTAGTTGATATAGTTTGAGTTACTATGTAGCAATAAGCAGGGACTGTTTTGAAATTGATATTTGATATAGTAATTTGATATATATAAAGTCATGTACATGTATAAAAGGGTATACAAGATATTGATAGATAGTTAAGTCATGTAGTTCAATCCCTAAGGAAACGCCCTTAAGCTTAACTAATGGTTCGTTTCTTTATGTCCCTTAACTACTTCCTTTATGAATTACATTTTGTTATCATTTCTCTGTTACTTAATTCTATTTGTTTAAGTTAGTATATAATACATCCTCCAATTTCATATATTTGTTCCATTGTTTTTACTGTTATTGTTTTTCCATCCCTATATGTTAGATTGGTAACTTATGAAGTTATTCCATTATTTTCCTTTAGATTTTCCTTGTGAAATAGTTTGTTAGTTTTAAATTCATAGGCATGGTTAAATTTTTACAAGATACATGAAAAGCAATTGCTAAGAGTATGCTTGAGGTTTGGGGCCTTTGTATTGGTAGTGGGTTTGATCATAAAGAAAAAATAAATTTTGGGCCCATAAACTAAAATTACACCAAGCCCCATTTATATTTAGTTACTACATTTGCCATAAGTAATTTTATAGTACATGACTCATGATTCGGGTCAACAAATTGATATATATTCATAGCTTCGCTTTACGATCGATTTAGATTAGTATTACGATTATATATACATTTCGCGTAGTATAGTTGTAAATTTTCTTTTTTTTTCTAAAAATTAATTTAGAATATGCGTTCGTGCAATTTCGATCAAAAATTTTCTTAATAAAAATAGGCCGCGGTTTGTTATTTAATTTTAGTTTTTTTTATTAAAAAAGCTAGATTAACAGAAAATTTCAATTAGTTCATTCGCGGCTTTAACTATTATTAGTAACGTGTTAGTATAATTGCAAATTAAGCCTTAGTAATAATATATATAATTGGATTATGTATTTAATTTTTTTTATACGATTCTTCTGTATCAAATTCTATTAGGCAATATATAGGCCAGTGTATAATCCAGTTAATAACATCCTTTTAGTGGTTAATTCCTTTAGCTCTAAAATATTAATTTAAATTAATTAGAAAAAATGATTAGTTTGTTTTGATATATATTTCATGCTATTTGTCATTTCAGGCCTTAGTAATGCTTATTTATAAATATGGCACGAAACGGGTTATTAATTAATAAAAGTTTGCACTTACAAATATTTGTTTAATTAGGATATTTTTTCTGTATATTTAGAGGTAAATAAAATAGTATATAGTCATTTTAGATTTATTTATTTTGACAAAAATAAGACAAGCTTCGCTAAAAAATTAGGGGACCTTCCTAGATATACATGTGTTAAAAAAATGCTTAGACTTCGGGATATGTCGTTTTTAGCAAATTTCATGGTATTCCCAAAATAATAATGCGCCAGCATCTTTAGGTACATACTTAATAAAAATACCTCCCTAAATTCGGGTACACATTTATGTGACCCCATTCCAAATTCCAATGCAGTCGGAATACATCAAAAATTGCGGACATATTTATGTGACAAAATTCGAGATATATTCTCACGACATTATAATTTTCTTCTAAACGATAAAAACAGTTCGAAGTGACAAATTGCACATTAGTTCATATTTGTTAAAAAGATAATCAGGCCGAATATAACAGTTGAGCGACCGTGCTAGAACCACGAAACTCGGGAATGCCTAACACCTTCTCCTTGGTTAACAGAATTCCTTATCCGGATTTCTGGTACGCGGACTGTTTAACAGAGTCAATCTTTTCCTCGATTCGGGATTCAAACCGGTGACTTGGGACACCATAAATCTCCCAAGTGGCAACTCTGAATTAATTAAATAAATCATGTTTCGATTGTCCTTTAATTGGAAAAACTCCATCACGCCCTCGCGGGCCTGCGCCAAAAGGAGGTGTGATAGCTGGTATCTTCGCAATTGCGAAGAAATACTCGCAATTGCAAGAAGACTCAGACTTAGCCTTGGTTCGCAAATGCGAACCAATGTTCGAAATGCGAAGATGGCAGAAGAACGCATAGGATCGCAAATGCGACTAATACCTCGCAAATACGAAGAACTCAGCAAACACTTTAAGTTTGCAAATGCGAATTTTATCTCGCAAATGTGAGGCTGACAGACTTGGGCCAAGTTCGCAAATGCAAACGTTTTCTCGCAAATGCGAGGGCCTCAGTCAAAAATCTGCTAAGTTCGCAAGTGCGAACAAATGTTCGCAATTCCCATATCTGCAGCTGTGCAATCTGATACTTAAATGAATTTTAAACCGTTTTCACCATTCTTTCAAAATTCAATACACCACACACGATTCTCCAAGAACAAGATCACTCCAAATCACTTGTAAGTCACTTTTTACTTAATTCTTTCAATTCCTAACATCATTAAACATGTTTTTCAAGAGAAATCAAAGATTTTCATGGTGGAAATTGTTGTTTTTGGGTAGAACCTAGGTGGATTTTGGTCCGAACCCCGAGTTTCGACCACGTGGGACCAGGGGCAATTTGGGAAATTTTGGGTTAAACTTTGAGAATAAGCATCCAAATCAATTTATATAGTATTTATTAATATAATTGAACCAATTGTGATTAGATTCGAGCAAGTTGAAGGCAGAAATTCGAGGTAAAGCAATAATTGAAGGATAATTGGACTTCAAGGCTTAGAGGTAAGTGTTTGATCTATCCTAACTTGAGGGAATATGATTAATCTGCTAATTGTTATGTGATCGAGTGCGGTGTATGGGTTGTGGTGACGAGCATCCATATACTGGCGTCCATCATGACCGTGAGTCGTTTGTTGATATATATTGTGATTTAATGTGGGATGTTTTTAAGACATAATCTTAACCCTTGCCGGGTTGTGAAGTTGATTATAGTTTTCCCTTGCCGAGACTTTATTGTGAAGTTGATTATTGTGTCCCTTGCCGGGATAGTTCATGTTAATTGTTTCATTCTTTTGCCCTTAACTGTGATTGTTATTTGGGTGAGGAAGAGTGATAATGCACGAAGGGTGATGTCGTGCCTTGTTTATTGATTATGCACGAAGGATCATGCCGTGCCTTGTTTTATTGATTATGCACGAAGGATCATGCCGTGCCTTGTTATTGATTATGCACGAAGGATCATGCCGTGCCTTGTTATACTGATTATGCACGAAGGAACATTCCGTGCTGATAACAACTAGGTCGGGAATCCAAACAAGAGTAAGAATTTGAGAAGTAAATGCGGAAGCAATAACAACAGGAATTGAACAACTAGAATTAAAGAGACGAAAATAAAGGATATGGGAAAGATTCAAGGAAAGAATTCCAAGAACTTTCAAGAACGCAAGTTCTATAGCCTTGACAAGATCAAAGTAACAACGTCTTGATTTATGAAAGAAAATCAAACGCCTTTACTTAAAAGCAAATCAAAACAATAGATTCGGATCTTGACCACTTTACGAGTAACTTGAGACAACAATTAATACTAGTATTAATCGCCTTCTAAGAATACCACAAAGGAATCAAAGATATCACAAAAGAGAAGTAATCTTACTACCTTGAACTATGAACTAGTAAAGGTTGAAAGATAAATCTCAAAGCACAAGTAACAAAGGTTCAAAAGAACTCTCAAAATATGATATACTCACTCAATAATAATCTGCCTTATGAAGCAGAAAAAACACACTATTTATAGGAGTACAAAGGCATAAAAATAACATTAAAAACTAGGTGGGGTGGTGGTAGTGGAAAACACAATTATTACAATGAGGTAGGTGGTTGTTAATGTCTAAGAAAAGTCTTTGGTAGGTGAGGGGCGGCCAAGACTATTTGGGGCAGATTTGGGCCTTAAAACAACTTGTTTTGGGCCATTTGTTTGGACTCCAATTGGGCTGTTCTTGTAACACATCTTTCTGGACTCTTTTAAGCTCATTTTGAGCCTATTTGGTGACTCCATGGGCAGATTTGTGTAACCAAATCTTCCTCCTCTTGGACTTCAATTTGAGCAACCAAATAGTTGTAAAACTTAGACAACTCTTCTCCTTTGGGCATGAGCTCTTCCTCCATAGTTAGAAGCTTCTTTATTTGCCATTGAAGTCCAGAAGCAACCTTAGTTTGCAATTCCTTAGCTTGAGATCTTGTAAATGGCCTTCTTGGAGCTTCCAAAACTCTATCCTTATCAGTGATGCTATCATTCCCCTCTTCTTGAAAAGAATTCGTCCCCGAATTCGATCCTACGTCAAACAAAGATAAGTCAGCAACATTGAATGTAGCACTTACTTGAAACTCACCAGGAAGGTCCAACTTGTAAGCATTGTTTCCAATCCTTTCAAGGACTTGAAATGGGCCATCTCCTCTAGGATGCAACTTTGACTTCCTTTTGGAAGGAAATCTCTCCTTTCTAAAGTGAACCCAAACTAAATCTCCAGGTTTAAAAATAACTTGTTTTCGACCCTTATTCTTTCTCAAGGCGGTTTGCTCATTTTTCTTCTCAATTGCAAGCCTTGTTTGCTCATGAATTTTTTTCATCATCTCGGCCTTCGTCCTACCATCAAGACTAGCAATATCATTAGTAGGTAATGGTAATAAATCAAGTGGAGTAGAGGGATTAAAGCCATAAACAACTTCAAAAGGAGACATACCTGTAGAAGAATGGATTGTTCTATTGTAAGCAAATTCAATCATAGGTAAGTGATCTTCCCATAAAGTTAATTTACCTTTCAAAACAGCCCTCAACGTGTTTCCTAAGGTTCTATTAACTACTTCAGTTTGTCCATCAGTTTGTGGGTGACAAGAAGTGGAAAACAACAATTTAGTGCCTAACTTCCCCCAAAATACACGCCAGAAGTGACTCAAAAACTTTGCATCCCTATCACTAACAATAGTTCTAGGTATACCATGCAATTTCACAATCTCTTTTACAAAAAGATTAGCAACATGTGAGGCATCATTAGTCTTTAAACAAGGAATAAAACGAGCCATCTTGGAGAACCTATCTACCACAACAAATATACTATCCTTACCATACCTTGTTCTAGGCAAACCTAACACAAAATCCATAGATATATCAATCCAAGGTGAAGTAGGAACAGGTAATGGCGTGTAAAGACCATGTGGTAACACTTTAGATTTAGCTTGTTTACATTCCAAACACTGTGTGCACATTCTTTCAACATCTTTTCTCATTCCAGGCCAAAAGAAATTTTCAGCAAGTATGTCTAATGTCTTTGGGACCCCAAAGTGTCCCATAAGCCCTCCACAATGTGCTTCCCTTACAAATACTTCACGTAAAGAGCAATTAGGGATACACAACTTATTTTCCTTAAAGAGAAACCCATCTTGTAGGTTAAACCTATCAAGAGGACCCAACTTACAATCTGCAAAAATTTTGCCAAAATCAACATCATTAGCATAAAGTTCCTTGATTTGTTCAAAACCCATCAATTTAGAAGTGAGGGTAGAAACTAAGACATACCTCCTTGAAAGTGCATCAGCAACAACATTCTCTTTCCCTTGTTTGTAAGAAATTACATAAGGAAAAGTTTCAATAAATTCAACCCACTTAGCATGCCTTCTACTAAGCTTACCTTGACTTTTCAAGTATTTCAAGGATTCATGGTCGGTTTTAATGACAAACTCCCTTGGCCACAAGTAATGTTGCCATGTGGCTAAAGCCCTTACCAAAGCATAAAGCTCTTTGTCATAAGTTGAATAGTTCAATGTGGCTCCATTCAACTTCTCACTAAAGTAGGCAATAGGTTTAGAATCTTGCATCAAAACAACACCTATTCCCTTGCCATAAGCATCACATTCAATTTCAAAAGATTTAGAAAAATCAGGCAATTGTAATAACGGAGCAGAACATAACTTTTCTTTCAACAAATTAAAAGCATCATCTTGTTCTTTTCCCCATTTAAAAATCCTATCCTTTTTGATAACTTCAGTTAAAGGAGAAGCAATGGTACTAAAGTCTCTCACAAACCTCCTATAAAAACTAGCAAGTCCATGAAAACTCCTAACTTCAGTTACACTCTTAGGTTTAGGCCATTCTTTAATTGCTTTGATTTTCTCTTCATCAACCTCAACACCTTTAGAGCTAACCACAAAACCCAAGAAAATCACACGATCCACATAAAAAGTACACTTTTTAAGATTAGCAAATAACAAGTGCTTTCTAAGAACTTCAAAAACTTGTCTTAGGTGTTCTACATGCTCTTCTAAAGTATTAGAAAAGACCAAGATATCATCGAAGTACACCACAACAAATTTTCCATGAAAATCCTTAAAAACATGATTCATTAATCTCATGAAAGTGCTAGGCGCATTAGTCAAGCCGAAAGGCATAACTAACCACTCATAAAGCCCATATTTGGTCTTAAAAGCAGTTTTCCATTCATCTCCCGGATTCATTCGAATCTGATGGTAACCACTTTTTAGATCAATTTTAGAAAAGATTTTGGATCCATGTAATTGATCCAACATGTCATCAAGACGAGGAATAGGGTGGCGATACTTTACCGTAATCTTGTTGATTGCTCTACAATCCACGCACATCCTCCAAGTTCCATCCTTTTTGGGTACCAATAGGACCGGAACAGAGCAAGGGCTCATGCTCTCTCTCACAAAGCCTTTCTCAAGCAACTCCTCAACTTGCCTTTGAAGTTCCTTTGTCTCTTCTGGATTACTCCTATAGGCTGGCCTATTTGGGATTTGTGATCCAGGTACAAAATCAATTTGATGCTCAATGCCACGTAAAGGTGGCAATCCACTAGGAATATCTTCTGGAAAGACATCTTCAAAATCCTGCAAAAGAGAAGAAATACTACTTGGCAAAGAAGAAGTTAGCAACTCAGAGTTAATCAAAGCCTCTTTGTAAGTAAGTAGTATTATGGGCAGCCCTCTTTTCTTGCATTTAAACACTCTTTGGCTTTTATATAGAAACTCTCTCTTTTTCTTTCCTTAGCCTCTTTCCTCTCACCAAGACTGTCTATTTTTTCATTCGAACCCTCTTTTATCTCTTCTCTCAAATTGCTGCCCTCTCTGTCTTTCTTTTCTTTTTCCACAAGCTCACTTTTTATCCCTCCCCTTGACTTTCCCATTGTTTCCTTTAATCTCTTCTGATCTTCAAACACTTGAGAAGGAGATAAAGGTGCAAGAGTAAATTTCCTGCCATTTAGTTCAAGCGAATATCTATTCTTTCTCCCATCATGAAAAACATTCCCGTCATACTGGCCAAGGACGACCCAGTAATATATGACAAGCTTGCATAGGCACTATGTCACAAAGAATATCATCCTCATATCTACCAACGTTAAATGAAATCATACACTGTTTATTTACCTTTAGTTCACCACTATCATTTAACCATTGGAGTCTATAGGGAGTAGGGTGTTTCATGCATGCAAGTCCCAGCTTTTCCACAAAGTATGAACTAACCACATTAGCACAACTACCACTATCAATGATCATAGAGCAAGTTTTTCCTTTTATCCCACACCTAGTATGGAATATATTCTCTCTTTGTGCTTCACTATTGCTTCCTAAATTGATAGTCATAATCCTCCTAACTACCCCAACCATTCCATCATTAGGTAGTTCTAAATCACCTTCATCACTCATATCTCCCTCTTCATCTCCCTCACTCTTTTCACTCTCATATCCTCCATCTTCTTTTAGAATGATGTTTCTTCTACTTGGACATTCATGCATCATATGTCCCCTTCCTTTACATTTATGACACCTGAATAGAACTAGAAGGTGTAAAAGGTTTAGGGTTGACGGTTTTACCTCCCTCTTTGTTCTCCAGTTTACCTTTTCCCTTGTCTTCTTGAGGCCGAGAAAAATTCTTCATCTCATGATTTGGCCATGGTTTCTTAGGCATGGTGCTTGTTCGACATCTCCATGAGCCAGTTTGCTTTCTTTTATTTTGATTTTCTACCTTTATACACAAATCAACTAACTCATCTATTGTTACATATTGTTGTAATTCAACTACATCAGCTATTTCCTTATTTAAACCATTTAAAAACCTAGCCATTGTAGCCTCTTCTTCCTCCATACAATTAGCTTGGATCATAGCTATATCCATAGCCTTAAAGTAATCATCTACTGACATGGACCCTTGCTTCAATGTTTGAAGACGTAGTTGTAGCTCTCTTTGAAAGTGTGATGGTACGAATCTCTTCCTCATCACCCTTTTAGCCTCAGTCCAAGTAGCAATTGGTGCTTGTCCTTCTTGCAGTCGATCCCTATTAAGCTTTTTCCACCAAATAGAAGCATAATCAGAAAACTCAACAACAGCAAGTTTAACCTTCTTACCTTCAGAGTAGTTGTGACAATCAAAGATTGCTTCAACCTTTCTCTCCCAATCAAGATACAAGTCTGGATCCCTTGTTCCCTTGAAAGATGGCATCTGCATCTTTATATTATTTATATTATCATCCTCTATCCTACCTCTTTGTCCCCTCCTATCTCCTCTCACCCTATCAAAATCAATATCATTAAAATCATCAATAAAGTTTGCTTGATTTACAATAGGAGCATGGGGTACATTTCTTCTACCAGGTGGCCTAACATTATTATCCCTCCTAAGTTCAGCTATTGTATCATTTTGATCCGCAATGGTATCCCTCATTTCTTGGAGTTGGAGATTCAGCCTTTCAAACTGTTGATGCATGGCTTGCAAGGTAAAATCATTCCTTGCTTTGATTTCAGCTTCTTGGAGAACCATTCGTTCATTATCACTACCTGTATGTGACATCTTTAAAAATTGTATCACACAAATTAGCTTCTTCTTTTTTTTCTCTCGAAATAACCTTTGAACAAGTACTTTATAGATTTATAGTTAAACCTAACTTGTATGTAGTTCTTAGTAGTAAAACTCAGATTTTTCTTTTGTTTTTTTGGGAACAATTAAAAGAAGAAAAAACCAAATCCTAGAACTTTTAGGCTCGGTTGAAATAAGACACGAACAAAAAGGAAAGAATATAAATGTGTAGAATACAGAGAGTAACAAAATCAAGGATCCCCTCTTCTTGTTTCCTTTGTTAATTTTTGGAAACACTTAGATACAAAAGATATATCCTGGAGAGCAAGCAATTGTATTTCTTCTTGTTTTAAATTGGATTTCGTTTTTTTTTTTTGTTTTTTTTTTTTTTTTTTTTTTTTTTTTTTTTGTTTTCTTTATCCCAAGAATTATCAAGAACGAAATCTTGATAGAACCGCTCTGATACCACTTGATAACAACTAGGTCGGGAATCCAAACTAGAGTAAGAATTTGAGAAGTAAATGCGGAAGCAATAACAACAGGAATTGAACAACTAGAATTAAAGAGACGAAAATAAAGGATATGGGAAAGATTCAAGGAAAGAATTCCAAGAACTTTCAAGAACGCAAGTTCTATAGCCTTGACAAGATCAAAGTAACAACGTCTTGATTTATGAAAGAAAATCAAACGCCTTTACTTAAAAGCAAATCAAAACAATAGATTCGGATCTTGACCACTTTACGAGTAACTTGAGACAACAATTAATACTAGTATTAATCGCCTTCTAAGAATACCACAAAGGAATCAAAGATATCACAAAAGAGAAGTAATCTTACTACCTTGAACTATGAACTAGTAAAGGTTGAAAGATAAATCTCAAAGCACAAGTAACAAAGGTTCAAAAGAACTCTCAAAATATGATATACTCACTCAATAATAATCTGCCTTATGAAGCAGAAAAAACACACTATTTATAGGAGTACAAAGGCATAAAAATAACATTAAAAACTAGGTGGGGTGGTGGTAGTGGAAAACACAATTATTACAATGAGGTAGGTGGTTGTTAATGTCTAAGAAAAGTCTTTGGTAGGTGAGGGGCGGCCAAGACTATTTGGGGCAGATTTGGGCCTTAAAACAACTTGTTTTGGGCCATTTGTTTGGACTCCAATTGGGCTGTTCTTGTAACACATCTTTCTGGACTCTTTTAAGCTCATTTTGAGCCTATTTGGTGACTCCATGGGCAGATTTGTGTAACCAAATCTTCCTCCTCTTGGACTTCAATTTGAGCAACCAAATAGTTGTAAAACTTAGACAACTCTTCTCCTTTGGGCATGAGCTCTTCCTCCATAGTTAGAAGCTTCTTTATTTGCCATTGAAGTCCAGCAACCTTAGTTTGCAATTCCTTAGCTTGAGATCTTGTAAATGGCCTTCTTGGAGCTTCCAAAACTCTATCCTTATCAGTGATGCTATCACGTGCCTTGTTATTTCAACCATGCAAGAAGGATCATGTCGTACCATGGATGTGAGGATGAGAGTAAAAGCACGAAGGGTGATGTTGTGCACTTTTATTTGATTATTTGGTGAGGATGAGAGTAAAAGCACGAAGCGTGATGCCGTGCAACTATTTGAATTTCTTGTTTGAAGATAGCTGGTTTTATTACACTCTGATTCTCTTTACTGATTTATTATATGTTGCTGATTGTGTTTCCCCAGCATGATACTCTTTTGTTAATTGTGTCACTTGATAATCTTGTTATTTTGTGGTATATACATATATATAACTACACAGGATTATGTGAGTGTCTGGTCCTAGGCTTGTCACTACTTCGCCGGGATAGGCCAGGTAATTGTGCTGATACTGCACTTCTGTGTGTTTTTGCACGGGTCCAGGTTCCAAGCAGGAGCAGCACCAGCAGTAGAGTACTTGTGGGATTTCCGTGCTTCCGAGACCGAGGTAGCTTGCAGGCGTCCGCAGGCCCGGCGTATCTTCTATTTATTTTGTTTATTGCTGTGGTCTCATTGTTCCGAGACAGACGAATGTTCATTATTTTCTTTCAGACCATTATGTGTCGTTATTCTTTAGTAGTTCGTGAGTTGGTGACTCCACATCTTGGGTAGAGGATTATATCAGCTGTTTTATTATGATTATGATTCATCTCTATTTCGAAAGACTTCCGCATTTAACAAATTGAGTGATTATGTCTTGCTATTAAATATGAGAATAAAAATGATGGTATGAACAGAAAAATGTGAATGAGTTTGGCTTGCCTAGCTACCACGAGTAGACGTATCACGATCCCGATGGTGGGGGAAATCCGGGTCGTGACAATTACTTGATACTAATATGGTCCTAGGGGACATCATTAATTAGTATAGTAATTGTTATTTAGTAATTGACCTAGATTAAATCATATATATTATGCTAATACCATTATAATGAATATGAGTAATGTAGTTAGTAATGAGTGGATAGTCCAATCGGTCATACTTATGAGTATCCTAGTATATATTCATTTACGGTCAATTACTATCACGATATATAATTGTAGTTAGTAACGTAATACGATTGTAGTCCAATTACTAAATAAGTCCATGGACTAATACGATTGTAGTCATAGGAACTTCCGTTTATATATCGTGGTTGTTATTTAGTAATTGACCGTCTATGAATATTATTTCATTCATATACTAGGACGCATCGGCCTACGACAACCACATAAGTCCATTGGACTAATACGATTGTAGTAATAGGAACTTCCGTTTATATATCGTGGTTGTTATTTAGTAATTGACCGTCTATGAATATTATTTCATTCATATACTAAGGTTTCCAGTGGTTATGGTGTTATGATTCCAAAGGGTGCATGATATAACTCATAACATGATTATGATTTGGGACATAGAAAAGATTTTGTCACCTAAAGAATGAGCTTAACTGTTATGTGTGAATGAATACAAGAATTGCAAAAGAATTAAGGTTTCTGATGATTCGAGTCTCCGCCAAAGCTTGTAAATGACTTGAGTTTAATCTCACTATAATATTGTGGCATCATTTGAGTAAGAATGCTCTGAGTAGCTCCTAGGTAAGTCGAACAATTTTTATTAGGCTGAAACTAATCCAAAAGATATTCATTCATGGGTGTTAAAGAAACTAGGGCTTGATTTTTGGACTGTATATTTGGGATTTGATGGCCCATTTCAACTTTGATTTTGATGAATTTTATATGCATGGACTCTTGGCGAGACTAGGAATCCGATGATGTGAATTTCGTAATTTTTTGAGAAGTGGGCCCGGGGCTCTGATTTTGCCAACTTCGTATTTTTGGGTGTATACTAGGACGTTGTCGATGATGGCAATTTACTACAATATGGCGATTGGGACTGTTAGGTCCATTTATAATACAAATGTCACAACACAAATACATTACTAGTCCGATATGCGTCCTATATGGTTGAGGCTTTATTCCATTTATAGGTATTTATAGTATCACATATGTGACATTATAGTCCCCAATTAATTTATATCGTGATTATATGTGATATGTTAGGGGTATTTCGTTTATGAATATTATTTTATTCATATACTAGGACGGTCATGGATCGTGGTATGGTGATTAGTTCAAATCATGAAGTGATATATCATAGTTCTAATTATTTAGGCGTTTATTATATATTTATAAATAATCATATAGTGTACAATCATATGTAAGGTCCTATGGAATTGATGATAATAACTAGTGTCCTAAATAATTAGAAGTTCAACTGTGTTAATACTATGCTACAAGGATAACAAATTATATGTTATCGTGGTTGACCTTAGTATTCTGGATACTCATGAATAATGGATTACAGATGTATTATTCATGGCTAAGGGCAATTCATATACAATAGCCCAATTGGGACGGAAATATTACGTATATTCACATTTCATTGGGGCATCCAATATACCATGAGCTTTAAACATTATATTTGACAGATTAATATTAATTCCATAATATCGTACGATTGTAGTTCCTAGTCTAATATAATTATTAAATTATATTAAACTGTTCACAACATTATTATTCATTGACGATCATACTTATGTGGATACTATAAATCCATTAAGGTTGCATTCCGTTTATTATGCTTCCGTAATTGTATTCACGTTTATTAGTCCTATGGGTATACATTACTATATGATATATAATACATTATAACCATGTTAGCCCTGACTGTAGTTACAGCCATATAAGTATACTACGCTTATACATTGGTGTATCATAAACAATTGTCCTAGCCCTTGAGATTAACGTACATGCGTTCATTAGTTAGCAAACATAAACGGATAATCCTATATATTATCAACATGAGCCTTATTATACTAGAACGGGCATTATGTAATAGTCAATGTAATTCATTGTAGAGTTATAATATGCAACATGCCTATACTCGTATCTCCATACCACGTTGAGTAATATATACTAATGAATAATAGTATATTATTTCATTCATTTACATGGGCGCATAGTATATGTAGGTATGGACTTATATAGTGTACGACAACCACATAAATCCATTGGACTAATACGATTGTAGTCATAGGAACTTCCGTTTATATATCTGTGACGACCCGGCTCGTCGTCACGAGAATTACTACCCCGTTATGTTGTAAATTCATGTTTCATGATTTTATATCAGTGTTAGAGTCTATCGGGTGAGTTAGGAGTGAATTGGATTGAAAATGAGGCATATAGCCTTTTCGAAGGAAACTTGAATAAGGAAAGTCAACCCGGAGTTGACTATTTGGTTAGAGGGCTCGGAATCCAATTCTGATGATTCGGTTAGTTCCGGGAGGTGATTTGTGACTTAAGGGAGCGATCGGAATTGAATTTGGAGGTCCGGTGTAGAAATAGGCTTGAATTGGCTAAGGTTGAATTTTGGCGAAATCCGAACGGTAGGTGAGATTTTGATCCGGGGGTCGGAATGAAATTCCGACAGTTGCAGTAGCTCCGTTAGGTGATTTTGGATGTGCCTGCAAAATTTCAGGTCATTCGGACGTCGTTTAGTCGGGTTTTTGATTGAATGCGTGATTCGGAAAGTTTTAAGGAATTTAGGCTTGAATCCGTGTGTAATTGGTGATTTTGATGTTTAGGATGGTGTTTTTATGATGGGAACAAGTTCGTATCGTGTTTTGGAGTATGTTGGTGGTTTTCGTTTGGGGTCCCGGGGGCCCCGGGATGAATTCGGGGGTCCAAACGGACCAATTTGTGCCAAAAGGCACTGCTGTTCTGCTGCAATAATTGCAGAGAATTTTTGCTCTCTGCGATCGCGAAGTTTTGAATGCGATCGCGTAAGGCAGCGTTTGGGTGTATCGCGATCGCGTGGTGATGTCCGCGATCGCGTAGGTCAATGTCGGAATGCAGTGCGATCGCGTTTGGGTTCACGCGATCGCGTAAGGTCAAGTCCGGATGCAATGCGATCGCGTGGTTGGACTTGCGATCGCGTAGGGATCTTTTGTTGTTCACTGCGATCGCGTGCCAAAGGCTGCGATCGCGTAGAGGAAAAATCAGGCCCCAAGGATTTGTGCATCGCGATCGCGAGCCCAGTGCTGCGATCGCGTAGGGTTAATTGGCCTGGCAGTGAGTTTAAGTTCAGAACAGAACCAGTCGCGGGTTTCATACCCCAAAACGCCATTTTTGAGTTCCAAGAGAAGAAATTGACGGGAATTGCTGGGAATTCATCGGGGATTCGTCGGAGGTAAGTTTTGTGGCTTAATTACATCATTTTAACATGAAATCCTTGGTTAAATTTTCTGTAAATGGAAGATTAAAGGTGGGTTTGAGCCCTAGGCCTAAATTGAAGAAAAACACCAATTTGAGTGGGCAAATGGAGTCCGATTTTGGTAAATTTTATATGCCTAGACTCGTATCGAGATGAGGATTCCGAATATGTGACTTTTGTAATTTTTCGACAAGCGTACTGAAAGTCGGGTTTTGACAACTTTGGGAATTTTGATGTAAATTGAGTTATATTGATTGGGTGTCGTCCCATTGGCCTAATTTGTTGTGTTTCTACTGTATTTGATCAGATTCTACGCGTGCGGAGCTTGATTCTCGTGGCAAGTGCATCGCGGAGTAGTCGTCGTGCCGTATTGAGGTGAGTAATAGATGTGGGTGATGACCAGCGGGTTCGAAACCCCGGTATACCACTTTGTGACGCTGTATAGCGGCGAGACACGTACTCTCTTGTGAGTGCGGGGTCGATTGTGATTGGGGACTATGGCTTAGTCCGACTTGTTGATACTGTGTTATGACATTGGCTATTCTTGAGCCGTCGAACCTCCTTCTCGAATGGTTGCATACTATATATTGAGATATTGGCCACTCTTGAGCCGAGGAACCCCCTTCTTGGGCGGTTGAGTATACTTGTGGGCCGTGAGCCAGTTATTGGATCCCGCGAGGATCGTTATCATTGTCTTATCATATTGACATGTTAGTTACTACCGATCCGTAGCTATTTCTGTTATCATGCTATTTCCAATCTCTGGAACTTGGTATTACTGTTTTCCAACTAAAAAATGATGAAAAGGTTTTCAAAACTACTTTTGAGCCTGCGAGGCTGTATTTGCATATTAGCTGACTAGTAGTGGATCGGGCTGCGCGCCGCAGTGGTATATATATGTTGGATCGGACTGCACGCCACAGTGATATTGTGCTTGGGCTGTAGGAGCCCCTCCGGAGTCTGAACCCCTACAGTGAGCACGAGTACCCAAATTAGATCGGGCTACGCGCCATAGCGGACATATCATGCATTGCATTGCATTTAGCTACATCTGCTAGCTGTTATACTGTTTTGCTGTACTTGTTGGTACAGGTACAGTTGATATTGATTCTATGACAGGGTATTTGAGTACAGCTTTACATAGTGCTTTATTGCAGATTTCTTATCTGCGCTGTCTTACCCCTGTTTATTACCACTGAGTCTGGCAGTACTCATTTTACTCCTTGCACCTTGTGTGCAGATCCAGGTACCTCTCAGCAGTGATCCAGTAGTTGTGCGAGGCGATGTCTGTGGGATATACGAGGTAGCTGCAGAGTCCGCAGGACCCGATATTCCTTCTTACTGTCTCTTGATTTTGTATTGACTTTTCTTTCCGCACTTGGTACCTTGTAAACTTTTATACACTCATGTTCAGTAGAGGCTCATGACTCTTGACCCTTCGGTCTATGGGAGTTGATGTATTATGGGACTTGGTTCCCCGTTTTCGTTATATGTATCGCTATTGCTTCATGATTTGATATGCCTAAATGGGTTAAAGAGAGCTTCTAGCTTTGTTATGGTTACTGATTGGTCAGGCTGGCTTAGCAATGTGCTGGGCGCCATCACGACCGGATTTGGGGTCGTGACAATATCGTAGTTGTTATTTAGTAATTGACCGTCTATGAATATGATTTCATTCAAATACTAGGACGCATCGGCCTACGACAACCACATAAGTCCATTGGACTAATACAATTGTAGTCATAACAGATTGGGAGTAATGTCATACGTTCATACCAGGACGCATCGGCCTACGACAACCACATAACAGATTGGGAGTAATGTCATACGTTCATACTAGGACGCATAGGTAATCATATTAGTAAATAACAACCAATACGATTTATGATTTCATTCATATTATAGGACGCATCGGCCTACGACAACCAAATAAGTCCATTGGACTAATACGATTGTAGTCATAGGACCTTCCATTTATATATCGTGGTTGTTATTTAGTTATTGACCGTGAATGAATATGATTTCATCCATATACTCGGACGCATCTGCCTACGACAACCACATAAGTCCATTTGACTAATACAATTGTAGTCATAGGAACTTCCGTTTATATATCGTGGTTGTTATTTAGTAATTGACCGTAGATGAATATGATTTCATTCATATACTAGGACGCATCGGCCTACGACAACTACATAAGTCTATTGGACTAATACGATTGTAGTCATAGGAACTTCCGTTTATGTATCATGGTTGTTATTTAGTAATTGACCATCTATGAATATGATTTCATTCATATACTAGGACGCATCGGCCTACGACAACCACATAAGTCCATTGGACTAATACAATTGTAGTCATAACAGACTGGGAGTAATGTCATACGTTCATACTAGGTATGTCGTTAGTGAGATACGTAGGCAACCCTTGACGGGTCCAACCACCCCTTTCAAAAAATGACCAAAAAATGTCGAATTTTTAGTTCTCAATAAATGAAAGTGATGTTGTTCTTGAAAATAGCCGAATGTTTCGAAAGGACGCCGGAAGGTTATTTTTACAAAAATAGTCGTTTTGAAGTCATATCTTTTCCTTTTTAAATAATAGCCTTGAAGTTCTCAAATGAAATATGGAAAGGTTAATTCTTTCAAAATAATGAAAAATTATCTTTGAAAAATATTTTCCTTTTATGAATAAAATTGCCTTTAATAAATGTGCATGATGAGCACATGTTCATACTAGGACTAATACGTTCATTGCGGATTGGCTAAATTATATCCTTCAAAGTTCTCTCTTGAGCCATATCGTGGTTGTTATTTAGTAATTGACCATTTATGAATATGGTTAGTACGGGTTTGAAGTTCCTATGAATATGATTTCATTCATATACTAGGACGCATCGGCCTACGACCACTACAAGAAAAGTGCCATTTACATGGAAATTTTTTTAGGGATTTTAATATAAAATTTGCAGGTAAAATATTTACCTGGGGATTTTCATGCAAACGCAAATCCGCAAGAATAAAGGTCGTGGGTAATTGATACATGCGAATTTTAAATTCTCCAGGTAATTACCTGGGGAAAAATTGGTCGCAGATGCATTACCTGGAAATGTTAAATCCCTATGTAAATTACTTGCGGATTTTTTCGCAAGAAATACCAAAAAATCGTAGTAAAATTTGGTAAAAAATCGTTAAAGAAAGGAATTTTCCTAGGGATTTTCATGGCAAATATTGGCATGTAATTCCGCAGCAAAACCTGGAAATAAATTTGCAAAAAATATTCAATAAAATTTTCGTGGAAAAACGGATTTTTGTGGGAATTTGATGTGATAATTTCGTATGATAATTCCTAACAAAATCCTCATGTGTATATTTGCAGGTAAATTTCCAACAAAAGATTAATCTGCTTCAGGGCACTTCCCAATGAAAATTAACAAATAACTAGTACATTTTTCAAAAGCAAATTTTTTTGTATTTAGTCCCAAATTATATTCCACACTAATCAATTAACATATAATATTCATTCTTTTTTTTTTTCAAACAAACGACTCTCCACAAATCTGAAGTAATATATAGCCAAAATATGATCCATAAATTAATAATTAATAATGCATAATTCCTAGATGAACAAAAATTAAAAGTCTAAATTGTAAATCTTAAATAATACTAACGAGTATCTCAATCATAATCATACTTAGTATCTCAATCATAATCTTACACATCTATCAAGTTGTTGTTATTATCATTATCACATTGGTAATCTCGATTGTCTTCCGAAGATGATGATTGTGCATTCGAAGATGATGCCGGGTAACCCACATGCTTTATCAGTGCTGCTAATTTCTCATTTGTGTCACCTAACTCCTTCCTCATTTTTTTGTTTTGGCGTCTCATATTTTTATTTTGGTGCCTCGTCTCTTCATTTTCGCGTTGTGCTTCTTCCAACTGATTATATAACTCAGCATTTAACGCATGAATTTTCGTTCTAGTCCGATCATCAACTTCTTCTGACACATTAGATGTTGTTTGCTTAGTCACTTTTACGGATCGACCCAATGAGCCAAGACCTGCAAATCTTCCTTTTTTCTTTCCACCAACTGATAGCACCCAAATATCCATTTCACTTAATTGAGAAAGCTCGCTAGCTGAATTAGTTTCTCCATCAACAGATGCACTTTGGGAAGCTAATAATTATTCTTTCTTTTTTTCAAAATTCATCTGCACAAAAACATTGAAACAAAGACTAGTGATTTGCATTAAAACAAATATTAGTGCTTCTATTTGGGAGTGTAGTGCGGAAAATAAGGTATTCCTATATACCTGAGTGGGTGTAGCTGCAGTTTCACTAATTTGGTTTTATTACAATTTTCATATTTGGAAAATGGTCACTCAATGAGACAAATGAACACCTCTTTGTCCAATGTAGACTCTCAAAGAAGATACAACTTTTCCAACTGTATGGATCCAATATCAACAGTGAAAATTGAAAATACTAAGGAATGAGGGCATTGCTGCAAATAGGCGCGGAGAGAAAATAGCTATCATGGGTCCTGATCATTCAAAAAGTCCTAATCAATTTTGTAACGATCCGGCCCGTCGTTACAGGAATTACCACCCCGTTACCTTGCATTTAGGTGTTGTATGCTTTTATATCAGTGTTAGAACCTATCGGGTGAGTTAGGAGTGAATTGAATTGAAAATGAAGCAAATAGCATGTTTGAAGGAAGTTTGAATGTGAAAAGTCAACCTAGAGTTGACTATTAAGTTAGAGTGCTCGAAATCGGGTTCTGATGATTCGACTAGTTTCGGGGGATCATTTATGACTTAGGAGAGCAATCAGAATTGAATTTGGAGGTCCGGTGTAGTTTTAGGCTTGAATTGGCGAATGTTGAATTTTGGCAAAAACCGGACGGTAGGTGAGATTTGATCTGGGGGTCGGAATGGAATTTCGACAATTTCTGTAGCTTCTTTATGTGATTTTGGATATGTCCGCAAAGTTTCAGGTCATTCGGACGTCGTTCGGTCGGGTTTTTGATCGAATGTTAGTTTCGGAAGTTTTGAAGAAACTTAGGCTTGAATCCGTATGTAATTGGTGATTTTGATGTTTAGGATGGTGTTTTTATGCTTGGAACAAGTTCGTATCATGTTTTGGAGTATGTTGGATGTTTTCGTTGGGGTCCCGAGGGCCTCGGGGTGAATCCGGACCATCATCCGGCAATTTTTGGAACTTGGAAGTCTGCTGTAAATTGCAGACCACTGTGCAAAAATTAAGCCATCGCGTTCACGAGGGCAAGGCCCGCGTTCGCGTAGGCTGGGGCATATTGGTCATCGCGTTCGCGTAGGACGGTAACGCGTTCGCATAAGAGGAAGTTGGAACGCATCGCGTTCGCGTGGAATAAGGCCGCGTTCGCAAAGGAGGAATAGGCGAATCCACGCGTTCGCGTAGAGGAAAAGTCCGGAGGCTGGGGAGTTGACCTTCGCGGACGCGTGACTGTGTGTCGCGTTCGCGATGAAGGAACAGAGCAAGGCATCGCGTTCGCGTGAAGGGCATCGCGAACACGAAGAGCAAATTTGTCTGGCAGTGAAATTAAATTGCAGAACAGAGGGCTCACGGGTTTCACATCCCAAATCATAATTTTGAGCCCTAGAGAGAAGAAATCATGGGAAAACGCTGAGAATTCATCGGGTATTCATCGGATGTAAATTTCTTGACTCAAAAACATCATTTTATGGTAGAATTAACATCAATCTTCATGAATTTGGGTAGAAATTGTGAAGGATTGTGGCCTAGAAATTTAAAACGAAAATTTGGATTTTGAAAGGCCAATCTAACTCCGATTTTGGTAAATTTTATATGTATGGACTCGTGGCGAGACGAGGGTTCTGGAAATATGAGTTTCGAAATTTTTCGAGATGTGGGCGCGGGGCTCGGGTTTTGCCAATTTCGTGATTTTTGATATTTTTCGAGTTCTTTCGATTGGGTTATGTTCCATTAGCCTATTTTGATATATTTGTACTGATTTTGGCTAGTTTTGACGTGCGTGGATGCCGGTTCGAGGAGTTAAGGAATCGAGGGCATGAGTTTTCGCCTGTTAGAGGTGGGTAATACTTGTAAATGATGTCCTGAGGGTTAGTAAACCCCGGACTTGCACATCTTAGTGCTGTGTTGAGGTGACTTGCACGCCGGATAACGGGCGTGGGGTAGAGCACCATTGGGGATTGTGACTTGGTCCGTCCGCATAATAATAATAATAATAATACTTAATTGTTGAAATGAATTGGACTAATTATCATGCTTGGGCTTCGTGCCGATTATTTGAATCCTTCAGGGATTGGTATCATTGTCTTGATAACACTATGCATATTTTTATCTTAATTTAAGGTTTTAAATGATATTTTTGCTATTCAGCATTTTAATAAGGTTATGAAAAACTTGAACACGGTCTTAATGACATTTTTAGCTATGAGCTAATATGATATTATTGCCCGTGGGGTTTTCTTGATTATGTGTTAGACTGATCGGGGCCGAGGGTCATATGTTAGGGCATGGCATTTTATGTGAGCATATGCATACACATGCATGGATTGGACTGCACGCCGCAGTGGTATACGGATCGGGCTGCGCACCGCAACGGGTGTGATATTAATATTCTGCTTGGGCTGTAGAGCCCCTCCGGAGTCTGACCCCCACAGTAAGCATGGGTACCCAAAAGGATCGAGCTACACGCCGTAGCGGTCATATGCATTGCATGGCATACATACATTGGTTTACGTGTACTACGTGGCATAACATTTAACACTCATACATTACTGGCACATATGCATTAGTTGCCTTATTGACCAGATCTCCTGGTGTAAATTGATAAGGAGTGCTGAGCCCGAGGGCTGATTTGAGTGCGGACTTGCACTGTTTGAGATTGTTCCAGGTATGTGTATGTTATCATGAAAGAAAGTAGCTAAAATTGACATTTCTAATAATCTATTCACATATGCTAGGAAAGAAATAAAATGATAGTATTTTGAAGTTTAATGATAGTTCTGTATTGTGTAGCAAGAGATAGTGCCTTACGTGGTTTTCTTCCCTTCAGCTGAGTTGGAAGTACTCACGCCCGACTCCCTGCACCTTGTGTGTAGATCCAGGTACATCACAGTAGAGCAGATTCTATTGCGGCTCGGGAGTGCTTTTGGACAGTCGAGGTAGCTGCCAGCATTCGCAGGACCTGATTCTCCAGCTTGTCTATATTTTGTTCTGACCATTTCCCCACTGGTGCACAATTATATTCACTATTTACACTTTGTATATGTCACGACCCAAATCCAGTCGTGATGGCGCCCAACAATCAAGCTAGGCCAGCCAAACCAACAATTTAATTATAACACAATACCAGTCCACAAATGGACAACCCAAGAAGAATATACGAGT
>JASVEL010004523.1:0-30162 GCA_032618575.1 Nicotiana noctiflora
GCTTGGGCTGTAGAGCCCCTCCGGAGTCTGACCCCCACAGTAAGCATGGGTACCCAAAAGGATCGAGCTACACGCCGTAGCGGTCATATGCATTGCATGGCATACATACATTGGTTTACGTGTACTACGTGGCATAACATTTAACACTCATACATTACTGGCACATATGCATTAGTTGCCTTATTGACCAGATCTCCTGGTGTAAATTGATCAGGAGTGCTGAGCCCGAAGGGCTGATTTGAGTGCGGACTTGCATCGCTTGAGATTGTATCCAGGTATTGGTATATTATTATGAAAGAAAGTAGCTAAAATTGAGATTTTCTAAATAATCTACTCACATATGCTTGAAAGGAATAAAAAGATAGTTCTGTATTGTGTAGCATGAGATAGTGCCTATCGTGGTTTTCTTCCCTTCAGCATTATTTACTTTTATTACTGCTGAGTTGGAAGTACTCACACCCGACTCCCTGCACCTTGTGTGTAGATCCGGGTACATCACAGTAGAGCAGATTCTATTGTGGCTCGGGAGTGCTTTTGGACAGTCGAGGTAGCTGCCAGCATTCGCAGGACCTGATTCTCCAGCTTGTCTATATTTTGTTCTGACCATTTCCCCACTGGTGCACAATTATATTCACTATTTACACTTTGTATATGTCACGACCCAAATCCAGTCGTGATGGCGCCCAACAATCAAGCTAGGCCAGCCAAACCAACAATTTAATTATAACACAATACCAGTCCACAAATGGACAACCCAAGAAGAATATACGAGTTTAAGAACTCCAATAATAATAATACTGAACAAAAGTACTGACACTCCCAAAGATCCGGAGTCACAAGTCTAGAGCCTCTAACAAAACCCAATAGGAAATAGAGAGTACGATATAGAAGTACTCAAGTCCGAATACAAAATATACAATAACAACTGGAATGAGAGGAGAAGCTAGGCTCTGCGAACGTAGGCAGCTACCTCAGCAACTCGATGTGACAATGTAAACGCTGGAGATGTCCGTCTCCTGCTCCTGTGTACCTGAGTCTGCACACAAAAGGTGCAGGGAGTAGGGGTGAGTACTAAGTACTCAGTGAGTAACAAATATATATATGTAGGTGACAGTAAGAAATCCACAAAATACCACAATATGAAGCTACACTACAATCCGAATCTCCTACGAACTAGCAACAATAATACAATACGGCTACCACAGAGTAATTCAACAAATACGGATGCAATGCAATGCACATAAGCGCTACGGCGTGTAGCCGATCCCATTTAACGTCGACGGCGCTCACCGGGGGTGTGTACGGATTCCGGAGGGGCTCCTACGGCCCAGGCGCAATACTTCTTGCGGCGTGCGGTCCGATCCTCGTATCAACCACTTCCGCGGCGTGCGGCCCGATCCCATACTCGGTCCACAATAAGCAATTTAAGTCACAAAACAATTCATTTTCCTTAATTCCGGTTCTCAATTCATAATTTATGAAAAATGCTTTAACTTTATTAAGTTTGTAAAAGCCGGTGACTTAGCATTTCAAAAGTGTGATTTCAATTTCTAGGACTGAGATCAATGATTTAAGCAATTATAGCTATCACATAAATATTGTCCTCTAAGGACGCTACAGATCGGCACAAGGCCCCAAACAAGGCTTACAGCCCACAAATATAGCAAATACGGTGTATTTCCAACACTAACCACATATTATTCATTTCCGGGATGGACCAAGTCTCAATCCCCAATCACAATCAATCCCGCACCTGCCACGGTGTGCGAGCCACGCCCTATTAGCGTCACAATGTGCTAAGCCGGGGTTTCGAACCCTCAGGCTACCATATACACAAACTACTCACCTCTAGCCGGTCGTCGAATCGTCCGCGATGCCTTTTCCTTTGAATTTCGTTGCCTCGTGTGTAGAATCTAGTCAAATAACAATAATTATATCAAATACGGGTCAAAGAATCATAACCCACTTCAATTTATATGAAATTCGCAAAATTACACTAAGTTGGTAAAACCCGACCCCGGGCCCCACTGCTCGGAAAATTCCGAAATTAGTACCAACGCGTTCCTTATCTCGCCACGAGTCCGTGCATATAAAATTTATCGAAATCGGAGTTCAAATGGCCTCCCAAATCCAAAAATCCCGTTTTCAATAATTTAGGCCACATTTCTTCAAGATTTCAACCCAATTTCATGAAGATTGATGTTAATACTACCATAAATTGATGTTTTTGAGTCAAGAATCTTACCTCAGACGAATACCCGATGACTTCTCAGTGATTTCCTCGAGTTTTCTTCTCTCTAGGGCTCAAATGTGTGTTTTGGGTTAATGAACCCGTAACTCTCTGTTTCTGGATTAAATTCACTGCCAGACACCATTGTTCATCGCGTTCGCGTGACCCTCTACGCGTTCGCGATGAACAAACCAACCTTACTCTTCGCGAACGCGACGCTGGCCACGCGTTCGCGATGCTCAAATCCTGTAACCCTTCGCGGACGCGACTCATCCCACGCGTTTGCGATGTTCAAACTCCCAGCCACCCGGATTTCTTCCACGCGTTCGCGATGGACCTCCCGCGAACGCGAAGCACAACATCACGACCCTACGCGAACGCGACCCAAGCAACGCGTTCGCGATGCTTAACACCCCAGACCTACGCGAACGCGACGCCTTCTCCCGCGAACGCGATGCACAAAAAGCCTTGGCCTTCGCGAACGCGACACTGGTCACGCGAACGCGAAGGCTTAAGGACCCTGGCAGAACCTGCAGTTTTCTGCAGAATTTTTCCAAGTTCTAATTGCCCGGTTGATGGTCCGAATCCATCCCGAGGCCCCCGGGACCCCAACGAAAACCACCGACATACCCCAAAACATGATACGGACTTGTTCCAATCATAAAAACACCATACTAAACATCAAAATCACCAATTAACCACGGATTCAAGCCTAAGTTTCTTCAAAACTTTCAAAACTAACATTCAACCCAAAACCCGATCAAACGATGTCCGAATGACCTGAAAATTTGCAGAAATATCCAAAATCACATAACGAAGCTACAGAAATTGTCGGAATTCCATTCCGACCCCCGGATCAAAATATCACCTACCATCCGGTTTTCGCCAAAATTCGACATTCGCCAATTCAAGCTTAAAACTACACCGGACCTCCGAATTCAATTCCGATTGTTCTCCTAAGTCATAATTGATCCCCCGGAACTAGTCGAATCATCAGAATCCGGTTTCGAGCACTCTAACTCAATAGTCAACTCTTGGTTGACTTTTCATATTCAAGCTTTCTTCAAACATGCTATTTGTTGCATTTTCAATCCAAATCACTCCAAACCTTGGGCTTAACTTTCCTTTCTTTCCAAACCTCATAACACCCTTCATAGGCGAAACTTTCAGCAACACCTTCTCACCTACTGAATAAGACACATCTCGGACCTTCCGGTCTGCATAACTCTTCTGACGCGACTGAGATGTGCGAAGTCTCTCCTGAATCACCTTCACCTTATCTAAGGCATCTTGGACTAACTCTGTCCCTAACAACCTAGCCTCGCCGGGCTCGAACCAACCAACTGGAGACCTACACCGTCTCCCATATAAAGCTTCATACGGTGCCATCTGAATGTTGGACTGATAGCTATTATTGTAAGCAAACTCCGCCAAAGGCAAATAATCAGCCCATGAACCACCAAAATCAATGACACAAGCACGCAACATGTCCTCCAATATCTGAATAGTACGCTCAGACTGCCCATCCGTCTGTGGATGAAATGCTGTGCTCAGCTCTACTGTGAACCCAACTCTCGCTGAAATGTCCTCCAGAACTGAGAAGTGAACTGGGTACCTCTGTCTGATATAATGGAGATAGGAACTCCATGCAATCTCACTATCTCACGGATGAATATCTCTGCCAACCGCTCCGAGGTATAGGTAGTACACACTGGGATGAAGTGAGCTGACTTAGTCAACCTATCCACCACCACCCAAACTGAATAAAACTTCCTCGATGTCCGAGGGAGTCCACTAACAAAGTCCATAGTTATTCTTTCCCACTTCCACTCCGGAATATCAATACGCTGGAATACACCACCAGGTCTCTGATGCTCATACTTGACCTGCTGACAGTTTAGACACCGAGCCACAGGGCTCACAATATCTTTCTTCATCTTTCTCCACCAGTAATGTTGCTTCAAATCCCGATACATCTTCGCGGCTCCTGGATGAATAGAATACCGCGAGCCTGTGGGCCTCCTCCAATATCAACTCACGAAGGCCATCGACATTGGGCACGCATATCCGGCCTTGCATCCGCAATACACCATCACTATCAATAGTGACATCTCTGGCATCATCATGCTGAACTCTGTCCTTAAGGACAAGTAAGTGTGGATCATCATACTGGCGCTCTCGAATACGATCATATAAAGAAGAACGAGCTACTACACAAGCCATCACCCGGCTGGGCTCAGAAATATCCAGCCTTACCATCTGATTAGCTAACGCCTGAACATCAACTGCTAGGGGTCTCTCCCCAACTGGAATATACGCCAAACTGCCCATACTAATAGCCTTCCGGCTCAATGCATCAACCACTACATTGGCTTTCCCGGGATGATACAAGATAGTAATATCATAGTCTTTAAGCAATTCAAGCCATCTCCGCTGCCTCAAATTTAGATCTTTTTGCTTAAACAAATGCTGAAGGCTGCGGTGGTCCGTATATACATCACAAGATACACCATATAGATAATGCCTCCAAATCTTCAAGGCATGAACAATAGCAGCTAACTCCAAATCATGAACAGGGTAGTTCTTCTCGTGGGGCTTTAGCTGACGAGAAGCATATGCAATAACTCTACCCTCCTGCATCAACACACAACCGAGTCCAACTCTGGAAGCATCACAATACACCGTATATGACCCTGAGGCTGATGGCAACACAAGTACTGGAGCTGTGGTCAAAGCCTCCTTGAGCTTCTGAAAGATCTCCTTCACATCCATCAGACCACACAAATGGAGCATTCTTCTGTGTCAACTTAGTCAACGGTGAAGCAATAGATGAGAAATCCTGAACAAACCGACGATAATAGCTTGCCAAGCCGAGAAAACTCCGAATCTCTGTAGCTGAGGAAGGTCTGGGCCAATTCTGCACTGCCTCAACCTTCTGAGGATCAACCCGAATACCATCACTGGACACTATATGTCCCAAAAAACCCACGGTATCAAGCCAGAACTCACACTTAGTGAATTTTGCATAAAGCTTCTCTTCCCTCAACCTCTGCAATGCCACTCTCAAATGCTGTGCATGCTCCTCCTGGCTGCGTGAATATACCAGGATATCATCAATAAACACGATCACAAAAGAATCAAGGTACGGCCGAAATACACTATTCATCAAGTGCATGAATGCTGCTGGGGCATTAGTCAACCCGAAAGACATCACCAGGAACTCGTAGTGCCCATATCGCGTCCTGAACGCTGTCTTCATAATATCCGAGTCCCTGATCTTCAACCGATGATAGCCCGATCGAAGATCAATCTTAGAAAATACACTAGCTCCCTGGAGCTGATCAAATAGGTCCTCAATACGAGGTAATGGGTATTTATTCTTCACTGTTACCTTGTTCAGCTGCCTGTAATCAATGCACATTCTCATTGTGCCATCTTTCTTCTTTACGAACAACACCGGTGCACCCCAAGGTGACACACTCGGACGAATGAAACCCTTATCTAAGAGTTCTTGAAGCTATTCTTTCAATTCTTTTAACTCTGCTGGTGCCATGCGATAGGGAGGAATAGAAATGGGCTGAGTGCCCGGCACCAAATCAATACCAAAATCAATATCTCTAATCAGGCGGCATGCCTGGCAGGTCTGCTGGAAATACATCCGGAAACTCCCTCACAATGGGGACCGAATCAAGACCGGGTGTCTCGGCCTCAACATTTCTAATGAAGGCCAAATAAGATAAACAACCCTTGCCAATCATTCGTTGGGCCTTTATATAAGAAATCACCCTGTCGGACACATAATCAGTCAAGCCACGCCACTCGATCCTCGGATTACCTGGAATAGCTAATGTGACTGTCTTGGCATGACAGTCCAGAATCGCATGGTAAGGAGATAGCCAATCCATGCCTAGAATAACATCGAAATCTACCATGCCCGGTAGTAATAGGTCAACTCGGGTCTCCAGACCCCCAATAGTAATAATACAGGATCGATATACCTGATCCACAACAACAGTATCCCCCACTGGGGTAGACACATGTACGGGCAAAGCAAGGATACCATGAATCATACCCAAATGATGTGCAAAGTAAGTAGAGACATAAGAATTGGTGGATCCGGGATCAAATAAGACAGAAGCATCCCTGTGGCATACTGAGATAATACCTGAAATGACCGCATCCGAAGCACTAGCATCCTTCCTGTCCGGAAGAGCATAGAAATGAGCCTGGCCTCCACCAGTACGATCCTCACCCCTAGGGCGACCTCTGGATACCTGGCCACCAGTCCTAGCCGACTGTGCTGGCGCTGAAGAAACAGGAGTAGAAGACGAAGGCTGATCCCTCCGCTGAGACCGCTTACGAAGCCACTGAGGACACTCTCTCCTGATATGGCCCAAATCACCGCACTCAAAGCAATGGCCTGAAGATGGGAGAAGGGGCTGCTGAGGACCCCTCGCTACCGATGAATCCTGTGCTGAGGAAACAGGAGCAGAGCTATGAGCTGGAAGAGCACTCAGTGCAGGCTGACTCTGCTGGCGGCTCTGCTGACCCTGATAACCCTACTGGCCTTGACGACCATGATCAGATGAAACCCCACTGGACTCTGTACGTCCAGACTGATGAGATCTGAAGGAGCGACCTCTGCTATGCTGAAATTGGCCCCTAGACGGAGCACCACTGTAGCTGCCAGTACCACGAGGCCTCTTAGCCTCTCTCTCCTCTCGCTCTCTGCGGCGATCTGTCTCAATGTGACGGGCAGCATCAACCACCTCCTCAAAGGTAACTGCCGAAACTCTCTCCCTGGTCATCAATATGCGGATGGGATAAATAAGACCATCGATAAATCTCCGAATCCTTTCTCTGTCTGTAGGAACCATCCACATGGCATGACGGGCCAGCTGTGTGAATCTCATCTCGTACTGGTTAACTGTCATTTCTCCCTGCTTCAACCACTCGAACTGACGTCGCAGCTCCTCTCTCTGAGACTGAGGCACGTACTTCTCCAAAAATACCGTGGAGAACTGCTGCCAAGTGAGGGGCACTGCCCCAGCGGGCCTACGCCTCTCAAAATCCTCCCGCCACTGGAAAGCTGCACCTGTGAACTGGAAAGTGGTGAATGAAACACCGCTGGACTCCAAAATTCCTGTCGTCCGAAGCATATGCTGACACTTGTCAAGAAATCCCTAGGCATCTTCGCCCTGAGCACCACTGAAGACTAGATGCTGGAGCCTACTAAACCTCTCAAGGCGATGCTGCTTGTCATTTGGCATAGCCGGAACCACATAGCTTGGGGCTGGTACAACTGGAGCAACTGGAGCTACCGACTAAGTTGGGGCTGCTCCCGATGTCTGCAATCCTTGAACAACCTGCTCAGATGTCCGAGCAGCGGGGGTTTGATGACCTCCCTCGATCTGTGAGGTAGCTGCTGCAATAGTGGCTGATACTGCCAGAGCTAGGCCTGTGCAAATGGATAACATCTGAGCCAGGGCCTCTTAGAGGCCATGAATCACAATAGGTACTGTTGGGGCCTGCACAGGTGCTGCTGGAGCACCTACAGCTGGAGGTTGGTCCTGAACCGGGGCAGCTAGTGGATCTGCGCCACGTCCGTTAGCTCGTGTTCTCGCCATCTGCGAGAGAATAGAATATGGAAAGATTTAATTTCATGATAACACAAATCGCACGATATGAATTCAAGAAAATGAGGTTTTTCCTAAAGTTTATGTAGCCCTTCGAAGATAGATACGGACGTCTACGTACCGATCTGCGAAAGCCTACTAAACCGGCTCATGACTCGCGAGTCCTAATAACCTAGAGCTCTGATACCAACTTGTCACGACCCAAATCCAGTCGTGATGGCGCCCAACAATCAAGCTAGGCCAGCCAAACCAACAGTTTAATTATAACACAATACCAGTCCACAAATGGACAACCCAAGAAGAATATACGAGTTTAAGAACTCCAATAATAATAATACTGAACAAAAGTACTGACACTCCCAAAGATCCGGAGTCACAAGTCTAGAGCCTCTAACAAAACCCAACAGGAAATAGAGAGTACGATATAGAAGTACTCAAGTCTGAATACAAAATACAAATAACAACTGGAAAGGAGAGGAGAAGCTAGGTTCTGCGAACGTAGCAGCTACCTCAGCAACTCGATATGACACTGCAAACGCTCGAAATGCTTGTCTTTTTCTCCTGAGTACCTGAGTCTGCACACAAAAGGCGAGGGAGTAGGGGTGAGTACTAAGTACTCAGTGAGTAATAAATATATATAAGTAGCTGAAAATAAGAAATCCACAGATTATCACATAATGAAGCTAAACTACAGTTCGAATCTCCTACGAACTAGCATCAACAATACAATACAGCTACCACAGAATAATTCAACAAATAAAGATGCAGTGCAATGCACATAACTGCTACGGCGTGTAGCCCGATCCCATTTAACGTCGACGGCGCTCACTGGGGGTGTGTACAGACTCCGGAGGGGCTCCTACAGCCCAAGCGCAATACTGCTGCGGCGTGCAGCCCGATCCACATATCAACCACTGCGGCGTGCAGCCCGATCCCATACTCAGTCCACAATAAGCAATTAAGTCACAAAACAATTCATTTTCCTTAATTCCAGTTCTCAAATCATAATTTATGAAAAATACTTTAACTTTATTAAATTTGTAAAAGCCGGTGACTTAGCATTTCAAAAGTGTGATTTCAATTTTTCAGGACCGAGATCGGTGATTTAAGCAATTATAGCTATCACATAAATATTGTCCTCTAAGGACGCTACAGATCGGCACAAGGCCCCAAACAAGGCTTACAACCCACAAATATAGCAAATACAGTGTATTTCCAACACTAACCACATATTATTCATTTTCGGGATGGACCAAGTCTCAATCCCCAATCACAATCAATCCCGCACCTGCCACGGTGTGCGAGCCACGCCCTATTAGCGTCACAATGTGCTAAGCCGGGGTTTCGAACCCTCAGGCTACAATATACACAAACTACTCACCTCTAGCCGGTCGTAGACTCGTCCGCAATGCCCTTTCCTTTGAATTTCGTTGCCTCGTGTGTAGAATCTAGTCAAATAACAATAATTATATCAAATACGGGTCAAAGAATCATAACCCACTTCAATTTATATGAAATTCGCAAAATTACACTAAGTTGGTAAAACCCGACCCCGGGCCCCACTGCTCGGAAAATTCCGAAATTAGTACCAACGCGTTCCTTATCTCGCCACGAGTCCGTGCATATAAAATTTATCGAAATCGGAGTTCAAATGGCCTCCCAAATCCAAAAATCCCGTTTTCAATAATTTAGGCCACATTTCTTCAAGATTTCAACCCAATTTCATGAAGATTGATGTTAATACTACCATAAATTGATGTTTTTGAGTCAAGAATCTTACCTCCGACAATACCCGATGACTTCTCAGTGATTTCCTCGAGTTTTCTTCTCTCTAGGGCTCAAATGTGTGTTTTGGGGGTGTAAACCCGTAACTCTCTGTTTCTGGATTTTTATTCACTGCCAGACACCATTGTTCATCGCGTTCGCGTGACCCTCTACGCGTTCGCGATGAACAAACCAACCTTACTCTTCGCGAACGCGACGCTGGCCACGCGTTCGCGATGCTCAAATCCTGTAACCCTTCGCGGACGCGGCTCATCCCACGCGTTCGCGATGTTCAAACTCCCAGCCACCCGGATTTCTTCTACGCGTTCGCGATGGACCTCCCGCGAACGCGAAGCACAACATCACGACCCTACGCGAACGCGACCCAAGCAACGCGTTCGCGATGCTTAACACCCCGGACCTACGCGAACGCGATGCCTTCTCCCGCGAACGCGATGCACAAAAAGGCTTGGCCTTCGCGAACGCGACACTGGTCACGCGAACGCGAAGGCTTAAGGACCTGGGCAGAACCTGCAGTTTTCTGCAGAATTTTTCCAAGTTCTAATTGCCCGGTTGATGGTCCGAATCCATCCCGAGGCCCCGGGACCCCAACGAAAACCACCAACATACCCCAAAACATGATACGGACTTGTTCCAATCATAAAAACACCATACTAAACATCAAAATCACCAATTAACCACGGATTCAAGCCTAAGTTTCTTCAAAACTTTCAAAACTAACATTCAATCCAAAACCCGATCAAACGATGTCCGAATGACCCGAAAATTTGCAGACATATCCAAAATCACATAACGAAGCTACAGAAATTGTCGGAATTCCATTCCGACCCCCGGATCAAAATATCACCTACCATCCGGTTTTCGCCAAAATTCGACATTCGCCAATTCAAGCTTAAAACTACACCGGACCTCCGAATTCAATTCCGATTGTTCTCCTAAGTCATAATTGATCCCCCGGAACTAGTCGAATCATCCGAATCCGGTTCCGAGCACTCTAACTCAATAGTCAACTCTTGGTTGACTTTTCATATTCAAGCTTTCTTCAAACATGCTATTTGTTGCATTTTCAATCCAAATCACTCCTAACTCACCCGATATACTCTAATACTGTTTTAAAAGCATAATATATGCAAGGTAACGGGGTGGAAATTCCAGTAACGACAGGCCGGGTCGTTACAGTATACTCTGTAGAGGCTCATGACTCTTGACCCCTGGTCCTTGGGGAGTTGTTATTGTTTTTGGGATGTGATCCCTGTACTTGGTTATTCCATTACTGTTGTTTTATTTTGTTTAAGCCAAAAATGGTTTAAGTGAGCTAATAGCTCTGTGTTTCTGTTGATTGGTCAGGCTGGCTTAGTAGTGTGCTGGGCGCCATCACGACCGGATTTGGGGTCGTGACAAATTCCTTGTGAAGCAGGAAGCCTCTACAAATATTTAAGACTTACGCATATTTAGAGGTTTGTCAGGTCTGGGAAACACTAAGGAGCTATCGTTATCTGCTTCGAAGCAGTCAAAATCTCATCAGGTTCCAGCCTTTGAAGAATCTCCCAGCAGGCATGCTAAGATGCATAATACCAACTTGTGTAGTACAAAGGAAGACCTGCCATCTAGCATTGAACAAAATGGAAGTGATTTTGTTTTTGTTTCAAGTAGTGCCAGGAAATCCACTCATTCTTGTTTGTCCCGAGAAATCCCAAGGAAATTTAACCTTCCCGTGACCTCAGAACAAATTAAGACTTACGCAGGAAGTCCTGCTACTGCTGAAGCAGGTACAAGAATGAAACAGTGCAAGATGTTATATACTGAAACAGTGCAAGCTATTTGGATAAAAAGGAACCAACATCTGCCTAGTGTAGACACGTAATTTTTGACCCTCTCCGAAATTTCACCCGTTTTAGCGTAGAATATTTAATTTAGGTGTCGTATAGTTATTTCCACTAATTTTAAACTCTTTTAGATTATTTTTATCATAAAAATTGAAAAATACAAAAAGAGTTTCATTATATATTTTCTTTTTTGTTTTAACTTAAGGCCATTATTGTTTTATAGCAATATCTTTTGTTTAACTATAATTTTTACTCTTATTTTTACATGAAATAATTCAATATAAAAATGATATATAAAATATATATAGTTTCATATTATGATATATTTTACTTTAATTATTCATAATTAATTTTAAATTATTTTTATACAAAAGAAAGGTTTAAGTTTTCTTAATTGGTAGATTTTAAAAGGGTTAAAGCCCCAAAATTATGGCCCAATTTCGGGTAAGAAGGGGCCCAAGTATAGCAGCCCACCTCCCCAATCCATCTCCCATGCCCAAAGCACCATACCCGCCGGATCGACCCAGAACCCGCCCCATTTCCTCACTTAAATCACAACCATCTATCCATTTGCATCCAAAGGTCCATATTAACTCCCCCAACCCTTAACCCTTATAACAAAGAACACATAAAAAAAAAATACCCTGACAGGAGAACAAAGAGAGTCAGCCGCCAGCACCTTGAAAAAACCCTAACAGCAGAACACCAGCCGCCAGCCAACACCTAAGAGACAACCAACCACCCCCCCCCCCCTTTCTGTGATCGTCTTCTTCGACGAACCAGACGACCCCAGCCCGCCGGAAAACACACCCATCAACAGCCACCATTAGAGACCAGTCGCGCCATCTCCATTTTCTCCAAGATCAACAGTCACGGAATCCTCTCTCGTCGCCTACTACCTCTCTCCCACGACAGCTTCAATTTAAGCTACTGTCATAAAACGTGCTCATATAGTCACATGCAGAGAAAAGAGCGACGAGATAGAGAGAGTACTGAACGAGAGGGTGTGGTTCCTTTCTTCCTTCCGTTATGGAGTGTAATTGAGGTTCGAGGCTCGATGCCAGTTACTGGTTCGAGATTCCGTCCGAACGCCCATTTGTTTAGAGTTTCTGTCGTGACTGCGGTGTCGACTTTGTTTGTGTAATTGCTGAAATTTCAGTTAGTTAAAGTTTTAATTCCAGTTTCAATCTCGACTACAACATAGGGTTTAATTGAAGTTTGAATATGAAGTTCGTGTTCGGTTTCGAAATTCCGGTACCAATTTGAGTCTTTTTGTCCGAGATTATTTCTTGATTGGAGTTCGATAATCTGAGCTTCTAAAACCAAAACAAAAGGAGAAAAGGTTTAGACTGAGTTTTCCATTAAAACAATTCAAAAAAAATTGTTGTCTGTTTCTGTTGATTCAAGGAAGGTTTCTTTGTTACTTCACTGGATTTCGAGTTGGTTTTAATCTAAAATCGAAGTCAAGTATATTGTTCCTGTGCTGCTGAGTTTTGCGTTTAATTCCAGACTTCACTTGGTTGTTTTATGCAATTTCCCTGCTATTAGTCCTAGTTCGAGTTGAGTCAGCGAGGTCACT
Source organism: Nicotiana noctiflora (assembly GCA_032618575.1). Lineage (NCBI taxonomy): Eukaryota > Viridiplantae > Streptophyta > Magnoliopsida > Solanales > Solanaceae > Nicotiana > Nicotiana noctiflora. The sequence continues at coordinate 13,057 of JASVEL010004523.1, forward strand.
GTCCGAGCTTTCGATCTCAAGGTTCGTCGAGGTCGTCGAAATGGTTCACTTTTCGAGCCAGCTGCAAGCAGTAGGATTCTCTTGACGCTATCTGTTAACATTAAAATTTACTATCCTTGAGTTCCAATCCCGTTTCTCTTTTCTTAAATCCATAATTTTGCTTTGTGATTATCTGTTGATATGTTTCATTTGATGCTCTGTTTGAAGTAATCAAAGTTCGTACATGATTCATTATTGGGAATGGGACATTTATCTTAATTAGTGTTTGGAATCTAATTTGCTTGCTGTGATTGAATTGGACTATTTGAATAGATTAAAGGAGGAAGTTGAGTTAATTAGTCAAGTTGAATTAAAATGTTCACGGAAGTGAAAGTTGAAGAAAACAGAATTGTGTTTAATGTGACTCGCTTTAACACTTCTATTTAGTTATTGTTAGCTCTTTCGTTGAAAGCTAGGAATATGCAAGAAATTCAAGCCTAAGTTTCCATTCAAACTTCCGCAACCGACATTCGATCAAAAACCCGACCAAACGACCTCCGAATGACCTGAAATTTTACAGACACATCCAAAATCACCTAACGGAGCTACTGAAACTGTCAAAATTCCATTCCGACTCCCGGATAAAAATCTCACCCACCGATCGGATATCACCAAAGTTCAACTTTAGCCAATTCTAGCCTAAAACTACACCGGACCTCCAAATTCACTTCCGATCGCTCTCCTAGCTTATAAATGACCTCCCGAAGCTGACCGAATAGCAAAATACTAGCAGAAAGAACCTTTCTCATTAGCTAGAGTCTTATTCCAACACCTTAATATCCTGCCCACGGCAACTGAAGCACGCGATATACCGAACCCATCTCTCGGGTCAACCATTCATGAATCCATTTCCTTTTTAAAACTGGTACCACAATAGGTTTCAGAGCCAAACCTCGATATTACCTTTCTAACAGGCTAAGATCAAATATGCTCGTACTCATTAATGGCTCCAACGATCATTTCGATCATAACACACCACACTGGTGACATGACACCTCAGCATCGGCCTATGCCATAACGAGCACAACACAGGCTCCAATAAGAACGATCTGAACACACTCGAATCATGACAATCGACTCACACAAAAGAGCCATAATTCAAACTCCTCAATACCATCACAACACATAACCGAGACCTCGTCTCACATCATAGAATTAGGGTACCTGAATCCTCCTCGAAAGGTCATAACATCACGTGGCCTTGCCATAACTCATGATTCTATCCAAACACTATTGCTCATGGAGCACCTCAAGTCACCATGCTCAAAACGGTCAGCCACGCACATATCAAGGTCTGAACTCAAGCAATCAATCATACCTGCGGTGATACAATTAATATACGCTATCAAGTCCTAAAATGACACAACCGATGTGCTATTCCCCGAGCAATACCTAATACGGACTATTCCTCAGAAGCTAGGAAGTATTGTATACAAGGTAACATATAGGAAGCTATATTTTCCACATCACACTCTTGCGGCGCGCAACCCGTTCCAATAACATACCTGTGGCGGCATGCCACCCGATCCAGATACCATACATGTGGTGGCGTGCCACCCGATCCTGATATCATACATGTGGCAGCGGGCCACCCGATCCAGATACTATACCTGTGGCGGCGTGCCACCCGATCCATATAAAACCCTCGCAAAAGAAATGCACATAGAGTCAAGTTGCTCATTACAATAAACATATATAGCCTCAAGCTTGGCCACAAGAAATGCACCTGACAAAGTTCCTCAATACCGGAACTGAATCAATGGTAGATACCTCTGCACTGACATCCGCCACGAAGGCTCAACCGACAAAGCAATAGCTACCAGCCGTCCGCTGGTCCTAGGGTACAACTACCCTGCTGGAACATAATCTGATGCACTCTGCTACGCAATTTGTGGCATTTTTCGATATAGTCCATATCGCATTAGTCTAGACAACCTGACTTATGGCAACCAGTCTGCAATCATATATCATTATTCCAATTCATCATATCAAGTAACGAGATAACCACTAGGGCTTCCAATTTCCAATAACCGCTAAACGGTGCCGATACACACGATACACCACCACTGCATAGGCGGATTACGAGAACTTCTAGTCTCCAACACATACATATCACATGAATCACTATGCCTGATTCCACACTCCACCACACGAACACATAACACACATCAAGCATTCATTCATACTATGATAGCCAGTCAGAAATTTCCATATGCCATCAACAACTCAATTATCACCGTCAATCCAATAAGGGGATACCACAATACCATTAGATATTAACAATTTACATTACCTTGCACTTTTTGACTATATACTCTGCCAAATCACTAGAATGGTAGTACCATTTTCCTTAATCACCAGAAAGATTGATTCTCAGATTATCTGCAGCTGCCGACCCTGTTTGAGAATTTTAATAACTTCCCATATGTAGTATGAACTGATCTCCAAACCTTGAACATGTCGTTATCATCTTTCCATAACACATCGTATATACCATACTGCACCAACATACACGGAGAATTTCTATTCCTCTCCTACGCCGCAAACATCGACGCACTCAACTAGTCAAGGACCTTCATGATCCCATATAGAAGAAGAGTCATTACACATTCCATGCTTTTCACACCGATAGGAAATATACTTATTTTCAAACCATGATAAAACACATCACAACTCCTTCTTCTCATTCATTGCATAAGTTTAACTGCCAGGATTGAGTCCTTCTACCCACACCGAGTTACACAATATCTGCAAGACCCATTACTTCAATCACATACCAAGAATTAATCGTATTCCTTATCATAACGTTTCGCTTTATTAACAAGTTGATCCATCTTCCCAGTTTCCTTTCTGATTCATTCTTAATTTAATATTAGCCATTACTATAGCACCATAATACATCAACGCATGTTACCACCCGAGACTCGTACGTAAGACCACATGGTCTAAGACACATAGGCTACTGAATACTCTCTCAATGTTTCCCAGAAGTACCACATTCTACAATACATTATTTTGAAGATCTTCCTGCGATTTGAATTCGTTACCATTACCTTCCAATACGGATTACAAATAATCCCATCATTCACATAATATCACACAAGTCTTGATCTCTTCTAATGAAACTGTAAGGCCCCAGAAAATTTCGCTAAGTAATATAGGATTCTGTGGTGCCACGTAGGCTAATTATTATATTTTATGTGCTACGAACATGATGGACATCAATTAGACTTGCTAAATATGAGTATGAGTCTTATGGTAAGTGATATGAGGTCCAAATGGAAGCCCAAGTGTATGCCAAATGAGAAACTTTTCGAAAGAGGCCAAAATTCCAAATGGATTCGCACATGGCTCCACTTCAAAGGATCATATATAATTATGTATAAGATTTTATGTGGTGAATAGCATATTAAATGAAAGCCCTTTGAGTCTAGTTTCCAACGCTTCAAACCGTTCGTCATTTGGACATTCCTACACAAAGTTATGATCAAATTACCAAAGGCCGGAAAATGCTATCTTGTGCCAAATGTGCGACCGCATTCCTGTCGCATTGTTAACATTGCGGCCGCATTTCTGTCGCAAATTGAACCCGAGAAGCCCAGTTAATTCTTCTATTTTTATAACCCGATCCCATTTCAATATATAGGCTTTGGGGTTCATTTTGGGGTCATTTCTTACTGATTTTAGAGAGTGGTGAGAGCATTTTAGAGAGAGAAGGATGAACCCAACATTTAAATCATCCAAATCTTGCATCAATCTTCAAGAATCAAGAACCCAATAGCAAGTTCTTCATCTAAGAGGTAAGATTCTATACCCTAGGTTTTTAATTTCGAGTTTGGTGTATAAGATGAGTTATTGAGGTATGATTCTTGGGTATATTAGTATTGTGTATACATTCATGTACAACTTAGGTTTATGGGAAGATTTTTGAACATAAATAAGTAAAGATTGGGTTAGGGAATGAAAGAAGTCTTGAAAAGGGGATTCGAAATCAAGATGCTCAACTAGTGTTTGATAAAATGTTCAAATGAGCTAGTTTCATGAATATTTTTCTAATATGTGTTTAATTTTGTTATGTCTCATAGTAGATTGGAATTGCTAGAGTTTTTGGAGTGTTGTAGTAACTTAATGAAAGCTCAATCGAGGTATGTATGGCTAATTTTGATTCTTGTAAAATCGCCCATATGTGTGAAATTGTTTGGCATGTGTTAATTTGAGAAATTGTATGTGATTCTTTGAGTCATTGTTGAGTATTCAATTGATGATTGAACTACATGTGGTATGGTATGAAATATGAATTGAAAGATGACAAGGGAATTGGAATTGGTAAAGAACTGAGAACAATTGTTGTGGTGGCATATATTGTTTCTTGTTGAAAGAGATGAAACACTTGAATTGTGGTAAATTATTGAACATACTTGTGTGTGTATTCTTGATTATGGAAACATTGTAATTTGGTTGTGATATTGGCTTGAGAAATAATTGTGAACATGAACCAACTTGTAAGTTGCTTATTTGAACTTGTTGAAATGGTGTGTAGTGCCTTATCTGCTGTTTGAAATTGTTGTGTTCTAAACTGTAAGGTGGGATCGGATTGCGCGCCGCAACATGGGGAAATAAGGTGTGGGTTAGGGTGATAAGGGTGGCCGAGGTAATAAGGGTGGTCAGGGGTAATAAGGATGGAAAGCGATCGAAATTGCTATTGAAATATGATATAAAATCATTGATGTGAAATTGTGAAAGGAGACAACAGGAGAGTTTGCAACCTGTGGGGCACTGATTGCCCCTTTGTTTGACTACTTATGTTTTACGTTATTGATTTGTGGTTGTTCTACTTGTTGATCTTAAACGTGCTTTGTGTTGTGAATTATCTGAAATGAGGAAAAATGTGGAAAACATGGTTGGCTGGCTTAATTGATTCTTGATGTAATTCATTGGCTATATTATCATCGTGATTTCTTGTTAATGGCTTGAGTTTACTTGGGACAAAGTTTGTCCATACATACCAGTACAATTCCAGTGTACTGACGTCCCTTTTGCCGGGGACGCTACATTCGTATTATGATTGTAGGTGAATCAGTAGCAGGTACTTCAGCTCATCGGCAGTAGCATCCTTCATCTTCCACTGCCCGTTTTGGTGAGCCCCTTTCCTTTCAGGGCCCTACGTGGCTCATGCCACTCTTGTTTAGACTTTATTTTGATTTGTGTAAGGTATAGCCGGAGCCTTGTTACCGGCAAATATTGTATCCTCCTTTGTAATCCTTGAGGCTCCGTAGACAGTAAACTGTGGGACTATGGCCTATGTATGTAAATGTATATGTCGGGCGTTGTAAATTGTAACTTGTTAGTAATGTTAATAATGTGGTTATGTTTGTACAATGTGAATTCGGTTATAATTGGTAAGATCTTTGGCTTATGAGTAATAAACAACACAGGGGCATCGTGTGGGATAGAAAGGCACCCAAGTCCGCTTGACTGGGGCTACCTAGTCAGGCGCCGGTCATGTCCCTCGATTTGGGGCGTGACAAACTTGGTATCAGAGTCTAAGGTTTTTAAGTGTCCTAGGATTTCTCGGAGCCGTGTCTAGTAGTGCCCTTCTTATCGGTGTGTTGTCGACCACATCATATAAGTTGGGGGCTGCACGGGCATTTAGGAATTTACCCATTTCTTTGATATTCTAGATCGTGCGATATGGCTCAAGATATGGAGCTAATTTCCTCTCTAAGTATTACCCTCAATATTGGTAATTTTGATACCATAATATGTGAATTTGAAGCATGTAAGGTGAGATTTATCTCACCATTGAGTCCAAGTGGATCACCCAAGGACTTGTTAGAAGAACGTGTTGAGCCATGGAGTGATTGGTAGAACTTGTTGTTTAGGAGAGTACCCTTGTTCCCACTAATGTTACTGCACCACCAGATCATGTAATATATCATCAATATGTACGGCTAAAACCCCATCTCTTAGATATTAAGCTTCCATGGTGTCTGCGTAAATGTTGTAGGTTTAAAATATAATTTATGCAATACCCGTTTTGTTATGTTAAGCGAATTATTGCTGTGAAAATATATGTAGGAGGCACTTCTTCATTTGTTTAATATATTATTCTTAGTAGATGAGGATATGTATAGAATGTGAACTATGTGCTAAAATGACTAGACTTCAAGTCAAGTTTAAATAGATATTTTGATGCCCAATTTTGTGAGAAAACTTGTTATGGTTGATTCTTCCAAATTGTTCTTATGTGTACCAAAAGAATTTAATTGATTGTGACTAGTTGATGGTAATATACAAAGATATTTGGAAGCAAAGAAAGTGAATGTGTAAATGTGGTAAGATTGAACTTTGGATTCTTGTTGTGATTGATACTTTACATGAATTGGTGTTGTGACCCGATGTTTGTGAAAGATGCATTCCAATATGATCAATGTGCTATTATTGACAACATAAAATGGGTGCAAGGGGTATGAATCATGCATTGAAATGTGAAGGCCTTAAATTGAAATTGAAGCAGCATATATTAAATAAAATTGTGTGAAGTCCTATGTGCATAGAGATGTTGAAATAAGTCAAATGCTTTTGAGAAACAAAATGTAGACAATGTGTCGAGAACTCGAAATGAAATTGTACCTGGTGATACTTGTGACAAGAGGGAATATGAAACATATTATGATGTTGATGTGAAATATGAGAAAATGATGTGAAATGCGAGGTAGAAGAGATTGTGTTATGAAATGTGGCCTAGTGCCAAGTCTGATGTGATAATTATGGCCCTAAGAGTCGATGGACAAATATATGTGAAAATGACATGATTCTTTTATTTGATAATGTGGTGATCATTTAAAGTGTTTGATTCGTAATTGTGATTTCCTTATTATTGTATGAAGCACATAGGTGTATAATCTGATATGTGAACCCTACGGAAGGGCTATGATATGCATCTTATAGGTATGGAACTTATGTGAAAACTATGTGATCCATTTTATTTAGTAATGTGGTGATTGTTTAAAGCTTTTGTTAAACCCTTATAATTTCTTTGTCCTTGCATAGATATGTTCTTAAAAAGAATCTAAATTACAAAACAGTTCATACACATGCACCTGCTCTTTGAATGAGACGTATTATTTACAAAGTCTCCCGAACACACTACTAGTATTTACAACCTCCTATGGAATTGAGCTCTATAATTATGTTTCTGAATTGAGTTATAGCACTTGATACTTCCCACTTGTTTTTCCTAAATTCTCAACAAAGGACTATTCCTAATTAATTTCTTACAGAAACTTTTTATTTAAATGGACAACATCTGCTCACTCGTGGCTACACATGCACCATCATAAAGTTTGTACATGTGGTGTCAAGTCCCATGCAAAGTATCCAAGATTTGTGATCCTTCTCGAGTCACTCTTTTACTTAGTTGTGTGTGGCTTATATGGCTTAATCAACCAATCTATTCTCTTACGAGTAACATCATGAAAACCTTCTTACTATCAAGAAACGTGAAAGCATGCATCTACACTTATCCTACAAGTACATGTCAATTGAAATGGTCACTGTGTGCATAAAGTTTTTTTGAAAATTGAGATCCTCATATCCCATCATAGGAAGACCTTCTGTCACCATAATTTTTGTTTCCACTTGAGATATCCCGTAGTAAGTAGCTCACTTGGTTTCTAATATTGTGGTTGCCCGTGATGTAGAATTGTATTGCAGTTTGGAAGATAGTATAGCGTAGGCATGTCCAACACATAACGAATGATTATTCTCTCTTCATGTCTCCACAATGTGTTAATTGTACTCCTTATTTGGTGAAGTCGTTGTGCTAGTACCCAACACTTGTACGATAACCATGAGAGAACGTGCCTTCTATGTATCACTATGACACTTCCTTTTTCAAGTCAAAACATATGGAGATCTCATCATGAACATCTGCAAACCTTCAGCGATTATTGTGCACTGTCTCATTGTGTTTGGTTTTCTTCACACCCTCAACTTCTAGAATCATGGACTATGTCATTATCATGTGTGGAGAGTTTTACTACCGTTGGTATCTCACCTTCTTGGCTAGATATGAGTGTTATTTGCCTTCTCCCTGGAGCGTCGTGTTAACTATTAGAACCATCTAACCAATTCATGATTTTGCCCCAATATCAAGATTTCCTAGCTATTGAGTTTCACTCGTGAAAGGTTGAGATTAGATGACTTAGGATTTTTGTACATATCATGAACATGTTGATTTGAATGAAAAAAAAATGGTCGTAATTTTTAATTTCCTCATATATGATCAATTACCAAGAAGTGTTAAGTTGTCTAGAATATGGTAATCTCATAAGCGATCAATTCTTTTCATCCTTATAGGCTTGTGGCATAGATTATGTACGTCAAGTAATGTTAAGAGTGTAATTCAACTTCGTGTATTTTGAATCCCATATCACATTCAAGGTGCTAGAGTATTCCTATTCGGGGTCGGCGGATTTTCCCTACACTTTAGAAAATGAGTGGTTCACGTACTTGAGTATTCCTCCTTAATGATTCCTATTTCCCATGTACTACTTACTCTTATTCCTCATTTGTGTATTAATTGAGATAGTCACAATGATTAATCATGTCAGTATTGATAGTAGTAACATTTTCTGTCTCTTAGTATACGGCATCATAAAGTACTCTACCCAATGCATTAATGGATTCCTGAAGAACTCCAACCTGATCTTGAACTCTGTTGTTCCTCATTGTATTAGATCCATTGGGAATTTTAAGTTCAGACAAGTCAATGATAAAGCTTCATAGTGTGATCACATATATATTGGATAGATAAAGTTATGGTCAGTTTATGGTATCACATCCTAGGGTAACTATTAAGGGTCATCAAGGGTTTAGTGTGAGTGTACCCCTGAAAATGTTATGTGAGCTGATAATAAAGGTAACATGACTGTATTACACGGTAGGTTGCAATAGGTGTATGATATTCCTCGTAACTGTTCCTCATGTACTTTGTGTTTCCATATGCTTATGTCTAAGAAGATAGTGATGAAAAAAAATGTGGGTATGAATTGACTTGATTGAACTATATAATCATGGAAATATCCTATATGAGCAAGACTCATGATGGCTTGACTTCATATGGACTGTTGATTGAAATGAAATTATATTCTTGTTGATGAACACCCTTGCGATTACATTAATGGCTGGTAAGGACTATTATGAACACATGATTGTTTGTTTACTATGAACTGACATCATTGATGGTATGATGCTAAGTCATGGAATTTTGAGTTATTGTTGTTATCATGAATTGCAATATCCAGTGGAGTTTAAATTGTACAGTGGAAGTTATCAAAAGGTAAAGTCAATGGATAGTTATCTCATGCAAGATGTTTATCTGTCGTCCTTGTTATGCATGTTTGGCAGTTGATATTATTTTTGAAAAGGTGTTATGACAATGCTTGTAAGTCGATAATGTCGTGTGGAAGTATAAATATGTCGTGGAAGGAAAGTACTTTCGTTTGATTGAATACCAGTTAGTTTTGACTTGGAATGTACCATATAGGTATTTTGATGTAAAACTGTGTAGTCCTTGTTCTGATATCCGTATGTTAATGTAGTTCTTATAATACTGGGATTAGGATTGTGGATATATACATTGTGGTGCTATGTACAGTTGTGGATGTGTGGTTAAGAAGATTTTGGTGATTCTCTGGCAGGTGGATAGGCCTAGTTACAAAGGAAACTCTGCCAAAATTTTTGAAAAATTTATGAGTTAGTGAAATTTTGAGACTGGAGGTAGGTTAGAAAAGAGATGTGTGATGTTAAAGTGTTTGGGAAGACTATACTCCTCATTCGAGGACGAATGATCCTAAGGGGGGGGGGGAGAATGTAAGGCCCCAGAAAATTTCGCTAAGTAATATAGGATTCTGTGGTGCCACGTAGGCTAATTATTATATTTTATGTGCTACGAACATGATGGACATCAATTAGACTTGCTAAATATGAGTATGAGTCTTATGGTAAGTGATATGAGGTCCAAATGGAAGCCCAAGTTTATGCCAAATGGGAAAATTTTCGAAAGAGGCCAAAATTCCAAATGGATTCGCACATGGCTCCACTTCAAAGGATCATATATAATTATGTATAAGGTTTTATGTGGTGAATAGCATATCAATAAAAGCCCTTTGAGTCTAGTTTCCAACGCTTCAAACCGTTCGTCATTTGGACATTCCTACACAAAGTTATGATCAAATTACCAAAGGCTGGAAAATGCTGTCTTGTGCCAAATGTGCGACCGCATTCCTGTCGCATTGTTAACATTGCGGCCGCATTTCTGTCGCAAATTGAATCCGAGAAGCCCAGTTAATTCTTCTATTTTTATAACCCGACCCCATTTCAATATATAGGCTTTGGGGTTCATTTTAGGGTCATTTCTTACTGATTTTAGAGAGTGGTGAGAAAATTTAAAAGAGAAGAGGAGGAGGAACCCAACATTTAAATCATCCAAATCTTGCATCAATCTTCAAGAATCAAGAACCCAATAGCAAGTTCTTCATCTAAGAGGTAAGATTCTATACCATAGGTTTTTAATTTCGAGTTTGGTGTATAAGATGAGTTATTGAGGTATGATTCTTGGGTATATTAGTATTGTGTATACATTCATGTACAACTTAGGTTTATGGGAAGATTTTTGAACATAAATAAGTAAATATTGGGTTAGGGAATGAAAGAAGTCTTGAAAAGGGGATTCGAAATCAAGATGCTCAACTAGTGTTTGATAAAATGTTCAAATGAGCTAGTTTCATGAATATTTTTCTAATATGTGTTTAATTTTGTTATGCCTCATAGTAGATTGGAATTGCTAGAGTTTTTGGAGTGTTGTAGTAACTTAAGGAAAGCTCAATCGAGGTATGTATGGCTATATGTGTGAAATTGTTTGGCATGTGTTAATTTGAGAAATTGTATGTGATTTTTTGATGTCATTGTTGGGTATTCAATTGATGATTGAACTACATGTGGTATGGTATGAAATATGAATTGAAAGATGACAAGGGAATTGGAATTGGTAAAGAACTGAGAACAATTGTTGTGGTGGCATATATGGTTTCTTGTTGAAAGAGATGAAACACTTGAATTGTGGTAAATTATTGAACATACTTGTGTGTGTATTCTTGATTATGGAAACATGGTAATTTGGTTGTGATATTGGCTTGAGAAATAATTGTGAACATGAACCAACTTGTAAGTTGCTTATTTGAACTTGTTGAAATTGTGTGTAGTGCCTTATCTGCTGTTTGAAATTGTTGTGTTCTAAAGTGTAAGGTGGGATCGGGTTGCGCGCCGCAACATGGTGAAATAAGGTGTGGGTTGGGGTGATAAGGGTGGCCGAGGTAATAAGGGTGGTCAGGGGTAATAAGGATGGAAAGCGATCGAAATCGCTATTGAAATATGATATAAAATCATTGATGTGAAATTGTGAAAGGAGACAACAGGAGAGTTTGCAACCTGTGGGGCACTGATTGCCCCTTTGTTTGACTACTTGTGTTTTACGTTATTGATTTGTGGTTGTTCTACTTGTTGATCTTAAACGTGCTTTGTGTTGAGAATTATCTGAAATGAGGAAAAATGTGGAAAACATGGTTGGTTGGCTTAATTGATTCTTGATGTAATTCATTGGCTGTATTATCATCGTGATTTCTTGTTAATGGCTTGAGTTTACTTGGGACAAAGTTTGTCCATACATACCAGTACAATTCCAGTGTACTGACGTCCCATTTGCCGGGGACGCTACATTCGTATTATGATTGTAGGTGAATCGATAGCAGGTACTTCAACTCATCGGCAGTAACATCCTTCATTATGCCCGTTTTGGTGAGCCCCTTTCCTTTCAGGGACCTACGTGGCTCATGCCACTCTTGTTTAGACTTTATTTTGATTTGTGTAAGGTATAGCCGGAGCCTTGTTACCGGCAAATATTGTATCCTCTTTTGTAATCCTAGAGGCTCCGTAGACAGTAAACTGTGGGACTATGGCCTATGTATGTATATGTATATGTCGGGCGTTGTAAATTGTAACTTGTTAGTAATGTTAATAATGTGGTTATGTTTGTACAATGTGAATTCAGTTATAATTGATAAGATCTTTGGCTTATGAGTAATAAACAACACAGGGGCATCGCGTGGGATAGAAAAGCACCCAGGTCCGCTTGACTGGGGCTACCTAGTCAGGCGCCGGTCATGTCCCTCGATTTGGGGCGTGACAGAAACCCACCGTCTTTAGCCACATGCACAATCTTAAGACACCTGACTGTTACAAGCAAAATCTTGAACACCGTAAAACAATTCTCCGGCGTCGTTCACTCTTATTCAGCTATAATTCAACTGTCTTATTCAACAGAATCACTCGTGCCTTGCTAGAACTCTGACATCGCAGAACATGATCACATACAGATACAATTAGCTATCCTTCCTTCCTATGCACCGAACATTCTTCACCAACAGTGGTTCAAAACGTCCCAGTATTGCTTCATATCTACGAAGCACCATAAGCTTTACCAAAATTTCCAACGTACTTAGAGACAGAATCAATATAGCACACAACCGTGCAATCAGCTAGTCAATAGCAACCTCCCCAACTTAGCTCGAAGCCATATACGTCAAGGCACTTTTAGCCCCTCACAGAATTCTTACTCAATTGATGCTACAATGTTCTAGTTAGATTAAACTCAAGTCATTTACCAGCTTCGGCGGAGATTTGAATCATCACACATCTTAACTCTTTTGCAATTCTTACATTTATACACTCACCATTTAAGCCTATTCTCCAGGTGACAGAATTATTTTGTAAGCCCCAATTTTTTTACAGAAATTTCGACAGAATTTCCTCTGTAATTTGGCCTATCCACCTGCCAGCGAATCACCAAAATCATCCTAACAGTACATCCGCTACTCGACAAGACATCACAATACATATCAACAACATAAATCTCAATACTACACAATTATATCATCAGCATTAGTACATGAACATGCGCTGCACCTGCTCAAATCATAACACATATACCTTTCACCATGATACACCTAGCACAACCAATTAGGTCTTCATGCGTCTGAACTCATACTACCACACGTAATGCACTTTACCTTTCCACTAAGGAACATGAACATACTCACCACGCCCACAGCTAGGGCTACGCAACGGATCACAATAAAGATTTAATACCTTGAAGCTCACCCATTATCAAACAGCCATTTTCACAATTAAGATCAATACTGATCGCATGAATTTCATAATACCGGCTCGCGAAATTAGCACCTCGGTGCTCAAGCCATAGACAAGGATCCGGCCTCAAGTCCTCCAGACAGGCCCAACATGAACTCGTAGAGATTATATCTCGTCCCTCGATTGGGGAATCATAAGCCGTCGAGGCAAATTTATCACTAAGCACTCGAGTGCGCACATCAATGTGCAGAAGGAATTTCAAGAATCATACCTCAAGCCTTATCAAGTATGCACGATAAGAATTTCAAGAATTGAAACTTTCCTAAAAGGTTTGCAGCCTCCCGAGGATAAGTACAGGCGTCCCCGTACCGATCCACGAGACTCTACTAAACCAGCTCATGACTCACGAGACCCGGTCGTGATGGCGCCCAACACAATGCTAGGCAAGCCCGACCATATTACCTCTTAAACCAGCCAATTATTAATTCCAATTAATCCTGTTAAACTTAAACAGCAAGTGATCATATAAAAATGGCAACGTAATCGTAAAAAAACATACAAAATGCGGTCCCAACCATATCGTGGTGTCACGAGTCTGAGCCTCTACAGAATAAGCATCCTAGTACAAACAAGTCTAAGCAAGATGAAACAACAAAATGATAAAGAAGGAGAAAACAGGTTCTACGGACGCCAGCAGTTACCTCGTAGTCTCCGCAAAAGTAGATAATGGTCAGCAGCTACAATAACTCAACTGCTCTCGGGAACCTGTGGATCTGCACAGAAAGTGCAGGGGAGTGGGGTGAGTATATTTCAACTCAGTGAGTCATAAAAATAAACAATAACTGAAAGTAAGAACTCCTGTGCTATCACTAAACAGTTCTAAGGCAAACCCCCACAGGTAAGTCATCACTATAGTAAGTACTCCGATCACCAGTCCACATCTATCTCATCAAGGTCCCACACTGACTAAATCCTCACTCGTACCACAACGGTGTACATCAATCTCAATATATCGAGACATATATATGTGTCTATAAGGTATGAGTATCTGAATAAGTATAATGCTGCGGCGTGCAGCCCGATCCAATATATATACTACTACGGCGTGCAGCCCGATCCAATATGTATACTGCTGCGACGTGCAGCCCGATCCAATATATATACTGCTGTGGCATGCAGCCCGATCCAATATGTATACTGCTACGGCGTGCAGCCCGATCCAATATGCATATACTGATGCGGCGTGCAGCCCGATCCAATATGTATACTGCTGCGGCATGCAACCCGATCCAACATATATATATAATACCTCCTAACGGGTCCTCGACCCTGTCCCAATTGTTAAAGGATTGGCCTTTCAGGCTCTATCTCTCATAGTAAACATCTAGTACTGGCTCTTAATAGGCTATTCAGCTAGTTTTACTGCTGAGTGTAAGTTTCCAACACGATATAAGGGTCACCTAGCTCTATAGGTCGCCTAATGATCTACAGATCGGCATAAGGCCCCAAACATGGCTATTAGCCCAATTACACAGTTACAATCTCATTATCAGTCATAATACACGGTATTCTATTAGCCGGGAAGGACCAAGTCCGAACCCCCAATCACAATGTCACCACGCCCATCACAAGACACGTATCTCATCTCAACATAGCACTGTGAAGTGCTAGTACGGGGTTTCAAACCCTCAGTACATTATTTACTATCACCACTCACCTCGAACCGGTAGAAGCCTCAGTCCGCCTTGAGCTTGCCTCGCTAATCAACCTACTCGTATGCCAAATCTGCTCAAAATCATAGAGAATACATCAATACATGCAATGACACACCACCCACTCGATGAAACTCCCAATTGCATCAAAACCCACTAAGTTGTCAAAACCCGACTTTTGGTACCCTTATCAAAAAATTATAAAAGTTACATATTCGGAACCCTCGTCTCAATACGAGTCTATGCATATAATGTTTTCCAAAATCGGACTCCGATTGCCCACTCAAATAAACAATTTACCAAAACCCTGGCTTAGGCTAAATTTCCCCATTAATTCATCCAATTTCAGTGAAATAGAGGAGGATTTCAAGATAAAATGCGTAAATGAACCATAAAACTCACGTCCAATGACACCCGATGATCTCGCAGCAATATCTCGTCCAAATCATCCAGTTTCGCCTCTCAATACCGAGCCTTAATGTTTTTTTTGCAACTTTTGAAATTTACCCCTTATGTTATTTTTAACACATGCACGATTTCCGCTCCTGCAGCTTCTGACACACTCCTGCGAGTCCACTTCTGCGGACAATTGTCCGCTTCTGCGATTCCTTACCTGCTGGCCCACTTCGCACCTGCGGCCCAGGTCTCGCTCCTGCGAGACCGCTCCTGCAAATTTTCCTACGCACCTGTGATCCTCCCCAGTCGCCTACCTTCCGCTTCTGCGACCTCAGACTCACAGAAGCGAGTCTGCTCCTGCGATGCATCATCCACTTCCGCGGAACCACCTGGCCAAGCCCCTTTCGCATCTGCGATGATAATTCCGCTCCTGCGATTCCGCTTCTGCGGTCCCCAATCCGCAGGAGCGAAAATGCTGCTGCAATTTATGACAGCAGCTCCCAAACTCCAAATCTTTCCGTTTAACCTTCTGAACTCATCTCGAGGCCCCCGGGACCTCAACGAAAACTACAAACATACTCCATAACAGTATACGAACTTGCTCCAATGATAAAAACACATCCTTTAATATGGAAAAACTTCGAATTCAAGTAATTCAAGCCTAAGTTTCTATTCAAACTTCCGCAACCGACATTCGATCAAAAACCCAACCAAACGACCTCCGAATGACCTGAAATTTTGCAGAAACATCCAAAATCACCTAACGGAGCAACTGAAACTGTCGGAATTCCATTCCGACTCCCGAATCAAAATCTCACCCACCGATCGGATATCGCCAAAGTTCACCTTTAGCCAATTCAAGCCTAAAAGTACACCGGACCTCCAAATTCACTTCCGATCACTCTCCTAGCTCATAAATGACCTCTCGGACCTGACCGAATCATCAGAATTCGATTCTGAGCTCTCTAACCCACAAGTCAACATCCAGCTAACTTTTCTGAACTATTCCTTCTTCTAAGAGACCATTTGTTTCAATTTCAACCAAACTCAACCCGGTTTGACTCAAACTTACCCAACATGCATATTACAACATCGACAAGCATATAACAGGGATAACGAGGTGATAAATCACATGATGACAGGCTTGGTCATCACAAGATAAACCAATGTCAGGTGGCGACTCTGAGTTATTTCCTTTTAAGCATAATCTTTTGTCACTTCCAAAATTGAAAAATCCTTTTCAAGCTTTTTACTAAATTCTTTTATTTATTTAAGAGGGTTTAGTGGAATGTTTGGTAAAAAAAAGGGTGTGACATCTCAGGCGACACTGTTAGGGAGTTGCGAGTTTGAGCTAGTACTTGATTTTGTTTGCTTTTAGAATATTTGGTTGAGGTTTTTATGCTTTTTCATTATCTTTACTTGACTTTTATTATGTTTTTTTAATTTTGTTATTTGCTAGTTGCTTATTTGTTTACAATTTTGGCTTTATGTGTTTACTGCTTCATAACTGTCATCATTTACATAACCCCGAGTCTTCTTTCTGCAACAAGTCTTCCGGAGTACGTTTGAGCGTACACGGCCCTTTTGTGAGTCACCCCTGTCTTTAGGGGGGTGGCGTGGGAGCGTGGAGTGGGCGGATAGCTAGAGCAGCCGCCATCGACCACGTGCCGCCCCGAATTGCCTTGTTAGTGAACCCCAACCGTAGGTCAGCCTTTAGGTCATTTTTATTTGCATCATGTCATTTAGACCT